>CALSBV010011913.1:826171-916171 GCA_943590825.1 Bovichtus diacanthus
ATAGATAGATAGATAGATAGATAGATAGATAGATAGATAGATAGATATGGGAACTTTCAATTGCTTTACCGTAATAGATGTTCACAATAACAGATTAAAAAATAAATAAATGGAACAGACGAGCTGCTTTTATTTTGTTTTCAAAGTTCATTAGCCACAACCTCAAAAGCACAGTCTCCTGTTATTTTAAGTCTAGACTGGGGAACTGCCAGGAGGCCTTGGTCAGAAGACATCAGTGCTCAAACAGATTTTAAATTGGATTCTGAATTTGGGAGCCTGGTAAACACATCAAGATTGGTTTCATATGAGACCTATTAGAGGACCTGGTGAAAATTGTAGACCACTTGAAAGCAATCAGAACATTATGCTTAGAAAGAGTTTTTCAATGGTCTAGAGAGAATAAAACATGTGAATGATCATCTCCATCTCAATCCATACACCCCAGCTCGCTCACTTTGCTCTGCATCAGCCAATCGGCTTGCTACTCCCTCACTGCGAGTGGGACCCATATACCCCTCAAATAAAACCTGCCTGTTTGCTATCCTCAGGTCAGCAGAAAGTCTTCACACCTTCCTTTGCAGACTCAAAACCCATCAGTTTCGACAGCACCTTGGCCAATTATAAAAAATGTTTAATTAAATTAATAAAATAATTTTTGGAAATAAAATTCTTGTTTCTGTGTGTTGTACTGACACTGGTTTGGCGTATTTGAAGCTATGATACCGCTGTTCGGAGTTGTATCCTCATGATTGTTTGCACTTATTGTAAGTCGCTTTGGACAAAAGCGTTAGCTAAATGTAACGTAATGTAATCTCATCATCCAAAGAAGAGCTGAGCAGGGAACGAAGTATGTGGAGCACACACTGCCTGTAACGTAAATAAAAGTCTTAAACATTGTCGCACCAACACGGTCCGTTTCGTTCCCCCGCTGAGTCACTGCCCAGTTAAGCCTCGGTTATTCTTTCCGCATGGACATGACCTGACGCGGAATCGTGACGAGGGAACGTCTGGATCTTTAATACTCAATGTGGGTTTTTCCTCAAAGCCACCAACCGCTCCTCAATGTTCTCCATTTTCATGGAAAAAAATGTTATGCACATCCAAATGTTGGATGTGCATAGCAAAAAACTTCTGCATGGAACGCCGGCCAAGGGCTTTGTCTGATAGTGTATTGTTACTTTGGCCTGGCAAACAAGCATAAATCAGGATCCTGCAGGCTCACGCAGAGGCGCGGACTCTCTGCCATCCTCAGGATTTCATTCCAGACAAACGGCAGCTGATTTTACGGATTGGATCCCACTTTCCATTTGAAGTGATACTCATCAGTCATACAGACCGCTGTAGTGATTGATCAGAAAAATGCATACTCTTGATCTTGGGTGGTAACCATGAAGCGATCTTTCATTTTAAAATGTCATTTGGTGGCGAGGTTTTTGTGGACAGGAGATGGAGGTTGTAAGCCACAAATCTCAGCAAATGGCCGAGTCATCAGTGAGTCACTGGTATTAATCAACTACCCCATCAGCCTCCTGCAGAAACATTAGGGCCATTTTACACAATGACGCCGTTCACAACACTGTGAGCAATGAGCGAAATGTGAAGTTGCTGAAGTCACTGAACAATCTGAAGCCATCACATTACCAAGGCTGGGGAATTGTGGGGTTGTCATTTTTTTTGCTGCAGCCAGAAGCTACTACAAATCAATCTGTCAGCGAGGTTGTTCTAGGTTTGTTCCAACAACTTCAAAAAAGGTACTCAATGCAGGTCTTTTTGCAGGACAGCAGGGACGTCCATATGAGCGTAATTACTTCAACCCTTATCAGTTTGAGGCAAAAGTCAATACAATAGACACAAACCTCACAAAATGATTTTAAAGAATAAATAACAAGTAAGCCCCAAACAAAACAAAAAAACACAACTTGAAAAAAATAAATAAAATCAAGATGAATGACAAGAGACAAAACAAAATTAATATGATGCCTTCAGCATTTCAAATAACTGGGTTGACAGTCCGATACACATGAAAACTGAAGCACACACACGACATGCAGAGCATATTTAGTATTACACACAGTCCCACTCTTCACCAGAGCGGACTTCTTTTCCCATTTAATGTTGTGTTGTGCTCCTCTGCAATAGTTTGTGGCAATTATTTTTTTCCAGAAAGGCAAAAGTATTCTTTGCCAGACCAGATATCTCAGTTCCTAATCCCTGGTGATTCCATTTCATCCTGTGCTATATGTTTCTCAGCATTCATTAATTGCACCAATGCCGCAATAGAAAGAATTTCTCTGAGTTTTGTCCGTCATCATATGACCAGGTTTAATGATGCTGAGGCTGTTATTTTATATTTTTTCTTATTGTCAACGCATCCCATGACAAACACAAAAACCAATAGTGTTATAGTCCGTCTATCAAAACTTTTCAACTTCTATTCCCTGTCTCTTCTTTAAAGAAGAAAATTAAAAAAACGTCACAGATATCCTGAGAAAAATCTCCTCAGAACAGTTCAGTTCATTTCCTGTAACTGAAGACAAATCGTTCTCTAACCATAACCAACTAGTCTTAGTTTGAAATTAAAATGCGGTCAGTGTTTGCGGGTGCAGTTGCATCGCCTCCATCTTTTCATATGATGCGAGATAACAACATCGATGCAGGACCTATATAATGGACACAGTGTTGAAGCATACAGCACAGATGCGCTTAGACAATCTTTGCATGAACAATCTTTACATAAATCTATTTAGAGTGCGGCCAATGGTTATGGTTATTTTAGATTTGGAAATAATGTTGCAAATTCACTGCTAATCTTCACCAGGTTTCCAAATAAGATAAAACAGCTGTGCTACAGATCTGCCTTAAGACCTCTTGGATCAATCAGGCATGTAGTTAGACACCCTCGATCGGGCAACTGATCACATAGTTGCTGACAAGGGATCACTTTAGGGTAATAGTGGAGCAGCCAAGGCCCTATTAGTGTCCATCAACTGCTGTGCTAAATCCCAGACTGACAGTGTAACTGTTTGGAAATACCACAGGCTTCGGATGCCAAAGAGAGAGGAGAGATCTATGCCCTGCTAGTTGCATCTCCTCTGCCAGTCTGTAATCTGAAGCCAAGCTGAGCTGCTGCCCCAAGCCAAAGGTGTAATAGCGCCTGCAATCAAGAATACAGTATCATTCCAAAAGCGGCAGGCAGTCAGAAGAGCCAGAAAAGATTTGATGGAAAATCAACCAAGTTCCTTTTTTTTTTTTTTTTGCTCAGTGAAAATAAGTAGTCCCTCCCTTTTTGTGTGCTCTACTGACACTGTGCTTTTAATGACCATGCAAACTGCACCAATGTTTTTAGGTCTTCACAGGTCCAAAATGTTGGACCTGACCCTGTAGAAAATCTCTGTCTCTGTTCCTCATAACCGAGTGTGAAGACTTCCAACCCCTAAGCACTGTAGTTGAATTCATTGCTTATCTTACAGACAAACGTTGCACCAGTTGGCAAAACGGAGGTAAAGTAACAATTATACTGTATATAGGTATATATTCCAGTTAATTTACATGTACTCTCTGGAAGCAACAGAATTTTTTTTTTGTGCATTAATAAAAAGCTGTGAGATGCAATTAGTGTCCGTGAATATGTGGTAAAGTGAAGAAATAAAATAGCGAGTATCAAATGAACTCTTGAACAGATGTCTTACTTCAGGGTCGTGAGTTTTCCTTCGACAGGTTATCAACAGGCATTGCAAACCACTCCTGCTTTAACTCTTAATTCAAATAAATTAACATCTTTCTCTATGAGCCCTGAAATTATTCAGCAGAGGAATTGTTCTTCACGGTAATAGGAAAAAAAAAATAAATAAAGATATTGGCCCACCAATCAAACCTGGCACTTTAACCTCTGTGGAAAATAATACTTTGCATTTCCTAATATTTATAAACAGCTTTATTGTTCTCAGTATTTGCACAGCTAGATTACTTTAGCCCTGTCTGTTTTGCATTGGGATTTGGAGGTTAAAGGACGTTTATGGAATAGAAATCACAATGGGATTCCACTACAACAGAGATTCAGAACATTGACAGTGAAGGGCTTGTCCACTTTTTCCATGCGACGTGACCTTTGCCCTTCAGTACACTCTGGACTTGGATGAGCTGAATTGTTATTGCCGTTTGCGTCTCACCAGTGTCCATGTCAGTGGAAGTCGACTCGGTTACCATGGCAATCAAATTCTCTCTTTCCCACACACAGAAACGGACAGCCGCAGAGATACAGAGAAGGGGAGAGGGATGAGTGGCTCTCAGAGGAGAACATTAAAAACGGAGAGCAACACAGATGGATTTAGGCCTCCAGGGTTAGGCTTGGCTCAGTGCTAGTGTATAAAGAAATATATAGCCTCCTGTAAAGACAGACTATATTGCAAAAAAGGTCAATATCTTGTTTATGAGCCATGGTGATGAACTCTTTGTGGCTATGGGCACTGCTTCTCCTCCCCTGTCCTATATTATAGACACATGTCATATTCATTATGGGTTGCATATTTACACAGCTGTTTTAACTAATGATGTTTAAACAGACAACGTGTACAAAAAATTGCTTTTTTATTGCAATGAAATATAAATATTCCGTTGATAGAACCAAGCTGGCATTGTAGACTGTCTACTGTTATAATCTATATATTTTACATCCTCTGCGAACCTCAACTCAGCAGCTCTCTCAACGGCACATAAGCAATCATCTATGAATTATATATTATTGTGCAGCATGCATTAATTATTGGGTTTATTTCAGTCAACAGTCTAACTTTTCATCCAAACTGTCCATGCATTTTAGCCCCCATTTCGAATCTTATCAATCTGTTAAATGTGGTTATTGCTACCATTCAAACATGTCCAAACTGCACCTACTACGTCGCAAAAGTAAAAGTGAAACTTAAAAAAAAACAATGATACGTAACATGTTGTCAAACTGAATGAAACATAACCCTTTTTAACACAAACAAAACAACTTATTTAGTTTTATCAAAACTACATGGTTAGGTTTAGGAAACTAAATAAACTTAACGTTGTGAAGACGAAAACAACATTTTTATTTTTATTTTTTTAGCTTGCCCCTTCCGTTTTATTCCTCATATCTGCTAATTTCTGTGATCCACTAACACAAAAGCCAGCACAGTCAAAGAATATGTTCCTATTCGGCTTCACCTGTCTGCTTGCGCGTGTTTTACTCCATATATCTCTAGGACCAATTTAGCTGGAAGGATTTAGACAGATTTTGGCAAATTTTTAGTCTTCAACAATGTTCTATTATGGGCGTATACATATATGCCACAGTCATTAGTTAAGGACATCCATGGTGAGTTTCTTATTCTGCAAGCTGTGAGAGATGTTGCTGGGTGCAGCCACAAGTAATTAAAAGAAGCGCCTGTTTGGCAGGATAGCTAATTAAATTAGCTTCTGCTGTGTGTGCGAGTATTTGTGTGTGTCTGTGAGGTTGCTTTGAGCTCCATGCACGCACAAATGTGTGTGCTTTCGCGAGTGTGTGTGTGTTTGTTATCTTTTATTGAGAGCTGGCTCTCTGAACCTGTGCGATCGGTGAAGTGTTTGTGTTTGCCTGTACGTATTAGTGGCCCGGTCCTTTTTCAAATAATCCAGGCACCGCATCCCCAGAGGACATCGCCACAAACCAATCCGTGTGTGCAAATACAAGCACAGACGTATTGACCTCACGACCAATCTGCCGCTCTCTGAAGAGCTGAGGATGTGAGTACAAGCTGAGTGTTTTACTGTTTACTCTTCCCGGAAGTCTGAATGTGTGTTTGGGTCCAAGAGATTGACTGTGTGTAAATCAAGTGTTAAGGTAAAGAGGGTGATTTTGTGTTAACGTGCGTCTATTCAAGCATGCCACAAACCCAAGTGTCTCACTCAACATGCCACCCCATGTGTTTGTATGTGGCAGAGGATTTGTCACCTGTAGTGTGAAGTGATGGCTGCCATCTGATAATAAACAGAGACACTTGTTGAGCGTGGCTGGGCGCTCTAACACTTTGATTCCGTTCCTTGATCGAGTATAGCTCTAAATTACTGCATTTCCTTCACTGTTTTTCCCCCATCAAGCACCGTCGGTAGTGTGAACGGTATCGGCAGAGAGGCAGCCCCTGGAATGGCGTTAGTGGGCTTTCTTCAAACTGTGAGCGGTGTAGAGAAAAGCATTGAGAGCCTTACAAAGCAAGTGCCCGGAAACCATTGAAACTCTAAGGAAAGGGCCATATCTTGTTCAGAGCCCCAAAATGTTCTTCCAAGTGCATGGTGTCCACAGAGACCACGGCCTCACAAGATCCTGTGGGAAACACTGTTATATATACTAAAAAATAAACCTGCTTTAAAGTGAGAGAGCTGCTTTATCAGGCATGATTGAAGCCTGGAAATGGCACTTTCAGGTGCTCCACTTGCCGGTCACTAATTGCTAACTATAGGCGCCCATGGCTACCACCATGTAATTAGGGTTTGTCCTCACCACATTTAGTCTTTGTTTGAATTTTGACAGTTAGTTGTACATTGATTTTTACAAAACATTGCTAAAAAGCTTAGTCATGGTGTGGAAAAAGCAATTAACACAAACGTGCTGATCGTAGTGTTGCTATACTGCTGAAATGCTCGGCTATATTTTGAGCATCTATATCTAATGTCCCGTTTCAGCTCAAATATTAGATCATGTATGCTACTGATGTGAACAAGACTGTAATTGGGCATGAAGAAAACAACCTTTGGAGAAAATCCAGGCATATCCTTTCAGATGGCCTGCACCGGCAGGGGTGTGCACTCTACTGAATGCCAACTAGTTATACCTTTTTTTAATATCTACAATTAAATTAAATGTTAGTGGGATATCACAACAACACAAATTGTTACGATGTGTCACAGAGGGACTGTTCTTGGATTTGTCACTGTTTATTTGCTCACTCCCCCTCTCCTGGCACTTCAGGAGTCACAAGACGTAATGGATTCTTGTCACGTTTTCAGCTGTTTTGCTGTGAGATGTTGCACTCACTGTCCACTGTCACTGGCTGCTGCTGCTGCTGCTGCTCTGTTTAATGTTGTGCTGTCATCCCTTTAAGGGGAGTCTACAGCGGAGTAGGGTGAACAGTTTAACTAAAAGATATCGCCATGCAAGTTACCCAGTAGATTATTTTACATTAAGAGTTTTCTGAAATTCTATGCTTACATATCCAAATGATCTTATTGAATATGTGCCAATTTGCATACATTTTCGGAAAAAGAAATTGTGAAAATTGAGTGGAGCCAGGTTCAAAATTCTTGTTTTTATTTTGTTGACATATTGGAGTCAAAGGTGTCTACAGAGGGGATTTTCGCCATGTTTTTAGAAATAAAATGTCATATAAATCAAGCTGTGATTGATTACTTTTGAACTTTTAGTGAACTCAATGGGGCAAAGTTAGTAAAAATAAACACCTAAATATGCATTTTTCAAAAGTTTTATTGCCACTAGTCAGTGCGTGATAAAGCAATATCACGCACTCAGTCTTGCATATGGAACAATAACTGCTGATTAGTGCTATTGACTTGCAAGCACCTCCTAAACTTACCTGAAAATACTGAGGCCGGTTGGAGTAAAGAATGTTAAGCTGCCGACCACCACTGACCCGCCGCGTACCAGCATGTAACAACTGCAACCTCTGGGGGTTTCACCAGAGTCTGTGTTTGTGGTCTTTTTGGTCTGACGAGCAGATGTGGAGATTAACATTAATGTTCAGCAGCAACGAGGCCAGAGCAACAGACTGGTCAGAATGTCCACGATAGCACAACTCCCTTTAAGTACAATTGGTTGGCACAGAATGTAACTGATAATACTGTTTTTAGATGAATAATTTTGTTTGTATGAATATTTTTTTGCCTTTCAAACTCCATACTGTGTAACTTAACAACAAAGCAGGTACAGAAAGTGAGGTATTCCTTTATGAGTATCCTGTCTGTTATGTTCTAGACCAGTAAACCACCTAAAACATTGAGCATGCTTTTGTCAATAACCTTTACTTTATAATGACCTCAGCACTGTAAAACATGACAGTACTGTGCACAGATGTGTGAAAACAATGTTGAAAATAATAAAATAATCACACACTTATTATCCTTCCTTGACTTGACGATATGGTGAGTCAGAAACTCGGTCTTTAGCTCCTTATGACACTTCTTTGCTGCCTTAACTTTTCTGAAGCTGAGCTGTAGAGAATATTAAAGAACATCATTCCAGGAGGTGACCTGCATCGGGCCAGCATTTTTCGTGCAAGAGTTTATGCTTGCTCAACAATGACCTTACGCCTGCAGGATTGATTTTGTTTGTTGGTTTATTTTTTATCGAAACCCCATGGCACACATTTCCTTATAATCAAAGAGCCACTTGTTTATTATTAAAGACGCATTTTTTCATTATTATTAATGAAGGAAAGTTCATATTTTTCTTAATTTTATGTGTTGGGAACTGGTTCTCAGGCTTCTTCCCGGTCAGCTGAAATCTGCAGACTCGGTACTGCAGCGGACCTTTGCAGGCCGCGGCTCATTGACTGTAGTTCTCTTTTGACGCTGGATATATACTAACCTTTCAACTGAACTCTGCAACGCCGTGTTATGTATCATACATTTCTTTAATAGCCTACATCCATGGAGCCAAGCAATCAGGCACGCCCCGAACAGGCAGTTCACTAGACCGAAGCCTTTTTCACACATGCACTGCCACCCTGAAATGATGTAGACATTATCCAGTGGAGCTGTATGTGAGAACGCAAATGTACCAAACATTTGGACTGGACCTCAAACGGGCTACACCCTGCCAGCTCCCTGGTACAAAGTCTGTGTAATGCCCGATTGAACTCCATGTGTGCCGCTCATTGCCTGGAGCATTCACAGCGAGCGAGTGGGCGCGCTGAGTACATGTCCATGCGGTTGGCGCAAAACTGGAAGAAAACAAACAAGGGCTTGGTAGTTTATGACCAAATTTAAGAACTGGCTATACGTGAACACCTCATGCACACACTACTCTGGCACCACCCTCCGCCTAAACCAAACTTATTTCCGGTAAGTGAGAACGCGTCTGACCTGATTCTCTAGACATTATCCGCTGTTCGTATGAGATAACAGCTTAAATGGGATAACAGACGGACTTCATTATACATTATAACTTCACTTGTTTTTCTTCTACTTTTCTTATCTCCACCCAAACACACAGGTAGTAGACACACCTTCTATCATTTGAAAACAGTCCATATGGCCTGCTACAATGCAAGCGCCAAGATACTCTAACTGGTCTTCCCTGTGTGTGCTTCTTGGCTGTGGCCCTGGCGAAGTGCTTTCAGGCCCTCTTGTTGAGAGCAGCTTTGGGATTTCTCGCTGCGAGCAGGCCATGCAGGAGGTGTTGGCAGGGGATGGAAGTGTTGACTCTCCCCAGTGGATAGTGATCCATCATCTCCCCTTACATAGCTGAGAGGCTGCTGGCTGGCTGACCGTCCCTCAGTCTATAGCAAGTCCATTATCAGCCGTCCTAGACTCAGAAACCAACAGTGAGGAACAAAACCGCCTTCAGGTGGAACCGTTGCGCTCTCATGCACAAACACAAACACATTTATTCTAATCTGGGAAATTAATTAAACATGCACACGAAATGTGAGCTGTACAGTTTTTTTTTAAAATAATTGTATTATTATTATATTTTTTAATGACATTAGCACGTACACCAGCACATTAGAGAATTTTCCCTGTTTCCACGGAAACAGAAAATAAAAAAGTACAAAGAGTGATAAGAAAGTTGAGGGGGGAGGAAAAATGGCGAAAGTCCTTTAATGGCGTTATTACAACCATCTCCGTCTAATGTTTCATAATCAGATAATATCCTAGCCTTAAGGAAATCACTCCAAGAGATACTATCGGCATTCACTTTGGGAGTAATCAACAAGCTATCTTATCTACCTTCCCGCAGACTTCATGATTACTTGTTTCACTGGGTGGATATCTGTTGCCAAAAGGGATTTTAAATTTTTTTTTTTTTTACATGAACACTTGGTTGCTTTTTCCGCTCAGAGGATCTACTAATTTATGTATTCATTCCTTTTTGTCTCGACTACAAAGGCAGTACGTGTCCCAGTTCTTTATATATTTCCTTCAGCTGTTGGAGCTTGAGCCTGCTTGCCAGGCAAGACCGTGTAACTTGCGCAAACCAATCCCGCCCATACCCTCAACATGCCTCTGAAGTTTTTCTTTCTCTTCTGTCAGTGTCCAGACAGCATGTGAGCATTTTAGTTCATTAATTTTTTTTAAATTATTATTATTTTTTTTTTTTTTGACCCCCTTATTTGAACTCACTTTCCGACTTTGTTCTGAGTCATTTCTGGGCAAGTGAGAGGTTATTCTGGGTGCTTTGATGACCTTCCTGCTGAAATGAAATGTTTGACTTTCCATCAGAGCACACCATACTGCATTTCTCTGACATTGAGTTACATGACAGACTCAGGAAGTAGCAATAATCTTGTTGGTCTTTTGACTGAAAATTGGCCTCTGGCAGTTCCAAAATACCAACTTCACCCTATCAACACAATGGAGTATAGTGTGACAGAGAAATCTCTCTGACCGGGGTGTTTGAAGCCTGGAAATGTTACCAGTATTTGTGGACTGAGGTTATCCATATTCAGAGTATTTGCTGGTGCTCAGCCACGATCCGCTTGCCAAACAAACCCTTCTGCTCAGGGCGTGTTGGTGTCGACTCTTGTTGGTCTGGGCTTTGATTTTTCAGTCCATTACAAGCTCGGAGAGATATGAAGGAATGTTTTGACTTGATGAGTTGCGAGACATTTTAAAGTGGCAAAAGATAAAATTTTTGCTTTAGCTCATCATTATGAACTAAAGTTATCTGTTTCCACTTTAAGTTGAACAGTGTTTATAAAAACATGTAATTGAGATTGGTTGAGTTGACGAGCTCCAAATAGCTCCATGTTACTACATTTATAAAAGAAAAGAAAAATCAAATGTAACCTTATTAGCTACTTCATTTAGACATTATTACTTTCATGTGAGAGTATATTATTAGGGGTAACTGTTTGTTCTTTATTGCTACGGATTTAATTTGTGTAATCAGCAATAATAGACTATTGAGACTGATCACTTAGTGTTTACTAGTGAATATTTGCCTCACTCTGTTTTTTTTTTTTTTAAAGTTAAACATTTAACAATTGGACTTTCCACAGTGTTAGATTTAATTCTCTGTACCCCTTCCGAAGTTGTGTTTGTGTGTGTTGTCCACCGAAAGTCTAACAAAGCTGAGAGAGAAAATAATAGTGATCTGAGTTTTCTTTTCTTTTTTTTTTGCACCATACATTTCTTTCCTTTTGTGATGGACAAAGCAGCTTCTCTGATCTACACTAGACTGATAACATGACTTAAGATTACTTTAGTGTTTATGAATCATACTATAAGATGCAGTGTTGGAAAATTGGGCCAAATACAGCTAATAGCATAGAAGCTGGAGGAGTGGGCTCATTACAGGGATTATTAGAGGAGGAAGAAGAGGAAGAAGTTTGGCTTTAATTTCAAAGCACTAGTGTACTGCTCAGTGTGCCTCTGCATACTTGAGTACCTGAGTGTGTGAAAGGTCTGTGCTGCGGTCCTTGACTCAGAGTGACAAAGGACCCTATACTTTGGTCTTTATACACACACTCATGGCATCGCCTGCCTTTTCTTTTCATTTGCTAGCAAGGCGCTTCAGTGGCCTTCCCACCTGCAAAGACTGCCAATTGTGTTGGTCTGAATGCTCAAATAAGATGCTGCAGGCGATTCAACTCGGGTCTCCGTGGTGGTGGGCGAGAATTTTTCTAACTTTATAATATCACAAGCTTTGCCGTTGCATTGTTTCGTATTAAAAATTCAGTTGTGCTAAAATGTCATTTGAAAATCCTGTATTGATGATGCAAAAAAAATAAATAAAGTGGCAACAGGTGTAATCCCAGGTAACAACTTGCTTTGGTGCCTTATGAGATCGTTAGTAAATGGATTTTATGAAACAGTAGGAGCTGTGTGCATGCATTATAAACCTATGTACAATGCATTATAATCTGCTTATAGCACTGTATGATTATAAGAAATAAATAATAAATACAATTATAGTTATAAGCACTCAAATATTCATAATGCTTTATAACAATAATCATAAGACTGCATTATATCAGTGATTTATAATGCAGTATGAAAGGATTACAATGTATTACAACTGTGGGAATTATAATACACTATAATCCTTGCAAAGAAAGCTAGTGATTAACCATCAATTAGAAAACATTATGTTATTTCTACTTAAGTCATTATAAAATGCTTTATAACGTGTCATGATTATTGTTATAAATATGTATAATGATTTATGAGTGCTTATAACTATAAATATATAGTGCTATAAGAAGGTTATAAAGCATCTTAATTAGGTAAAAAAAAATTTTTTTAAAAAGGTTTATAATGCTTTATACACGTCGGCGTCATAGAAAGTGTTTCCACAGTAGCTTCTGGCGGTGGCTAATGCAAGTAGAAAACTGACATTACACCATCAACCATTATTCCACATCAATCCACATTTCTTTTTATTCCTCCTGTGCACCTGTTGCAACAGATGACCAATGGCATTGTTTTCTCATTTAGGACAGACCCTTTGGAAGCGTTTGGTATCCGCTCAATCTAGAAACAAGGCCACTTAATCAGTCCACTTGCTGGGTCTACACATTTTATCCCCCAGGCTGAAGTTACCACTAACCCTCTTTAAATCACCGCTAACACTCTCTGTTGACTTGCTTGTTTACTTCGCTTGGCACTAGCGACATCACACTGCGAACAGTCTACTGTCTTAACTCCATGTCCACCTCACTCTCTGTGTCTCTGGTCTACATCAGGAGAAACATTAGCAGCTAGAAAAGGTGCTTCAGATCAACTTTTTTTCACAACCAACCTGGAACAGTCCACGAAAAATAATTTTAACCATCCAGAAGTGAATGTAAACCGTCCCAAAATGTTTATTCTCTACTTTGTTATAATCATCTGTAGTTGTTGGTTGTAAGTGCCATAGGAAAAATACCTTTAACTGTTGAGGAAATAAATAAATAAATAAATGATGCAGGATTAACAGGATTGATTTAACAAATAATCTAGATAATATCTGAGTTAACTGCTGTGTTGAGCACAAGTACCTCATCAGTGTACTTCAGTACAAACAGGAGTACATGTATCTGTGCACTTTCATGAGAACACTTGGTGAGAACTATAGAAAAACTCATGCTGTCATTTGGTATCTTAAACTTTTGACATTTTGAGATTTCTTCAAGAATAGAATTTTTTGAGGATTGGATGGTGAGCACTTCCGCTCTTGAAATTGGTCAGAAACCCACTCATTTTCAATATACATAGTAAAAGCCATATATACTCTAAATGCTTGAGTTGATGTTTTAATTCAAATCATTTGTATTTCTAACGCAGAAACATCATCATCATCTGCTGCTGGAAGAGAAATTTGTAGCGGTTCACTCATTCTTCAAGTCTTTTCCCCGCTGGGATGCCTCTCTGCAGGAAGAATGATCTTGCCGAACTGGAATGTGCGAAAACCATCCTCCTTTTTTGAGATGACATTCATTGTACTGTGATGTTTTTTTATAGAGGGCGTCTTTTCCTGAATCATTGGCTGTCAAAATCACCTTCAGACATATGTACTTTTTTTTGTCTTTTACGTGTTTGACAAGTTTGTTTCAAGTATATTATACAAGCAATGCTTTAAAAAAAAAAAAAGTTATTTTATTATTATTATTTTAGTTTATTTATGTGCATCTGGTTGGCTTTATATGTTTGGTTGACAAAGGTGTATTAAAAATACAAAATAACTGCTGCACATGCTACAGTTATACCTGCCCTAAATAAAGCAGCAATGGCCCATGAAAGGGACTAATGGAATAATGAGAACACAGAAGCACAGAAACTGAGGGACAGCCAGAATCTTTGGTTAATTATAAAGCAGGATAATTAGCAATTAGCACGAGGACAGTGGGCTGTCTAATATGTGGAGTGGTGAAGGTTTACGTTGCAGTTTTATTGTGCAGTCTAAGTCATTAGTGTCATTATACCAGACTTCTTGGTCTTTAATAATTGGATCACGAGGGAGAACGCATCGTTATAGTGGAACACAGACATGACAAAGCACCATAGCGATACTGTATCGATTCTCAGAAACACCATCAGTTTTGAATTAATGGTATACATGCAAATATTTGTGGCATACAGTGGCTCAGATTGCACAAAGAGTGGTGATACGTATTTGATGTCACAGAGACTGTGATGAAGGCAGATCCCAAAGTTCTGTATAAAAAAAGGAAACTTTTCTCAGATGTTTTATATATATGGCGTACTAAAACTGTTTTCCTAAAAATTTTATTGAAAAAATCTAATTTTGGAAAAGTATCGCAATATATACAGCCCGAGTTGTCCTCAAATGGTAACAACTATTTTGAATCCAATAATGTTTTTGTAACTTATCACAAAAAGGACATCTTTGTTTCTTGCAATGATGTCCTAATTGCAGTACAACTACACAACTGGATCATCGTTAAATAAAAATAAATAAAAAATCCGGTTTCAAGGTTTGTTGCTCCAATACCGTAGTAAGATTGAAATCGGTTATTTTTATGAAACGTGATAAAGCATGGGAGTGATGTCAACATACTTTGATTGATAACTAATTCCTATTAGTTCCTTTGTTGGTTTAGAAATGCATTTACTTTCATGAAGAGGATGTTTTGAAGAAATCACCTATATATACACTATATGGACAAAAGTATTGGGCCACCTACACATTACACCTACAGGAGCTTTTATAACATCCCATTCCAAATGTATATGCATTAATATGACGTTGGTTCCCCCTTTGCGTCTATAACAGCTTCCACTCTTCTAGGAAGGCTTTCTACAAGATTTTGGAGCGTGTCTGTGGGAATTTTTGAGCATTTGTGAGGTCAGACACTGATGTTGGACGAGAGGGCCTGGCTCGCAATCTCCGTTCTAGTTCATCCCAAAGGTGTTCAGTGGGGTTGAGGTCAGGGCTCTGTGTGGGCCAGTCAACTTCTTCCACACCAAACTCATCCAACCAGGCCTTTATTGACCTTGCTTTGTGCACTGGGGCACAGTCATGCTGGAACAGAAAAGGGTCTTCCACAAACTGCTTCCACAAAGTTCGAAGCATAGAATTGTCCCGAATGACTTGGTAAGATGAAGCATTAAGATTTCCCTTCACTGGAACTAAGGAGCCGAGGCCAACCCCAGAAAAACAACCCCACAGCATTATGCCTCCTCCAACAAACTTTACAGTCAGGCAGGTAACGTTCTCCTGGCATTCGCCAAACCCAGACTCGTCCATCAGACTCCCAGATAGAGAAGCTGATTGGTCACTCCACAGAACATGTTTCCACTGCTCCAGAGTCCAGTGGCGGCGTGCTTTACACCACTCCATCCGACGCTTGGCATTGTGCTTGGTGATGTAAGGCTTGCATGCAGCTGCTCGCCCATGGAAACCCATGCCATGAAGCTCCCGGTGCACAGTTTTGATGCTGATAGTAATGCCAGAGCTGCTTTGGAACTCTGCAGTTCTTGAGTCAGCAGAGCTTTGGCGACGTTTCGTTTCGTGGCTGAGTTGCTGTGGTTCCTAAACGTTTCCACTTTGCACTAATACCACTTACAGTTAATCATGGAATATCTAGGGGAGAAGAAATTTAACAAACTGACTTGTTGCAAAGGTGGCATCGTATTACAGTACCACGTTCAAATTCAGTGAGCTCTTTAGAATGACCAATTCTTTCACAAATGTTTGTAAAGGCGGACTGCATGAATAGGTGCTTGATTGTATACACCTATGGCAATGGGACTGAATGAAACACCTGAATTCAATGATTAAAAGGAGTGGCCCAATACTTTTGTCTATATAGTGTATTTTGTTCTGACATTATGCATGGTATTTGTAGGTTATGGTGGTCTAGTGCCTCATTTTACCCTCGTTCCTGAGTCATGTACAGCAACAAATATTTTCTTTTTCTTTTCTTCAGCTCGCACCCTGCTGAACTTTGGTGCCCTCCACTCTCCGGCTTTATGGTAACGTTGCCGTTGACATTAAGATCTCTTAGTCGATGCTCAGCTTCGCCACAAAAAAAACCCTCAAACAAATCAAACCGGGGGTCCTGATGTGGCTGAGTGCCTTGGAACTAAATAAAACCAGCCTGCAGAAATGACTGAAAATGAACATGATTGGCACACTTGGCAGAGTTCCTGGGACTAACTACTGCACAACAAACAAACACGGCCGCCTCATAACTCCGGCTTAAGCAATATATCATGTTGGAAGGCTGTGAAAATTCCAACATAAATCACCTTAATGTATCAAATCAAAGATGATGAAAACCATAACGTCAATTTGTTAAGGTGAGCATGAAAGAGTAAATAGATACATGGTACACGGAAAGTGCTGTATTATCAGTGTTTGCTTAAAGGGAGGTCATTACAGAGAGCTGTAATCCTCAGTGACTCCTCTGCACTGCTAAATATGCAACGCACACAAACGATGGATCATTTCCACAGATTCCAACATTTATGGAAGAAATAAGAAGCCACATCTTCTTGACATTTGCCCTGCTTACATCCAACGTCTGCATGTCATTTTCATGAAGACAATGTCGCTTCCCTTTGTAATGGTACATGAAACATTACAAAAAACAAACCTCGGAACAAATCAGCAGCCATAGGGACTCGTCCTTGTGACAGAAGAGCGAAGCTATGTAGATGAAACAATAGTATTTATGTCTCTGGTGGTTATCAAAGCTTTTCTCCAGTTTCTAGTTATGCAGCGCTGTACAATTAAATGCGTCTGAAGTCTGAATACACATTTAATTGAACACATTAGAGCCGTGCATGGCTGTATAGTCTAATCCCGGACGGTTTGATGAAGTCCTTTACAATCGCTGATTTTCTTTTAAGTCTTTTCTTTTCTCGTTTAGGGAAAGATTATTTCCCAAAAATATGTATTTTCTTTGAAGAAATGGTGTTAATTTAGGCAAATGACATGTCTTGTGCCGTATCATGTCTAAACAAGACGAGACAATGAGGCCGCGCTGAAACGTACATGCAATTTTCACTCAAACAATCCTTAATTTTTGATGTGATCCAGTTAGTGTATCTGCACTCTATTCACAAAGGCGCTGGAGACCATGACCCCATCTCCCTCTCCATATCCTGAGTCGCAATAAATTCTCACAGTAAAGTGTTCCAATAAAACGAGGCACAACACACCGTATAAAAACGTGTGAAATCACTCGTATGAATCAAAGATAAATTGTGCCCCCCCGTTCCAGATGTTTAATATGCCTTTGTGCGCTGTTCCATGTCATTGTGTCTCTGCTTCTTCACTGAGGAGCAGTTGAGAGTGAGTTGTATTCAGTGAGCAACACATTCAGTTTCTTCTTGGGGATAATATCTGATATTACTCAGTAATTATGCACAATTTGCTTGCACTTCTTTTAACTGTTTATCCGATGATCTGTTCTGATTTGTTATAAAAACGCCTCGCCTTGTGGCTGTTATCTGTTCATGCTACCTGCTCTTCTGCTCATTCACTGAACACTTTTAACTGTCAAAAAGTTCTAATTATACAGAACAGAATGCGCGCCGGATGAACTCCTGACAAACCTACATGCAGTCTAACCTGATATTAAACCTAAAGCCCTACAAGCTACAAACACAGTGCAATAGTAGGTTTTCCTGTACATAGTTGTGTGTAATGTCCTATCATCAGTAGGGGAAGCTCAGCTTACACATAAGTGCAGAGCGGCATTTTCACGGCAGGGTGGGATATATTTTTTGCCGCTACTACTGTATAAGGCAATTGACAAACTGAGCTCCAACATCCTGGCAATTCTAGATTTTTGTTAACATAACGTGGTAATTGGTATTTACCGACCGGCTCAACAAAGTTAAAAAAACAGCCTTTTGGGACGCAGAGTAGGACTGACGGAGGAACCATTATGAGTCAGCGTTGCCTCAAAATGATTTTGAAGCTGTTATAAGGTAACCTAGGTAAATAGTGTTGCTTTATGTAGCAGATATCCATGTCAACACATTTTTTCAGATATAGATTTTACATCAGTCCTCTATGAAGAAATTGTCTGCACCATTTGGCTCCGAGTCAACTACCTGGTGACTGGCTTTGAAAATAACCAGGATCAAAGTTGTTTGTCACACTGACATATCCTTTGCTTCTTATTGACAGGGAGGAGGCATTTCTTGGTACTATTTTCATTGTTTCATATTCTATCAGACCTTTTTTCTATGACCATTGAATTTGGGTTCAACGGAAATTGTTATACAAACCCTGACATGCCCAAAGGACTGGATCGGTTCCACTATTATCTTGATACTACAGCACAATCATCGAGAAACTGGAAACACAACTTAAAACACATGGTAATGTTGCTTGAAAACTGCTGGATGTGTATATAAGCAACTATCTGCTAACAGGTTCACCATATCAACTGAAAAGGTGATGATACATCATTGTTGTGTTCACAACTTGTTTCCGTTGCCCCCCAAGTGGCAAATAAACAACGGAAATAAAAACAAACAGTTATTTCAGGTTTAAAATTGAAATCACTGTTGCAGAAAAATCCTTTTAAAGAAGAATCCAACAACAATACACCATCACAAGAATTCTGCTTATCAGCATGCTGAACATTCTTTTGCACCATCACTCGATAGTGGAAGCTGTCACCATGTCACACCAGTGAATGTAAATTAAAATGTGAGGCAGTCGAATTGTTAGGACCCCAAAAAGCTTGTGCTGGCTTTGGGTAAATGCATGATGTTATAAGAGGATTTGGCACAGAATACAATTTAAATGGCTTGTTTTCCTCCTCTCAGGCCTTTAGCTGCAATTTTATTATCTGAGGGAATTCAGCTCTTACCAACAGTTGGCCTGATTTGGTATGCTATGTCAACAAGAGCCCTAGTTGATTGAATCTGTAACCGCACAGAGAGCGAGAAAAGTGTTTACCAGCTTGATTCGATGATACAGAATACAACTATCACTTTGGATTGAAATGTTTCTGCTTCTGCTTTTTTTTTGGGATTGTCTTCTTCCTTGGAGGGCCAATAATAAAGTGCCATTTTATAAACACTGTTGATAAAGTCTAAACTTCACAAATAAATGAGAAATTGCCTCCAACAGAGTCCATTAACTGGAGCAAAAAAGGGCAACTAGAGTAAAGTGCTTGTGTGGGTTACAAAAGAAAAAGAAAAGAAAGAACCATCTTTTAATCGTTTTTAGTGAACATCTTTTCCATTAAGAAGAGTTTTGCAGGAAACATGTCCTCTTTTATAGAGTTCTAAGTCCTGACACAGAACAGATTAGCCTCTTGGATTCATAGCCTCTTGGACTTCCAGTGAGGATCCCTCGTGGTCGTCATTAAAGGCAACACTTATCTAAAGACAGGTGTCATCCACATCATGAATTTCCATCTCTTGTACTAAAGAAACATGTCACTATTTTAGCTTCTTAAAAAAAACAAAAGACTGCTCCAAAATCATTTTGACGCTACATTGACTTGTTTTAAGGTGTTCTTGCACTATGGTACTTTAGTGAGCGGGTTGTAAAGCATAAGGCTTTACAGCGCTGAGTTGATTTTGTTGAAACTAGATCATATTTTATGGAGCTGGCGGGGAGGTTTAGGGGTTAGGCGCCAACTTAATGCAAGAACCGGCGAAACAAAACCGGGTTAGTAATATCAGCTGGCAGCTCTTGTGTTGTTGCACTTGCTTGATGTTTGGCCGTGTCAGCAAAGTTATCGACTCGCTAGTTTTTGATCGTTCATAAGTAATGTAATCACAACAAATGCACGTTTAACGCTACAGCTGTCCATATTTACGAGAGCGGCGTAAAAGTGAATTGCACTCTGATACTATAGGTGTGCTAAATCACAAAAATACCAATTACTGCATAATGCATACTTGTTTTAAGAGGATTTTTGTTTTAATGCAAAGCTGGTTTTAAAATCATCTCCGTCTTTACTGCCTTTAACCCCCGCCAATGATCCTGTTGTCATGTTGCACTGTGCTGATTGAGACAGACAGTCAGTTGAACCAGGCCTTGTGATGCAGTAAATTAGGGCATCAAGCTCTGTTAGGCAGCAGTATTCACAGGTGAAGCTGAGGCAGAAATCTACTGATTCGTTTGCAGTTGCCGTTATAATTTGTACCCTGCCGATAATTGCTCCCAAGCAAGTATTTCTTCATCTTATTTGGACTGGGAAACAAGAGTTAATAGGTTTCTGCCTTCAGGCCCAAAGCTCTTCCAGGCTGAGTCTGAAAGCCTTTTATATCGAATCGCTGCTGGGTGTGCAGTAAATACACGCAGTCCACATTGCCGGCAAACTTGTTGTAAGCACTCGGACTGTCCTTGGCAAATTGTCTGGACCTTTTTGTGTAAGGAGCATGCAAATGTGGAAGGCAGAGCAAATGAGGCTTAACATGAGCACTCCAATTTGAAAGCCTGCAAATTCTCTAGTTGTTCGGCAAACTCTGGGGATAAGAGAAAGCATTGGATATAGGGGAAGGATGGAAAGAGGGAGTAAGAATTTGTCCAGCCCATGTCTACAATGAAGTACTCTTTTGACTCTTATTTCAAATTAAATGCCAGATTAATGTGTCTATTCTTCACCTTTGCAGCTATGTAAACATTTTAGACCTCCAAGACAGTTGAGAAGTGTAGGAAATAATGTTGCTCAATTAAGATTTTACTTCATACATGCAAACATGTGTCATGTGAAAAAACAATGTCAAACAAGTAAGAGCCCAAATAGATAATAAAAAGTGGTGATATGTTGTTATACTGTTGTCATAGAAGCGAAACTCATGTGCACAAGCGCTTTATCCCAGCAATTTTTCTGTCAGAGAAAAACAATATTAGGAGGTCTGTACAATACTTTAAAACCTTTCTATACAATGTTGCCAAACACTAGATTTGACACAGTGTTTGGACATCAGGAGGTAGAGCGGGTTGTCTAGTAATCGTAAGATCGGTGGTTCAATCCCCAGCTTCCTTCAGTGTGTGCCATCGGTGTGAGTATGTGTGAATGATCATTGGATTAATATGTTGAGCAGTATGGCACCTTGTATGGCAGCGCTGCCATCAGTGTATGTATGTTGAAATATAGTGTTAAAGTGCTTAGAGTGGTCGGAAGACTAGAAAAGCGCTCTATAAATCCATTTACTAATGAAGTTCACAGAGACTGAATAAGATATTCTCACCATACCAAACATCGGAGGTTGTACAGCCCTATTCCTCCATCCCTTCTCCGTCAGATAAGTACCAGCATACAAATTGCATACATAACACAACTAATGGCAAATGGCTGTTAACGTACACAAAGAATAAAAAGTTTGTGTGTAATGTATCCAGTTGGAGAAGTACACTTAATTCTGAGCCTTGGGAAGCTGCGTTTGCTAATATCAGGAGGCAAGAGTGCAGCCAGTAAATGTAAAGAAACTGAAAAAAAGATTTCCAGATGTATTTCTACAACTGTAACTTCAGCAGCGAGCGCCCCCATGACCCCTACACTGATATCAGGGCAAGCTCACCTTTAACGGTTCCTGAGAATTACTTTGTCCTAAATCAATTATTTTTTGCTTTGCGTTTCTTAGCTTCCCCTCATCTACACTACGTTTTCTTAACTGAGCATATTAAAAATGGATTTTCCTCCTTTCAAGTTGAGATTCTCATGCACGCACGCACGCACGCACGCACACACACACACACACACACACAAACACACACACACTCTCTTTCAGCTTCTGATGAACTTCCTGCTTGAATGAGCGCAATAGGTTTGAAAGTGAAATGGGACTTCATATCAAAGCAAGAAAAAACTGCGCTTTGATTTTTCACCCGCTACCCCGTCTCTTTTTTAAAAAAAAAAATATATATATATTTTTTTTGTACAAGGAATGTCATTGACTGTTCTTTTTCAAAGCAGCTTTATTTCATGCATTTTCATCAAGTGCTACACTCAGCCTTTGAAATCATAGCCCATCACTCATCTGGATTCTGTACATACTGTAACGGCACATCATGTTCACAAGATTATAATTGCTGATTATTTTCAATCGTTCACGCTTCTACTGATCTCCGTTTAGCAAGATCACAAAGTCTTTAACCCCGCGGTGTCCTTCTGTGTTTAGTGCACCCTGTTTGTGGCACTGCTCTGTTGTTCTACAGTTCTTTTGTTTTCCTCTCTCCCACAGGCCAGTTCTTCTGGGTGAACAGCTCAGCCTTTGGCGGCCCCTGGGTGCTGAGTCCTTGGCTGTGGGGGGGCCAGGGTCCCTGCAGCCTGGATATGGCCGTGTTCCTCCACCCCAAGCAAAGTGGACAATACACCATATGGCTCATAGAGCGGGACAAACTGCCGCTTGCCCTCTTTTCCACTGACACTCTGCCACGCATCACAGGGTAAGCACTTGTTCTACAATACACTAGAAGAACCCGATTGATTAGATGAAAGAGAATAAGCAACCATGAAGTAGATGTCCCTGACCATTCACGGTTGATGCTCTTAACTATCCACTGGTCACGTTTCCCTTAGCACCAGCTTTGTTTATGGGATTTCTAAGCATCATTCCCAGGTTCACTGAGTCGGAGTCCAGTATACGTGCACTCTTGCCTACCAGCCATGAGCTTTACTGTGAATGTATCTGTTCCCAAACCTGTGTAAAAGTGCTTCATTAGAGATGTAGTAACTCAGAGAGAGCTGGTTTGGGTAAGGTGTGTTGCAGTGTTAATTTCGTTAAAGGAAACAAAATGACGGATGAGGAAATATGTTCATGAACAGACGAGACGACATTAAACACGAACTTTGAAGGCTTGGCAGAGGCCAGGACGATATCTAGTTCAAAAGTTTCTCCTCTGAATACTTCATGTTTGTGGTCGCACCATGGGTGGCCTGCCTATATTAGCCTGGCTGTTCTTTGGTTTTTATGTGTAGGAAGTCAGAATACAAAGAGCAGCTCAGACATGTTTCATGCTGCTTGTGTTTGTAATCTCTTAAGGGCATTTGAATCATATGAATGTCTTGCTTTATGCATTTCTCCTCTCTCTGTTACTGTCTGTGTGTGGGAGTGAATGTGCGCCAACGTTTGTGTATGTTAATGCGAATGGTGTGTCTTCTTTAGGGAGCATAGCAGGGACGCTCATTACATGTGTGACGGATTAGGCGTTTGTGTGCTCTTATTTGTAGTCAGCGGCTGCCATCCACCCACGCCATCTCTGCCGTTTGGAGACTGGCTCAGCCAAAGCTCGCCAGATTTCCCCTCTGACAGGAAGACGCTCATATCATTAAAAGAAGGGCCAATAACAAAAGCAAGCAGGGCCACCCGCGAACATCGAAGGAATCAGTCAGCTTACTAATTGCCAACCCTTGTCCTCGCCTTTGAATTTAATCTTGTGTTTTGACAAATTTGCCCAATGCAGTAGTCAGGACATTTAGCCCAGGGTCAGCCAAGAGGCAAACAAAACATTCTTGTACACTTGTTTTTATTTAAGGTCCTCCTTACTTAACTTATGAAGCTTTGTTGTATTCATTCTTAGTTGAACTTTGTATTAGAATGACTGCAGCAGGATTTGGAAACTGCCCACATAATCTTGCATTTGAACATTCAAAATCTCGTTTGATTCTTCTTAACAGTCACATTTGTTAAGGAATAATTGGATAGTTAAATTAGCAATGCATCAGTAAATGCTGTTGCTTCTATAACTTAAAACAACTTTGCGTTTGATTCTTTACCAAATTCTCAATCAAGAAGTGTCTGAAGAAAAAAAAAAAAAAAAAAAGCGTCTAAACTCCAGCTCCGCTACAGCCATCAGCCACTGAGGGAGCGCTTGCTTTGAAACCCCTGGAAGCTGCTCTGTTGCGTTAATGTTGCGTCACGATGGAATGGTCCAAGCACGAAAAATCTTTGTGAGACCATTTTCAATGGCTAATGCTTGGGAAAGTGAAAGTCAGTTTTAAAGAAATATTCTTGCTCTTCTGTGGTGCATTAAAAAAAAGGACCTAGACAGTATTTAAAATTAGGAAAATATTCGAGGCAGGTCAAGGTTGGAAACGTATTGTGCAAGTCGAGTGTTGCATCTTATCAAACCATTCAACTTTAACAAACAGTCTGAGGTCACATTGACAGAATACCAATGGTATTGTAAAATGGAGTTCAGTTTTGGTGCAGTAAACATACTAAAGGGATAGTTTGGATGTTTAGAAGCCGGAGTACTTATCTATAGTCAGGGTATTACGTACCAGCACGGAAGATAAGCGATGTACTGCTGTGGATGGGGGCAGCAGCAAAATGTATTTTAGCCACCTGAAAGGCTCACCAAAAAAATAATAAAAAATTAATAAATAAATAAATATATATATATATATATCAGTTTAAGCGTATGCTATATTTAGAATATTTTCACCGCTTTACCTTGCTGTCAGACAGCTGTTTCCGACGGAAAACTGAAGCCCTTGTATCCATCTATGCTCTCTACAGAGCCACCAGACTTCATCGACATTTTTCGTCGTCATTTTACCTCACAGAACACAGAAGATGTTGGTCTACTGCTGCCTCGATTCTTTAGTCCGCTCCTTAACCCAACCAAACTAACTGATCAAGGCAGCAGCACAACAGCAGTGAAAGTATTCTAAATATAGCGTACACTTAACCTGATATTGATTTTTATTTTTGTATTTTATTAGGCTTTTTTTTTTTAGGTGGCTATCCCTTTAATTAATTCATTTGAACCCATTCAATAAATGATATCTAAAATTTTACCATTTAAAGTTCCTCTATAGTGAGGGGAATCTGTCTTCTCACCACCATACAAGGAGAGCTTTATGTTTAACATTTTCTTTATTACACCTTCCCTTATCCCCTGCCTCAGATTTCATCATACAGTGCATAACTATACCTGAGGGAAGCATATTTAGGACCCGTGAAGACAGGCAGTGAAGGACTTGACTCATCAAACAGTGTCAGCTCTCACAGTGAATGTCAGCATCCCAAGTGCCTCCGTCAGCAGTGAAAGACGGAGAGGAGGAGGAGGCCTGCAACAAGATGTGTGTCTGTCTGTGTATATAGCCTCATGAATGGTGTCTGCACATGCATGTGTGACATCCATCATTCTGTGTACCATGGCTGTATCTGGCTGTGGTCATGTTCTGTGAGTGAGGTGGCTGAGTCAGTCACAGGTAATGCATTACGCCACGGCTATATCTCATCACATATAATATTGTTCACATATCCACATTCACTTTACATTAATACTGTTCGCACCAAAAGGCCTCAGTTGTACGGTGCATTGATGTAACGCTCAATGCAGGTGTCGGAACCACCAAGTGTGACCAAACGCAGCCATGCGTTAGTGTGGAAGCTGTCTGATGTCATCTTAAGGGTGATTCATAGTTTGTTTAAGGTGGAGGAAGGAAACATCATATGTGGCGTGTGTTAATGCTACTTTTTGACATACAGTGGGAACATTATGGCAAGTCATGTATAATACCAGCCGCAATGCCCATCATCTCTGACATAAGCCTGCCAATGAAAGCAGTGCAGCGGTAGTGTATGAGGAAAATAATTACACTACAGCGTAAAAAGAAATGCACGGAAAATGTTTTGCTGGATGATGCAGTATAAAATCTGTTCCTTATTTAAAAAGTATCACTCCAAACAAAATGAGGCTTAATAGATGCAATCTGTGTGCACACAGACAATTAGAAGACTTCTTTGTTACTGTCACGGTCATGATGAAAGTTGTCCCACACAATGAAGACAGTTGGCTGGAGACAAAAGCATAGCTGCATATTTTTTTCTCTTTCTAATTGAACCAGCTCTAATCCCTGTTAGTAAAAAGGATTATTCTTACCGCTAACTTCATTATTCAATTTACAGTCCCACAAATGAAATAAAAAGCTGCCTCAAAACTGACATCATATGCGTCTGTGTATTCACAGTAGATACACTTAGCAGGTTGAATAATTGCCGACTGCTGCATTACTTTGGTACTTAGGGTGAAAAAATCTATATGAACTGTGTATGAGGCTGGTTAGAATGAAGAAAGCTGCTTTTAACTTGTCACTTGTCGAATGTCCAAGGCCTGTTTTGTTTTTTTACGTGATTAAACACATATATAGTGTAGTGCTTACATGGGTGCACACCAAATTACTTGTATTGTTTGATTATTTAATTTGAAATGTTTGGCCTTTAAATCCAAAATTGTCTTTGGGTGCTTTTGTAATAACAAATAACCATAATGTTGTAAAAATGGCTCCTCTCTGAAGTAGGCTCAGGCTGCATCTGTTGGTGGTAGCAGAGGGGGAAAAGTTCTTTTATTTTGAGTTTGTTGGATAAATAGGAATTCAAAGGGATATGAACTAGTTAAAGAATACCTTATTTTCCAAGTGAAGCAGTTTTATATTTTTCTTTTATTATATTTTGGTGGTCAAAGTTCAAGGACACTATGTCCTCACGTTCATCCCATTCCCGTTATATCTCAGGAACGTCTGGAGCAAATTTCTTCAAATTTGGCAGCGGTCAAATGCTAAAAAAAGCCCACAAATGTTAATAGGATAAAATGACGAAGTGATGACATTTTGAACAGAATTGGATGTAAACTGCAACTTGACTGGTTGGTGGAGGCATATAACAGCGAGGCGGTCATTTTATGCAATTACCCATGTGCCACTATCTAATCTCAGTGCCATTATTTTTTTCTGATACCACACAGTATAAGAATTCCTTATGAAACAGGATTACGTCCACCCCACAGAGAGTCTCTTACAGCCATGTTTTGTGGGTAGGGTGAAGCTAAACTAGTCTGAGAGAGAGAGAGAGAAGAGTGAAGCTCGGTGACCTTTCATTGGCAAAGCGGCGCATTCATCCCTGGCAGGCCTTTGCAACTCCTCCGCTCCTAACATTAGTGCTCTCCAGAGCTGACCTCCAGCTCCTTGACCGTGGTCGCCACAGAACCAGGGCTGATGGCATCCTTAGAGCTATGGATCTGGGAGCGCTGCCAGTAGGAGGGCTGAAATTGCTGGAGCTTCTTTTGTAGAAAAGACAAAGACAGTTTAGAATTCAGATTTCCTCCTTTTGGCCAATGGTGTTGTACATAATGTCTCAAAGAAAGAGAAGGAGCCATTATATGCCATATGGTATTGCGGTATGCTGGCAGACATCTGCCATTGTGACCTTAAACTCCGCAGATCTTTTTTTATTCCACCCAAAAGTGAAACTCAAATAGCTTTTTTGTTCAGTAACTTAAAAAAATGGCTTGTCTGATAAAAAGGGAAATATATAGCACAGACAGCATATACAATAATCTACACATAGTGAGCTGACTGGTAGAAGTTGAGCCTTTTGCATTTTAGGCCTTTGACCCTCTGCATTGTTACACTATTAAACATTATTGTTTGTAATTCATTCAATCATTTGTTGTGTTTTTCTAGAGCAGTTTGCATCATAGTACTGCCTATATTAATCCAATTCAAAGGCAACCACTGACCAAAATAGTTTAAGATTAGTGTTTTATTGGGATACATTTTGAGTGAGCATGTATACAACCCAGCCAAAGCAAAGGAAATGGGGAACACTGAGTTATTGTTCAGGCACGGTGGCTAAGAGCGAATCTCAGGGGATACATTTTTTTATTCTCCATTTCTGTCTTTCGATGGCTCCCCTGTAGCCTTCTTTGCTCTTTTGCCGTTTCAAATGTAAATAAGATTCGTCATAGCATCGGCCACCACTGCCACACAACATTGTTCCCTTTTATACCAGCTTGAAACGAGGCAACAGCATTATTTTTCATTGACTGATACGTTCTCCCTCACCTGCTATTATCTCTTAGTCAGCATCCCATAATAAAACTTGTCAGGCAAAAAAGACATCAGTCATGATTACAGGGCTAAAAATGGGGCAAGAAAATATTGTCATGACATGCAGTACATTAGAAATGATATACATTTTACATCACAATCTGATTATACTGCATATAATGACACACAGCTACATCTCAAACGTTGTGCGACATATTTTCTACCTATTTATCTGATTGGGCTCTCACACACACACAGAGAGAGAGAGAGAGAGAGAGAGAGAGAGAGAGAGAGAGAGAGAGAGAGAGAGAGAGAGAGAGAGAGAGATCAACAAAATATTATACCTGGGTTCTGTGTAGTATTTTAGGAGCAGCTCCCAATGGGACTTCATAAAAAGCTTTAGAAATGAAACATTTGAGCCTCATATAGGCACTTTTGGCAGAAAAAAAAACATTACCCAAAGGTGGGTTATATCTTGTCATCCCTAGCTTGCATACGCCACAATCCTCTCCCTCTCATGCACACTCGCTTTATCTTTCCCCTTCTTCTCCACAGACGCGTTACATAAGGTACAATGGTTTATATTCCCACCCTTCCCCCTGTGTTCATAGGGCTTTCGTCTAATCTAAGAATCTCTAATCATATTTCCCCAAAGTTGCATTGTACATTCCTGACAGCTGAAGTTTTTACACAAGAGTCGAGGGAAGGTGGAATTTGGGGGAAGCAACAGTGGCCTAGTTTTTGTGACAAAACTGAAGCAATGGCAAAAGCACGAGGAATTATCATGCCCAGACATTAAAAGCTTAGCACCCTAATCACAAAAAGTCTTTGCTGTGATGTGTGTTTTACACCAAAGCAAATGCTGTTTACCCTCATCTCGCTGGCGGCTGGTGTTATGCCTCTCGGTGGGTACAGAGTCTTACCTCGTCGTTACAGAAACGGCAATTGCTCAGAAAAAAAACATGTTGCATATAACCATATTTAAAAATGCAGAAATTAAGTATCATAAATCAATAATCGTGTGACATTCCTGGGCAAACAAAGCCACTGTCAAAGGACTTGTGAACCCTGAATTTCACATTGCGTGTCACCGCAAATGCACAAATAGGTTGAAATGATTTTATAAGTACAAGATGGAAAGAAACAATTGATTGAAAAAATTGATGCGAAAAAAACAATGCATTTGCCTCAACAATGGTAAAGAAGTGGTGGTTGCCCATCTTTCAATGGGTTTTATTTAAACATAAAACACCAGGACGAGCTTAGACCAGTAACCATGAAGTTTTTATAGCAATTTAATATAATGATTTCATTGGAGATTCTCTTGTTTCTTTTTACGCGTTCTCCCATCCCACAGCAGGACAGTTGTTAGGTTTTTATAGCTTTGTGTAGTGACCTGGAGTTTGGCTAAGTCAGACAACATTTATTACCCTCTGTAAAAACTGAATACAGCAAAGAGATGGGCAGCCATGTGTCACGAGAGCTGAGAGTTCTAATCAGTGAAATCATCTGCTGGTTTTTGGAATAAATACCTGCAAACTACAATAAAAACTGTATACATGCCTATGCACACAATTTTACAGCTTTTGCACACTTGGTCCTTCCTTCCTCTTGCTCAGTGTCCTGTCTGATTTGAAAATGTAATGCTTATCTCCTTATTTAACTCGTTGCTGTCAAATAAAATATCTTAATATTGATACAAATATAATAGTAAAGTGTGTCTCTGTTTATTAGTTATTGACACTTACTGTAACTTTAAAAATTATTTTTAAAAGGTTTTCACGATTTCCATCGTTTTTGTAAGAAGCCTAGTATTTTTGAATCCTGAGTCATAGCTAAAGTTATAGATAATAATGCCATAGCTTGATGAAAAGCAGGCGTAGGAAAGTGAAAGTGTATTAAACATAATTTCTCACATAAACACAAATCTGTCTACAGCCACACTAGGCTTGCTGAGGCTATAATGCTCAGTGTAAAAAAATAAAAAACCCTGTTTAATTAAATGTACAATTATTGGACTAGTTGTGATATTTACCTTCTAGTGGCACTTGAAAACTCAGGGGTAAACCAAAGTTCGGACCATGGCACGTGCTGCAGGCACAGGATCACCAACGTCATTAGGATTCATCCTCTGGTGAACATGAATGCTCGTACAAAATTTAATGACGATCCATTCAATACTATTTCAGTCTAGACCGAGCGGTGAACCAACTGACATTGCCATCCCCAAAGCCATGCCATGAGCGTTGCTAAAAACAGTATTTGTTTCATGTGGAAGTACAATAGCTTGTGTGGATTAATTGTTGAGCAGCCTTAATGAAATGGAGGATATTGTTTCAGCCAAAGACCATATTTTAGTTACTACCTGACGCATTTCTCTGTAGCCTGCGGATCGGAAACATGGGAGACTTGGTCACTATTCAAGTGTGGTATGTAAATCAAACTTGTTGACACCGTTTTGACACTGACTAAATGTCTGGCATTTTAAAGGCATTCTGCTTCTGAAATATTGAATAGTTTATCTGTTGCTTCTAGGCATCTGACCTGGCATTAGTCAAGTGTCGAACTGAAGTGGAAATACAAAGCTCTATACAAGTGTTGCAGTTATGTCACAACATGTTCTTGCAGCCAATGTAAAATTTAAAAATGGCAAATATCTGAAGAGTGAATTTAATGAATTTGTTTCCAAGGTTCAGTTGCATAGAGTATTGAACTCTGTGTGTAAGACTTCTACTAGATCCATGCACATTACAATCCAAATGTATGAGTGACGGTTAGCCAGATTCTATCCAACATGCACACCAGACTTATCTGAATACAAAACAGTTCACATACATGTATGAGGAGATGCTCACTTTCTTTCAGATCAGAGGTGAACCATGTCACCCGCTTTGAATATTATCAACCATTATTATCTATTGGTAAGCTGGGAGGTTCTTAGGCAGCGACCTCTAGTGGCCGCAGTTATGAACTATGACTGAGAAAAGGAGGAAGTCAGGTGATTCATCGTATAATGAGCAACAAAGTCCATGTAGAGAGGAGGTCGGGGTGGATGGAAGGGTCAATCAAAAACAGGACTTTCACCCAGGAGACCTCCGTTTGTGTCCCGATGAAATCAAAAGTCAACACGTTGTACGAAACATACTTAGCTTTCGTATGTTACTTAAGTTACATAACAAACTTACTTAACTCAAACCATGATCTTTTCCTTAACCTAACCAAGTAAGCTACTTTTGTGTCAACTCACAACGTTAACCTCGTGTTTAAAACTGCAGTTTCACAACGTACGATAGGAGCAGTTTGCCCATTTTGCCCCATCTGAAGCATTATAATGGTAGTGATGACAACTGATAGTGGGCATTTAATGGGCTGACAGCATTTCAAATGGGGTGAACCATGCCTGTTCTTGTGATGCAGCTTTAGGTCTAGTTTCCCACACGATTCGAGGTCTGAGGCCAAATGTCTAAATCAGTGCGAGTTTAAACCATAGCTCTGTAAGTAGCTCAATAAGTTTGACCAGGTCAGAGAGGCAGTGTGACCCAGCCTTAGAGCCACTCAGGGTTTTTCCAACATGTTTGACTTTCTCATCACATAATCTGCAGTTGTCTTTAGAGAGCTTTGTGAAGATAAGCGATCGAATATTTCTCAGATGATGGAAACAGTAAACGCATATATTAATTGGACTTCATTATTGGTACATTAAATTTGATAGGCTCTCTCTCTTCGCTGCTTTGTTTCCTTTGACTGCACGACTGACTGTGTTCTTAGTTAATTAACGGACAAATTTGAAGGTCTGTAAGAACAGAGGCCCATGTATCACTGTGACATTCACAACTACGTGGCCTTTAGATTTTAAAGGGGACAAATCATGAAAAACTCAGTTTTCAGTGCTTGTGCAGACACATTTGGGTATCTGGAGTCCCTACCGACCCACAAATTGTGAAATAAGACAAAACAGTCAGTTTTTTTTTTTTTTTGTGGCCTGCCTCGGTCAGAAAACATGGCATTAACAAAACATTCAGACTTGGCTCCCCTTCCTATGTCACCTGCAGGCTCATTAGAATATACCGCAATTTATCGCAAGCCAATCGGAGCAGACTGGACTTTTTTGAGAGGGGGTCTTAAGGAGACGGGCCTTAAAATGGAGCGGTTCACACCGAGATATTCAGACACAGTATGAGAAAAATATTGTGTATATATGAACATTAAAGCATGTAAACAAGTGCTAGTAGAAACCCCAAGTTTGAACCTGATTATTAGCGTAATGTGACCCCTTTAAGGATTCCTACATGACTATTCATCTGTGGGGGAGATTACTGGGAGTTTTCTCATAAATCATTTGGTGGACGAATGATGAATTAAGAATTGATTTAGCTGAGGACAGTTTAGTTGTTCATGTATTGTTTATTATTGGGACAGACATCTAGTCATCATTCATTCATTACATACCTAACATGGAGTGCATACAAAGGAAAGACAATCAGCGGAGATAAATCTGTATGCGTTGAAACACAGCAGGGAAAGGCAGCCTTCATGCAATAATCTGTGAAACCTGCTGGTTTTGGCTGGCAGCCAGAGAACAGTGCAACCGCCTGAACACCAGTAAGACACCTTTTAGTCTGAGACTCAACATTTCACATACAGCGAGGGGGTGAATGAAAAAGCACCTTTCCCCCTCGTCGTCCTCTAACATTGGTTACGCTGCTTCGTGATAGTACTCATAATTGCTCAGGACATTTCAGTACAGAGGACTGTGTGTGTGTGTGTGTGTGGGTGTGGGGGCGGGTTGATCATCTTTCTGTTTTTTGAGTTAAAGGCTCTTTCTGCAGGAGTCTGATGCCCCATGTCTGTTGGACCATTCCAGATGTATAATCGCCTCCAATCGGCCCATCCTCCAGTCAGCATTGCCATCTGTTAGAATGCCACTTTGGTTATTGAGGTGTCTCAGAGGGCTGCTTCAGGGGAGATGAGAGGTCACTTTTCCAAAACCTTGAGATCCTGCCTTTACAGGACGGGACTGGGTTCCCAAGAGAAAGGGGTTTTGCAGGACAATCGGGTCATCTATCCAATCGAACTGCAGTAATGGAACTATAATAATGGCATTCATAGTTTTGGCGATGATTTATATTGCTTATATTGTATATGGCTCATGAAGGTTTTCTTAATTGCTTATCAGTCCTTGTAAAAAATGTTAATGATTTGCTGTATCTTACCAGATTTCATCTTACCAGCAAAGTTCATTCCCGTCCATTTCTGAGTTTCATCTTGTTTTATGCTGCAACATTCTTCCTAATGAGAAAATCTCTCTGTTGAACTTGCAACTTCTCGCACAGCTAACAATAGAAAGCCCCAAACTTCAGTCATTTCAAGTTTGTTGAAAACAAGAATTAAAACTTTTATGATGTTTCTTCTTCTCCTAGCCCTAATGAACAAATAATGTTGCCAGATTGTCAGGATCTTGTAAATAAATAGCGTTGACTGCAATTATCCTCCCCCGGCCTGTTGGTTTCCCTAGTAAGCACAATCTCGATTTTAAAAACGGCGTCTGTGAATATGTGATTTTCATGCAAAGCTTTATCTCAGGGAGGTTAATATTTTTGGGTAAATTTGCTCTCGCATGACCTAACTAAATGCACAGCTGTCACTGCTCACAGTGTAGGGATATTTCCATTGATATTCTCACACCAGCTCATATCTGGAAGAGAAACAGATGGTTGTTATGGCCCCCTCTTCCTGAGGGTTACTTCCCCACAAGTAGTTGCCACTTGAGCTGCACTCACACATATGTTCATTCTCCAAGCACTCAATTGCTCCTCCACTACATGGCCTCTGGCACGCATGCTACCGGCTTCTCTCTGGCAGCTGCAAAAGCACGTGCACATAATGATTTCCCCTTTTAGACTCCTATATCACCCCAACCCCACAAAAAAAAATCAAAAATCAACATAGTTGATCTTAATTGTGGCTTGTAAATTGTCTGTGAATTTTCATAGGATGAAAATGGAAACTTGCGTGATTGCCAGCATCGTAAAGCAGTCACGAGGAGGGGATTATGATGAAATCTAAATTGCATGGATCCACAAGTCCAGTGTGTCTATGTGAAGGATGGTTAGGTTAGTGTTAACCTTTAGGTTAGTTTGCAGAAAAGAGCATGACAGGTCTGATAAAGATGCAGCAGTAGCTTGCTGGACAAGGTGTGGAACTCACGTAACCGTTGTTGCTCTCTGAGGTGCTGCGCCTCTGCCGTTGCTGAGTGGTGGGGGTCCTAAGGTGCGTGCTTGGTCCTCGCCAAGTTGATGAAAGAAACGGAGCCCACATTCTAAACTCTTAAAGTGCATTATAGGGCGCTTATGACTAAGCATGGAGACTGTGTGTGCATAGGCTGGGCATCAGCTGGATCTACAGATATATCCCAGCATGCTTGCTGATTTTCAGAGATGGAATGGCAATTTCCACTTCTCCTCTCAGACCTCTGTGTACAGCAGAATGACTAGACGACTAAAATCCCAAATGCATCATGCAGCCAGAGCTCGCTGGGAGCACCACAACTTGAACAACAAACTGATTTCAAGTTTAGTGGACATTCAGACATAATACAAATGTAAAGTATAATGGTCATTATAAATATTTTCATAATTTTTTCTTCCTCTAGTCCATGTCATGCAGGATATCAAAAAGTTAAAAAAATTCTGCAGTTGTTTCATAAAAGAAAATATAACTGTTCCACCTGCTCAGAGTTAAACACAGAGAGAAAGATGTCTCAGGTGCCATTATACAAAATTAAGTGATGTGAAGTAGATGAGATTATAGTGGAAATGAAAAGGAATATGGGTTAAAGAGTGCGGACATGAAATGGCACATGCTGTTCTCGTACACTGTTCGCAGCTACACCTACAAAAAGTAATTTTTTATATATCCCACAAAGTAAATTTTAATGTATTCCATGTAATTGTGAACCCGGAAGTATGAAGAGCGAAGAAGTCCATGCAGTCAGGACGTCGAGATGGATGGGCTGGTCGAAAAAACAGAATTGATTTATTGTTCAGGTAGCTTTGCCACTTCCGTAGTTTTTAACCCAAACCACAATGTTTTCCTAAACCTAACCAAGTTGTTTCCTGTGAAGTAAGAAGTTAATTTTTCAAAAGACTGTGAAGTTTGACACTTAATGTTGAAATTCATAGGTGAATACACAGAAAATAAGATATGAGCTTTGATGTGATATCATCAGAACCGCTATATGAGGATAAATTGATAGACTGAAAAAGTACAAACGAGTGTAAATTAATCTTTTATTTATTTTTTTATTTTTTTTACTTAGCATAGTCAAATCATATAAGGTGATTTAATCTCTCCCTGTCTAATGCTCTCACCTATGAATATGGATACAATGCAGAAAGGCCTTATCCCAAAGAGTTGACCAAAGAATTAGAGACTGATCCACTGCATGCTTTATTAGTTTTTCATTCGTCATGATTATTAGAGACATGCAAGACAATGGCAAGCTTGTAAATTTATGAAATAATCACTCTGCATTCTTAATTTTTTTCCCTGTCTTTTTATTTTTTTATTTTTGCAAAAGCCTTACTGATGCCTAACACTAGGTGTGTCTGCTCGGTATACAAGTCTTGTTTTTTAAACAGATGCAACTCCGGCTCCAGCAGTACTGATTTTGGTTTTCATCCTTGATGAAACTAATTCTGCAGTTCTGCAAATCTGCACATGCTCAGTTTCCCTCCAACTGACTTTGAACAAAGTGAAGGATCAAAGAGGGATCTAATCTGATATTCCAGCATCTGAGGTTATTATGGTAGATGCAAGTAAGATAGACACCAGCCACCCTTCCAGGAGGGCGTCATTCACTTCTGTGCCGGATTAGATCTGTACAAATGGATCAAAGTGATAAGTGTCAACTAATTATTCTTTGAGGATGAAGTAGTTCTTCTTTCAGCATGTTGATGAAATGCCCCAGTTAGTGTGTGTATATGGAGTCTCGCAGTCTCTAACAGAAAGAGAATAGATATCATTTGGTTACAACATTCATTGACTGTCAAACTCGTTCATTATAGATGACATTATAGGAAGACAGGCGGTAGAAGGGTAAGTGGGGTGGCACCGTAAATGTAATGTATTTCCTTACTTTCAGTAAATGATTCTTTTGCATATGTACCTCAAAGAATAGCCTTTGATGTCAGATGTCAGACATTCTTGAATTTAATGTTAAATTAGTCTCTCTAAAGAAATATGTGATGCAGAGTTTTAAGTGTCAAAGTGATATGTAATCAGCCTCAGCCACAATTACATGGAGGTAAATGGGATTAAAAACCAGAAGGGCACTCGAAGAGCGCAGACCTCCGCCAAGGCCATGCCCGATCTCGCACTGTTAATGAAAGTGAAACATCATTTGGATCCCCTTCAATATTTACTGGGTTCTTCCTTTGCCCATGCTGAACTTTTGCATAATTCTGCTGACAGACAGACAAGCAAACCGAACCAAAAGCATAACATCTTTGGCGGAGGTAGAAATGTAAGTATAATAGCAACTATATGCAACTATATGCAACTATAATGGTCGTGCTTAGGTAAGAAAACTAAAATGGGAGCGTTTCTTCTGAAAATTATGCCACCAGAAAACAGAACGCATGTTTCTCTCAAGCCCAAATTATCCAGCAGTCGGACTTCTTTTTTGCCTCCTATTATCCATAATGCCTAAAACACTTTGTGGTTACCTCATGTCTCCACAAAGTTGAAAGTTTTCAATGTATAACATTAATAGGACAGTGTCTCTCTATATATAATTTAATAATGATAATCTCTCTCTGTGGCGTATTCACTTATTTTACCACCAGGGTCAGGGACGAGACGAGGGGATGCAATTAGTGCCAGTGTCTAACTTCCAATAAATAATTCTCTTAACAGTAGATAATGAATCCATGTTTAATTAGAAATGGTAATTGATACAAACTATAAGTCTATTGCACTTAAACACTTCCTGCTGTATTTTTCTTCTTTTTTTAACTTAAAGCATGAGGTTGTTTCTGTTTCAACGTGTCCTCAGGCTGCTAAGGTTGTTTATTATACAGCATACTGTAGAGTCTTTGCATAGGGAATTAGGTTGGATAGTCTTGTAGTTTTTGGCTTTGTGGTTTAAGAATTGGCAGACTGTTTGTTTACTTCTAAGCTCTCACATGGTTCACTTGGTTCTATTAGACAGATGTGGCTTTTTTCTATCGAGTCCAGTTGTTTGTACAAAAGAAACCGGTTTATAATAATAATAGAAATAATACCTGTTTAGTAATTCTACAATGTCACTGCGATAGGCTGCAAAATCTTCCCACACACTTATATAATTGCTTGCCTTGGCGCTCCGTATACAAGCAAACTGACATGGCCATAATTAGTAAAAACATTACATTATATTGGTCTCCTCAAATGGATACTGCTGTGTGGAATAAACAATCCTTGGGCCCTTCTCCCCAAAGTGTTTTCTACATTTTAAGGGTTTTACAATTGCAGCTACTTGAAATCGGCAATTAGACGAGGCCCTGATACATAATAGCCCTTTGGTAATTTATAGTGCATACAAAATATCCAGCTGCTCATCAGTGCTCCATTACAAGAATTACCCTCAATCAGTGCTGTGCACTGCGTTACTGTTCTTTGACATGATAGGACATGGCATGGTTTGACTACCTGAAAGCAGCAGAAACTGCATTTAGTTTGGAAACAATGCATCATGTGTCGCCGTGGCACATTTTCCGGCACAAGGCTGATAATGGAACACGGGCATGATTAGAGAAGAAGCTAGATTTAGTTTCAGAGAAAGAACCAGATGGAAGGAAGCAAAGAATGAAGTGATGCAATTGGGTGACATGCTGTGGAGCTTTGATGGTTGTGCTTCTCTAACATTAGGGCTATACGATGTGGCCTGTCGTTTATAATGATGTACATATACAGTGCACATTACTGCCTGGAATGCACCACACGACTAACCCAGGCATTATTATAATAACTACGGGAATGAGTGAATGGATGATCAATTTCAAAGTCATTTTTAGAGCTTTTCCCAGGACTGAGTAACGGATCTGCATCACTGTCATCATTTTCAAAATAACTGTTCAATGAGCGATCCCACTGAATTAACAAAAGGCATCGAGTGACATATGAGCGTTAAATAAATGATAACCCGTCGTATTAAAAAAAATAACCCACATGACAAGTGTGTCTTCTAGAAACAAAACGTATTACAGCATTTTTCTTTTAGAGATAAATAATTATTTAGCTATTTCTGTGGGAGAAACCACATTTTGTCATTCAAAGACACACAACAGATACCAGTACAAACACAGTTTAGGAAGCAGCTTAACATCTAAGTACTTTGAGAGTCCTAGAGCAGGCACTATCATACAAAGTTGATTGTATGTACAACTGAACATGTGTCAGAATAAGAGCCCAGTGTGTTAGGTTGTCCTGGTAGGAAGCTGGTGTCACTCACTCTTCGTACTCGTAGCTACGAAAAGTATGGGCCTGTTGTTCGTGAGGCAGGACGTGCAGGATTGTCTGTAAGGAAGTCGGGTCACGTAGTATAAAGGGCGACAAAGTTTGCATTGGGAGGAAATCGGGATGGATGGATGGATGGTTCAAACAACACAGGTCTTTCACCAAGGGGACCGCTGTTCGTTTCCCTTATGAAACTAAGTCACTTAACTAATTTAAATTATGTCACACTTATTGTAACCCAACATGATCTTTTGCTAAACCTGACCAAGTACTTCTGTTGCCTTACGCAGGTGCACTGATCGATTTAAGATAGCACACTATAAAGGCGAAATAACTTTTTGTAAGATATTATATGAGGCGCTCTATGTGAACACACACTGACAGCCGTAACCTGTTTGCAAAAATGCTTCAGATCAAACACAACTGTCAGAAGTTCAAATCTGATCAGGCGCTATATTTATTCAGCACCTCTGTCATTTACTGAGCTAAATATGCTGCCTTTCAAATGCAGAATCTACAAATAGTGATTGTTTAGTTTTAAACCATTATTGGTATGCTATAGTTGTATATATTTCTTTTTAGGCCACAAACTACTAAAATCGGTCTAATTATTGATTAATGTCTTACATGATGGAATGCTTGAAATCATACTCTCGTACAGTAATTATCTAAAAGTTGAGTCCAAGTGAGCAGTGTCCTTTTTCTATACAATATTTATTGAAAATTAAATATTGTTAGTCGAAGCAAAGCAATGACATTTTTTTATTTATATATTTTTAGGATCTTTGGTACATGTACCAAAAATCAATGCCTGTTTTCATGCTTGGTAGGCACTTAAAACAGTCCTTGTTGCCTCGTGATGAGTGATAAGTGCAAAGAAGAGGAAGACAAAAGAAGACAAGAGGGGGTTGCACATGGAGTGTGTTGCAATTCATCACTCCCTGCCTTATGTGTGATACCCAGTTTGAGTGTTGGAGCGTGCTCCAGCAGCTAAACAACTCCCATTCTGAAAGTATCCTCCACTTCCTTTCCGTCCAGCCTTTTCCTTCCATGTTAACAACAAAGAACTTTCTGAATCAGTGTCATTTCCCAATAATTACAGCAGCTTTTCAGAGCCAAGTGCTATATTATCATGACACCCTTCAGCATGGGTTCATAGGAACCATTACAATTTCAGAGTGAAGAAATATCATCACACTTTTGCGTTTCTTTGATGTTGATTGCTCAATAAAACCAAACTGTGGCATGAATGATGCTCCTAGACAGATGGTGAGAGAGACTAAAAGGCCATAGACTTCAAGGCCACAAATACAAACCAGAGTCTGCTGATACCTTGCTATAAAGCAAAGAACAATCCAGATCCTGTTTGTTTCTTAGGTGCAATCATAGATTTTACATTTGAGACGGTTGTATTGATGATTAATTTTGCAGTGTTTCCCATGAATTGCCTTGGCGGCAAACTGTGGCGGGCTGCCAAAGTCATTCATTATGTACCAAAAACACTTTTACACTTCTCAATTGCTGTGGTCCGCACCGACAGCACAGCACCCCTAGCTCGGATCGCACAAATACCTGGTGCCTTGGACTTAGTGCTCGCTGCCGGCGTGAATGTCAACCGGAGCAGAATGTCCTCAGTGCGTGTGGGTCTGCAGCGATGTCGGCAACCCACCTGAGCCGCCTTCACACACGAACCCCTTCTCATTTACCATGCTTTGTGGGTGTGGTTTTTTTGCGGTCTCACCACCATTTATATACTTACTTACTACTTTATAACCAATGTATTTATGAATTATTTATTTATTACCGTACCAAATTGTTCATATATCTAGCCTCTTAATTTTGCTCTCAAAGTGCACCAGATTGAAAACCTGATGCACCAGATGTTTGTTTTTTTTACACTGAAACATCTGAGAAGCCTTCATTGAAAACTGTTTGGAAAAGAGCAGGCACAAAATACTTGCCAGATCATTGGATGAACCATCTGCCAATCAAACTCTTACCAAAGCTAGAGCAAAAACATATTTTCCGTCATGAAAGGCCTTCTGTGTCATTCTTTGCTCTTCTTTCAATGAAGAATTACTCCCCAGTTCTGATTCATAACTGATGCCATTGCAGCATCTACGCTCACCTCTTCAGAAGCAGCCATTGTTGTTTTGAACGAACAGTAGCCTCTCCGTGTTACGTCACACACCCCTAAACCACATGGCTGCCAGTAGCTTCTCACAGGACTCTGATCGAAGGCACTACTTGAAGTCTGACGAGATGGATTTCCGTGTGGTCATGTCATATCGCGACAATCCAGCTCTCTTGCAAGGTAACCAGATTGATGCAATTAACTGCATGCCGCCCACCACAGTCTCACAGAATCCTTTGGCAAACACTGATTCACAGATAAACCACTGTTTCCATCAATCCAACAAGTATTCAGCTATTATTTCTATCCTTGTTTCGGTCAAGGATTCCATTTCACGCAACTTGTGAAATGGATGAACCCTCTGATTAACCGTACAGCAGAGGGAATATGTTTGTACTAGCAGGAACATTAGTCTTTGAGGATTATGGATCGAAAAGGTCTGTTGAACAACTTCTATTTTCTTTTTTGATGAAACCAGTGGCTTATTTCTGTTTCCAAAGTAATCGCAATGAAAAAAATCTGTAAAAGCAATGATAACAAGAGAGGTTCACACTGGAACCAGAACCATGCTGGTCCATATTCCCACTAGGCCCTTACACAAGCCGTCTCTCCCTCCCTGCTGTATCGTCTACTCGCTATCCTACTGCCCTCTTCAACACAATTATGCACCCCCACTATGCACACTTGCAGACCTCCCCTCTGTATTCATGTTAACCCTCCATCACCCATCAGCCCCAGGGGCCCATTTTAGCAAAGATGAAAGCATGGCAACTCCTTTGATAGCACAATTTATTACATGAATTCCCTCTGAAAACAACAAGGAAAGGTGTGGAGGGAAACAGGAACACATTCACCTTGTTAAATCGGAACATATCACCCACTGCCAATCCTGAACTCAATTTTCTCTGTGGTTGTGTACCGGCCGCTGTTAGCTGTCAACTTCTCCTTGGAAACAGCTAGTTTTACTCGCTCTGTCAAATCAAATGAAATACGATCACAAAGTAGGTATAGAAAATAATTTATGAAGAGAGTGAGCAGACGCTTTCCGGTGAAACCAAATTAATCTTTAAAGCGTGTTTTATGTTTCAGAAAGTGATGGAAGACTAATACTAATTGTAAGACTGGTCTTTGTACTTTATACTGTATTATGTTGTTTCTTTCACTGGATTTAAAAATAGATATTATATTATGGATTGTATTAGAACCAAATAGTCAGCATTGGTTACATCACTATACATTTGTTTAGAAGCATTACGGCACGTAAAACAAATCACATTTTGTCAGGACAATCTTAAGGCAAAACTGAAACTAAGTATTTAAATGAAAACATGTATTCAGATTCATTACTTCCCAAAGAGAAATACGAGGAGTTGAGTGGGCCTTCAGGCAAAGTTGCTGTGAAAAAGCAAACCTGAAGAAACACATTTTCATCTTGAATTCACCTGCTTGCTTCCTAAAAATACCTCAGTCTCACTTGTGCTTACCTTTTGGCTTTTGGATGCATACTACCTTAAAAGGACTGGTCTCAGAACACACTGTGCCCCAGGCTTGCAGGATAAATCCTTAAGAAGGAGCTTGAACTCCTGCAAATACTTTTTTTATTTGTTAACATCGGGTCGGGGGTGTGAATCAATGCGAATCCATGGTGCAACTTCACAGAAAGCTTCTCCTACATTCCATCTTACAGATGGGAATAAACATAGTGGCTTAACCAGCTTTGTCTGCAATCATAAGATCTTAAACAAGATTAAGTTGATTCGAAGCAGCAGGAGTCTAAATATCAGTGCAAGGTGCTGCCTAGCACAAGATAAATGGACCTTTCTGCAGCCTTTGACACATAATGACACGTGTTAAATACTGCTTTTTGTCAGTTGTCTTTGTGGCTACTTCAATTAGATTACTGGGACGTATTTCCTCTGATGGTGACGTTTCAAGAGACGGGAACCTCATCATGGGCAATTTGTACACACACACCTTCCACCTTTTTCATCATTAGGAGCCGACAAGTCTGGTCAGCCAGAAGCCTCAGCCGCCAAACCCCGGCAAGGGAATCTGAAACTTCCTTTGCCAATCCATTGCTCAAGCCAAGACCCTTCACTGTTAAATTGTGTAGTCCAGAGAGTCTGGAGAGTTCTTTGGGATCACAAATGATGCACCATTCACTAACCTGTTTCAGCCATGTTTCATTCACACACCCCAGTGGCCTGCCCTCTCATGCTGTTTTCTGATACAAACTTTGGACAAGATCTGGAGAATCAGGCCCACACGTTGTCCGGAGTTTCCCTTTCACAAATTGTACGTGTCAGAAGGGGGTGGGGTGACGTAGCTGGTTTGTAATTTTGTCAAAAACTACCAAGTCTCTTGCCGTTCCTTGAATTTGCGTGACAATTTAGGCGTCTGTCCTAACCACCTGAAGTTCCTGAAACTCATTGTCTCTCGCTGGCGTCTTTGTGTAAATGACCCTTCTTCTTCGTCCTTCGATGTTTGTTTTTCTTCCGGTTTTAACGCCAGCCGTAATAGAAACGTCATCAATACGACCACTTGCTCTCTGTGAATTTTCCAGACAATGAGTTTTATTCACACATGTGCTCAATCGGACATTACACAGACCTTGTACTAGGGAGCTGGCAGGGTGAAGGCTGTTTGATGTCTGGTCCGAAAGATTTGGACATTTGCGTTCTCACATACAGCTCCTCCGGGTAATGTCTAGATCATTTCATGGTTGCAATGCGTGTGTGAAAGGGGCTTTACAGTCCTCTTGTTGGAGTCCTCACACTCTGACCTCTTCAAAGCAGCGCTGCTCCCTGTATTTTGACCATTGACCATGATCACTTGGCAAGGCTCACTAAAGGAAGTCCAGTGTTGTATGAAACGACCAAGAACCTGTATCAAAACTTAGCAACAGCTACACGTCGATGAAGATGCATTTTTCTTTCCCTGGTGATCCTCTCATTTCGCAGAGCCACAGGGTGCCACACGCAACAACCCGACAGTACCTCCATCCCCCTTCTATCCACTTCTACCATGTTCATTCCTGCTGTTTCGTCCTTCCACCCACTCTTTTTGTCGTTGCTTTGTTCACTCGCACAGTGCTTCAGCGAAGCAGATGCATCTGTCCTCTGAGCAATATTTGGCAACTGGATGTCTCCCTTGGCGGATGTCTTTGTATCTCATCAAATGTTCTTTTGAAGCTTGATCAGTATTCAGGCAGTGAGGCTTGCCTGGGATCATCAAAGGTGAAAGTGTTTCAAGCTTCGGTCTGATAGAAAAGGTCATACTGCCACAAGCACTTTTGCTAGTTAACTTTACATCTTTAAACTGAAAAACAGTTCATCCAGTCTCTGTATTATGAGGCAGCAGATGGAAGCCTTTTTTTGTTTGATGTGTGAATTGTACATGTCCAGTTGCATGGAAGCATTTGCTACTGTATTCTCACTAATTATGTAATGTGAAATATTTAGCTGTATCATCTGCGAGAATAGCCTTGTCATTTTACCACTGATTGCATCTGATGCAATCTACATTCACACAGCCAGACAATTGTTCATTCATAAAATACATTCTTGGTTTTACACACACTCATATTGTTATCCTTCATACAAATTGGTATGGTTATAGGCTCAGCATTGGCCATCAGCAATTTTTACAATATGCCTTGGGGCTTCAAATGACAAACGAGAAGGAATAAAAAGACCATTTGCATTGCATAAAAAATCTGATACAGCTGACATGAGCAAAAAGTAAAACCTTCATAGTGAATAAGGAATTTAAATGCAGATTATTTTTATTGTTTATTTCATATAAATGATCAATTATTTAGCAACCAGTTTATTGACAGTAAGTCAGACTGCTTTCCCAACCCCACACGAGTCATACTTTCCTTACTAATAAGTTTTATGAAAGCTTGAGGTGCACAAGGAGTGAATCTGAGTGAAGCAAAATATAACACGACTGTGACGTCTCACACGGAAAACATCCCCGTATAATTATTCCATTTACATGCAAGTATAACACAAAAGGTAAAAAAAAAAAAAAGACGTTGCATATAATACAAATAAAAAAGTACTTAAATGGTACAAAACCAAATGTTTAAACACAGAGTTAAAGTAAGTATTTGACTTAAGAAACACAAGTTACTAATCACATTTCTGCAATCATTGCATGGCCATTATTGGTGTATTTTAGCATGACCTCAGCATTCACAATCAGTAACAACATTTCCATCGAATTATTTATAGTAGGAGTTGCTCAGGGTGTGAGGCGGCGGGCGGGTGTGGGGATACTCACAAATCCCCGGCTGAGTGCCGTTACGTTGGAGTTCACCCCGGTAGACGAGAGGGTCGCCTCCCTACGCCTACGGGTTATGGGGGGGAAAACTCTGACTGTTGTCTGTACATATGCACCGAACAGCAGTTCAGAGTATTCGGCCTTCTTGGAGACCCTGAATGGAGTCCTGTTGGGGGCTCCAGTAGGGGACTCCATAGTTCTACTGGGAGACTTCAACGCGCACGTGGGCAGCGATGGAGACACCTGGAGAGGCGTGATTGGGAGGAACGGCCTCCCTGATCTCAACCCGAGTGGTTGTTTGTTATTGGACTTCTGTGCTAGACATGGGCTGTCCATAACAAACACCATGTTCGAACATAAGGATGCTCATAAGTGTACATGGTACCAGAGCACCTTAGGCCGAAGATCGATGATCGATTTTGTAATCGTATCATCTGATCTGAGGCCGCATGTTTTGGACACTCGGGTAAAGAGAGGGGCGGAGCTGTCAACTGATCACCATCTGGTGGTGAGTTGGGTCAGGGGGTGGGGGAAGAGTCTGGACAGACCTGGTAAGCCCAAACGGGTAGTGCGGGTGAACTGGGAACGTCTGGAGGAGGCCCATACCCAAGAGACCTTTAACTCACACCTCCGGCGGAGTTTCTCTGGCATCCCTGTGGAGGTTGGGGGCATTGAGCCTGAGTGGTCAATGTTCAAAGCTTCCATTGCTGAAGCTGCGACTGAAGAAGGAGTCCTTCCGAGATATGTTATCACGGGGGACTCCAGAGGCGGTTGCAAGGTACCAACAGGCCCGAAGGGCAGCGGCCTCGGCCGCGACAGAGGCAAAGCAGCGGGTGTGGGAGGAGTTCGGAGAAGCCATGGAGAAGGACTTTCGGTCGGCACCAAAGTGCTTCTGGCGTACTGTCCGGCACCTCAGGAGGGGGAAGCGGGGAACCATCCAAGCTGTTTACAGCAGGGATGGAACACTGTTGACCTCAACTGAGGAGGTACTCGGGCGGTGGAAGGAGCATTTTGAGGAACTCCTCAATCCGACTAATACGCCCTCTTTGATAGAGGCAGGGCTGGAAGATTATGGGGGATCATCAGCAATTTCCCTGGTGGAAGTCACTGAGGTAGTCAAACAACTCCACAGTGGCAAGGTACCGGGGATTGATGAGATCCGTCCAGAAATGTTGAAGGCTTTGGGTGTGGAGGGGCTGTCGTGGCTGACACGTCTCTTCAACATTGCGTGGAAGTCGGGAACAGTGCCTAAGGAGTGGCAGACCGGGGTGGTGGTTCCCCTGTATAAAAAGGGGAACCAGAGAGTGTGTGCCAATTATAGGGGTATCACACTGCTCAGCCTCCCGGGTAAAGTCTACTCCAAGGTGCTGGAAAGGAGGGTTCGGCCGATAGTCGAACCTCAGATTGAAGAGGAACAATGCGGATTCCGTTCTGGCCGTGGAACAACGGACCAGCTCTTCACTCTCACAAGGATCCTGGAGGGGGCCTGGGAGTATGCCCATCCGGTTTACATGTGTTTTGTGGACCTGGAGAAAGCGTATGACCGGGTCCCCCGGGAGATGCTGTGGGAGGTGCTGCGGGAGTATGGGGTGAGGGGGGCGCTTTTGAGGGCCATCCAATCCCTGTACGCCCAAAGCAAGAGTTGTGTCCGGGTTCTCGGCAGTAAGTCGGACTCGTTCCCGGTGGGTGTTGGCCTCCGCCAGGGCTGCGCTTTGTCACCAATCCTGTTTGTGGTATTCATGGACAGGATATCGAGGCGTAGTCGGGGGGAGGAGGGGTTGCAGTTTGGTGGGATTGGGATCTCATCGCTGCTCTTTGCAGACGATGTGGTCCTGATGGCATCATCAGCCTGTGACCTTCAGCACTCACTGGATCGGTTCGCAGCCGAGTGTGAAGCGGTTGGAATGAGGATCAGCACCTCAAAATCTGAGGCCATGGTTCTCAGCAGGAAACCGGTGGATTGTCTACTCCGGGTAGGGAATGAGTCCTTACCCCAAGTGAAGGAGTTCAAGTACCTAGGGGTCTTGTTCACGAGTGAGGGGAAAATGGAGCGGGAGATGGGCCAGAGAATCAGGGCAGCGGGCGCGGTATTGCACTCGCTTTACCGCACCGTTGTGACGAAAAGAGAGCTGAGCCAGAAGGCAAAGCTCTCGATCTACCGGTCTATCTTCGTTCCTACTCTCACCTATGGTCATGAAGGTTGGGTCATGACCGAAAGGACGAGATCGCGGGTGCAAGCGGCCGAAATGGGTTTTCTCAGAAGGGTGGCTGGCTTCTCCCTTAGAGATAGGGTGAGGAGTTCAGTCATCCGAGAGAAGCTCGGAGTAGAACCGCTGCTCCTTTGCGTAGAAAGGAGCCAGTTGAGGTGGTTCGGGCATCTGGTAAGGATGCCCCCTGGGCGCCTCCCGAGGGAGGTGTTCCAGGCACAGCCAGCTGGGAGGAGACCACGGGGAAGACCCAGGACGAGGTGGAGAGATTATATCTCCACACTGGCCTGGGAACGCCTCGGGGTCCCCCAGTCAGAGTTGGTCAACGTGGCCCGGGAAAAGGAAGTTTGGGGCCCCCTGCTGGAGCTGTTGCCCCCGCGACCCGACCCCGGATAAGCGGTTGAAGATGGATGGATGGATAGCTTCCTCCTGGGTGCTCCAAATGAGAGCTCTCTGATTTTATGTGCAGTGTTTTTGAAGGTTTTTTCTTTGATGTCACAAGGGAACTTCCTGAGAGAACAGTACTTACACCATAGGGTGTAACTGTTGCTTTAAAATAACCGGATATTTCCTGGCCATTGTATAACAATGCATGGCAATCATTGCACCTTTTTCTTGCTTGGAACTTCCCCCCTTTACCTGGAACAAAATGGGTAAACAAGCACATTTTTTCATGTGAAAAAAAAAAAAAAAAATGGTATGCTCCATCATGGTCACTGAAACTGAGTGAGGTCACAAGGTTGGACCTTGGGGTTATAAAAATAAAAGGTTGGTATCATTATTTATTTCCTATCTGTCTGCCACTGTGGTAAATAGCTGTGCTGTATCTATGCCATGATTCAACAGGCACGCTGTAGGAAATTTATTTTCTGTAAATCAGTCCAATGTGATCCAAGGAGGTGAGGGCCAGATATTGATGCTGAATCGCAAAACCTTTGGGTCAGTGGACTGTTTACAGCAGGTGGTGCCTTGGAATATATAAGTACAACATCCAGTTATTTAAAATCTGTGCTTTTCTACCAATGTACCTAAAGGTGGAGTACAGTCTGCTTTATATTCAGCTGAATTGTAATTCAAACGAGTACACCCTGAAGGATGCCTTTCTGTTTTTCAAATGAACTTTCAGCAGGAGAATATAACATTTATACTTTACTACATGATACGATTTGCTCAAAATGTGTGCGGTTTGTGTTCTCTCCTCATTGTGTACTCTGCAACATATGTTCAGGTTAATGACAAAGACCACTTGAAGTGTAGGAGAGAACTTCACTTTTATGGCCACAATTAACATAATGATATGGTCAAGTGTGTCGGCATCACACAAAACAGCCTGCAAACACTCTGTTCAGGAGCCTGTTGCATCAGGAGTAATGGATGTCAAACATAGTGTCAGTTACTTATAATCACATTAAAATGCATAATAACTGATTATTGCATCATTTAAAGATACGAGGTAGGGGAATTATAATACAGTGTGATCCTTGCAACACAATGAAATGCCAGCGTGTGACCAGCGATAGTGAAGTATTGTGACACTTAACCTTGTAAGTCATTAGAAAATGCTTAATGATGTTTTATGATTATTGTTATAAAGCATTATGAATATTTAGAAGTGCTTATAACTGTAATTATACAGTGTTGTGAGCTAATAATTACAGATTATAAATATATTTATAATGCAGTATAGACATGAGCGTCATAGAAAGTCTTACTGTCATTGTAAGTTGCGTATAAAAGCATTAACAGATTTATACTTTAATTAGAATTTTACAATCATGCAAAGGAAACAGTTTTTCCTTTATAGAGCTCCATTGGCATTACTGATTGCCGCTGGAAAGTAAAATCATGTCAAATGTTTTTTAATGCTGCAATGCATCTAACCAGTTTCACCCAGGAAACTCCACTGAAAATGTTTTGTGACAGTCCAGCGACAGTCGAACAGTCTGACTCGTGTTGGCAGTTAGTTTCATCACAAACGTCTGCGCGTTTATTTAATGTAGCATATATAAACCTTTACCAAGGCCTGCGCCATCAATTCATTCATGAGCAGCTGGGTACTATTGTGTTAAATGGAAATTGTATCCACTTTGATTTTCTCATTGATATGCACACACTGTGTAAATCCTATGAATTTATGCATTATTTCTGTTAAAGAATGTGTGTTCAGAGTCTAATAATGTCTCCATTCAGACTTAGTCATGAAGCTGTTTGTCTTCGATTTTAGACAGTCAGCTTCTCCAATCAATAATGCAGCAACCGATGTCAAAAAATAGAACGTTGGCTCATGCAACATCATAACTGTTCATCAGGGTGTCATTATGCAACTTTGCTTGTGGAATCTAATCTTCCTGCATAGATTGACTAGATAATTTAAGCTTTTAAAGATGCCGTAAATACCATTTTGCTCTTTAAAAAAACTAAACGCGAGCTCATTCGGGACATTATCAGGTCGTTGTTTGTCATCAATATTCACATTTAAAAAACCACTATTACAATGTCTTATGAGGAAATAAACCTAGCAAAATTACGTTTAATCTCTGCATATGAGCAAAGTGAAAGTGTTCCCCGCTGCTTGCTTGCAAGCCGCTACGTTTCAGTTGTGGTTTTGGTGAATGACAGTAAGCTAACGGCTCACCCGTCAGTCGCTCTCCAGGAGAGTGAAAGGCGGCGTGACAGGCTGCGTGATTGATTGCAGTGCTGATGTAACCTGGACTGGATTACACCGCTGCAGGAGTACAGCAGCACGGAATTCTGGGTATTTCATGTGGAGAAAGACATCGAAGAGATGTGCAAAAGATAGATGGCAAGAGAGAGGGGCAAAGACAGACAGAGGGATGTGCAGAAGGGCACTGAGCGATAGAGTAAGGAGAGAGGCGGATGGTCAGTGATGGACCCAGGCGGGTCGCTCGGCCACGACGGGCTCTGAGCAGCTGACTCGGGGCATTGATGAGGAACATGTGTGAGGACATCGTCATTGTCAGTGTTCGAGCAATGCTGACAGAGGGTAAATGTTGATGGCTGGAGAATAACAGGAGACCTGAAGTGACCCAAAGAAACCTTTTTTAATGTGCGTGGAAGGTTTGTGTATAACTTGTAACAGAAGTTATGTATATGACAAAGCGTAAGTTGCAGGATGCCCTTGAGGAAAAACAACAGCGTAACATTATTGCATTGGGGGGAGAGGTGAGAAATGCGATGGGTGCTTTGTTCATGGTATCCATCTCATTGCTGTGTGAAGGCCCTGTGCACTCTTAAGAGCCTCTTATCAAATCCCGAAAAAAACACTCAATAATAGTGTCTGAGAGTATTTTTCATGAAGTACCGGTATCTAAGATTGAGATAAGATGGCGAGCTGAAACAGACTCTTTACAAGGCAATGAAAACACATCTTCATCAAAAATTAAAGTGACAGGAACGCTTTTAATATGAACAGTTTGACACAATATTAAGCCAGGGACATTTGGTTGAATGCCAGACTATGGAATTACACTACAGGAAGAGATTGTCATGATCAGAGGGCTCCCTGGCGTCATTGATAAACTACTGCCTGAGACCTGTTGTCGTGTGATTGAAAAAGACAAATAGTTTACGCTTCTGGGCATAGTTCCATTTGTTAACAATAACTGCATAAAGTTAAGTCAGACTGTAATATTTATAATACTGGAAGAGAAGTGGTCTCCTCCACATAAAAGAGATGGAGGATTTATGGTGGGCCGGCCCCTCTGGATGACCTTGCGGCCTGGTACTCTGCCAAAAACAACAAACGGGCTCCATTAGCAGTCTGAATGAAGGCTTATGCTGAAACACATTAGTCTGATGGGTCCATAAATATATGGTATAAATGTGACAAATTATTATCTTTTTTTTTTCCCAGGTCGTTTGAAGCGGCATCATCGTAGTGTTTGTAATGGGATGTTACGAAGATCATGCAAATGTCATACTTAAAAATTTTAAAAGCCTATATTGTAGACGGTGTGGGTGTCTTGCCAAAATTAAATATGTTAAAAGTGTTTTTTAAACAGTCACATTCTGGGTCGCAAGCACAGATGCAAGACATCTGCATATTAATGGACACCATAAAATAATGTTTAATGACTCTCAAGGACAGGCCAATGTCAGATAACTAGAAGCAACTTTTTGCTGCGACTTAACTGCTAATATTTCTTTTTAATTCAAGCGCTAAACACTTTAGTATTATTTAATTGCCAACTAGATTGCCAACTCAAAAAAAGTTAAATGATTTTTTGTGGATAAGTACAATATTCTTTAATGCAAAAAAAAATAGAAAAAGTGGGTTCCAGAAATGATAATCAGTGGAATCCAGACAATCAATAAGCCATTATACTAAACACTAATACAGTAAGTATAGTGTGTAGAGTCAATCTCGAGTCAAGCTAGTCAACCCCATAGGTCCCGATGTTAAAATGCCCAAATTCACAGCAGAAATAAATATGTTTACAGAATAGTACAAAAAAAACAGTTTTGGTCTCTATAGCTAATTTCCCCGTTCATGAAATCTGTACCTCCATGTTTTATACAGTCTATGGCGGCGACCTCTAGTGGCCGTAATCGTATAACAAACAATTTTCATCCAATATACTGCTATTCGTATACCATGTGAAACCAAGAGTTAACATTAACCTATTTTAACTTATGTAACATACTAAATTACGTCACAAACTTAACTTGTTTGACCCCAAACCACATTTTCCTAAACCTGACTGAGTCGTTTTGTTTTCAGTTTCGATACACACTGTTAAGCATGTGTTTAAAACCCTCCCGCGGTCATGTCTGTCGTTTTGGGAGTGATTCTGTAGATTAGGTATGAGGAGTGTGTTGGTGTGCACCCTACAATCGGGAAAAGCCCTCAACTCAAATGAATAAAGATCCACAGTGAGGCCGAAAGGACTCAAAGTATTCTGGTAACAAATCCTAAAAGCTTCCCTCCTTAGGAAAGTGTTTCTTAAAGCTCCCATCCATCTTAGTGTGTTTTTAATTAAGTTACTGGGGTGTTGAACTAAATGAATGATTAAGCAAAACATAGCAGTTATTCTTTAGTGGTGTTTCTGTAGTTTAGCTCCAGAACTGTTTTAGCAGTGCATGCTTTGTCTAATCCTTTTTCATTTGTATTTTTTTAACAGTGGAAAGATGTTTAACTATTGCCTCTTTTGTAGTTTAATTTGCATCGAGCACCTGCACCACATTTCAAATCTTTCACCTTTAATTCTTTTGCGGTTTGAAAATTGCTTTGTGTAGGCAGGGCAGCATATTTTTATACTTCTGTGCAGAATGTCTGTCAGACATTTTAAAAGACACCCAGTGACGGATGATGAATTCAGGGTATTGATCGTCTTTGGGTACATGGGTCTTTGAAAAAGGGAGATTATAAAAGGTCACAGCAAAGTGACGTTTGAATAGCAATCATTTCAAATAAGTCCTTTCTTATATAAAATCTAGTTGAAGGCACATCAACTGTGCCACCTGCTAGCTTCTCCAGCTAAACCATTTTCGATGCGGATACAGTGGAGTCAGGCGCGGTTCATGAAGATCACATGGCCACGGGTCCAACCTCCCTCAATGTGAAGTGACAGTGCTGGAGATATCCATGAGAGCTTCAGGGAGCAGAAGAAATACTGTAACTGCAGCCTTGTCACTACACATCAAATGCTTGAGTCAGCACTGGTTCTCGGAGATCATTCGTGCAAGTAGTCGTCCTCCTTTGATGGTAAGTGACAGGCCAAAAGATTTCCACAGGAGAACAGAGTAAACAGCTGCAGCCTTGTCACTGCTTCCAAAGCAGAGCTAACTGCAGCACTGTAGGCACTGCCCCCGGACACCGCTTTATCATTTTAGAAACCTCATGAGACAGGAGTGATGAAAGAAGCAGTCTGTCTGTGCATGGGGGTTATTATACAGTATGCCCCTACAGTGCTGTTTGCAACAATTAACATTTTCTTCTGCTCTGAAACATCCGTTCACGCAGCAAAATATGGAAGACATTCACAATCGTGAATGTTAAATTATTCAACTCATAATACACTGGGCGTATTTTGGGCTTTGGGACCATTTTGAAATTCCACTGCATAATAATCTGTTTGATATAAATAAGATAAAGCTGCAGTGAGAGTGTCTAAAATGTTGACTGCAATTTATTGAATGTTTGACACTCTGGGGTTTTTTTTATTTGTTGTTTTGAAGTGTTTTTTCAGGACACATGCAAGAGCACACATAGTGTTACATCAGATGATGGATCCAACGCATGTCCGAACTTCGATAAAGGGATACTTTTTTAAATAATCTTTTTGCATGTGAATGCAGAATCTTTAGGCAAGTTCTGGGTTTCCATTTGTAGTCTGTTTGTAGTCCGAGTAGTATTAGCCAATTGGGTTAGAGCAGGTAAACGGTCTATGTGGACAGCATCTCAGAACCCAACCCATTTTTTATTTCTTTTTTTAATTGATGCATTCATATGACACTAAACTATCCAATCATAGACTTTTAGTTATAATGGCCATGATTGGTGTTTAGTTCATATCAGAGTTGGCATGTAAGAGGATTCCTTTTAATCCAGATCAAAGAGCGGTTTAGCTGTCGCCCTGACATGGTTCGACTGAGGAAGCTGTTGACTTGGGTTGGTAAATTCTGAGTTGGAGCAATTTTTTTTATTATGACCAAATAGTCCTTATTGGTCTACGTCCCTAATCTGATTACTTATTTTGAGCCTGGGAAAAAATGGTTTGCCATTAAATCTATGTCTGCACTGATTTGTGTGACTTTCTTACCATTGTCTTATTACCGCTGTGCAACTATACAACAAGTCGGAGACAATCTCTGCAGTTATGTGCTCAGTCAACCCAATCTGAGTTTTCATCCCTCAAGCCTGTAATCTGTTTTGCCTTCCCTGTAGCTACATTTCATCTCAATGGTGTCAGGCAGGTTTATGGTCAGCCATCACTCTTAAGAACAATCAGATCAAGGGTCATCCCAAGCCCTTCTCTCAGCAAGACCGTGCAATGTCACTCTCGAGACGAGCCCGGCTCTCACTCCACCAGTGCTTATTGGCTGAAATATCTGCTACCTGTGCCACTTTTGACATGTAATCTACTGCTGCCAGCAGCAGAGAGGGAGCCTGTTGATAAATTTTCTCTGGGACTGAGCATGTTTTATGGGTATCACGTCCTTACCGCTAAACTATGCTCAAGTGTTTCCTCAGTGCTGGGATTGAATTTAAAACAGCCCAGTACGGAGGGCCGTCTCTGAGGAGCGCCATGGGGTTTTTTTCTGTTGCCCATCAACTGATTTAACCATGAAGTGTATTGAGCCCAGCAGAGAAAAGCATTGCCGCAGCTTGTGTCAGGACTTCTGCTAAAGATAGTTCTAAAGGCCATGACAAGAAAGATACAGGGTAGTTTATAATTGCTTATTACACGGCTTTGTTGAATACTCGATTCTGATTGGTCAATTACGGCATTCTATGGTCTGTTATTTGTGAAAAGCATACTGCTGCTATGAATAACAGACCGTAGCTATTGATGCAGTTCTGACAATAGACTCTAGAGGAGGTAATACAATCTTTCTTAAGTCAAAGGACATGCATCATCCCTTACACACCATGGACATGATATTTGACTGTATGGACCATCTGTTTTATATAAGTGGTTCATACTTTCAAGAAATGTGTCAGACTAGTTGTGTGTGTTCAAACAAACGTAATATGTCATTTTCTGCCACTAGGGGCCTCTCAATCAAAACGAACAAAAGACGGAGTTTGGTGTCTTCGGGATGTAGCGTAGAATCCAGGGAGTTGTTTTCACCAGCATTGTCGTCATTGCAGTCATTGCAGTCATTGCAGTCAGCTTCTCCTGGTTGGGATTCCTTCATTGTCCATTATTTAGGAGATTTTTAGCAGTAGCCGAATTATACAAAGAGGTCTCCTCTCCAAAACAAACTGACGCAGTCATTAAAACCGGTAAAAAACACTGAATAAAAAAGTTTCATGTTAAAAATCAGTGTTTCCCCGGTGGAAACAGGACAGATGGGCTATGAGCTAAAGGCTAAGGTTTGGTCAGCTTGTTTCTGTGATAACCTAAGTTCCAGACATTCAGGAGGTTTTTACAGGGAGCCTAATTATTCGCAGAGGTCTCCTTCTCTCAAAAAGAAATGGACCTGGTGATTTAAACTGGTAAAAACACTACATTAAGCAGTTTCACGTTAAAAATCTGTGTTTCCCTGGTGGACACAGGACAGAGGGACTATGAGGTAACCGCTAACATTTGCTCAGCTTCTCTGATAACTTAAGATCCAGATGTCCGATGACTAAAATCCTTCATCCGGTTAAATTACGTACATAGGTAAAAATGACCAAGATCTAAAACGTTTAGGGCTATTGTTAAAATGTGGTTTAAAATTGGATAAAAAGTCAATTCATGCCAGTTGTTCAACACAACTCTGACGCATGCTGAAAGGAGATAGAACGTTACCTTGTTTCTGGAAAATTGTTGGAAACATTTGGGATAATCTAATTACACAACTCAACTAAAAATATAGCATAGGTCTAGTCAATTAGACATTTTAAAGGTAAATGTTACATGTTATATCTTTTTTAAAGTGGCTCTCACTTAGTATTGCATTTCTAAAGCGTTGAGAGACCGCTAACCTGTCTTTTAGTATTGGTCAAGCTCTAAAAACAGTAGATTCTCACCCTGGCAAATGGCCATGTCTTAAAACCTCAACTCTTCCAATTTGTAACACAGGTTTCATTAGAAATGCTTATTCCTCAAAGCTGACATCATTAGGGTTATTGTCTCAGACTTGACAAATCTTCTCCAGAGCACATTATACCACTTTAATGGGTGAAAATCTTGGAAACTTCCTTTACTAAAATTGTACAAACCAAACTCAGACATATAGATACGTAATATGCATATGATAAATATGACTCAAACTTGTTTTTTTGAAGAGGAAAGAAGACTCAGAAGATGTGAAAAAGTTTGAGGAAGTGTAGAGCAAACAATTTTAGAATTAATTAAAGTCTGCAGGATCCGTTTTGCACTCAGCATGAAGTATAGACCACTATGTCTCCTGTGCATTTTAATAATCAAAAATATTTTAGCGAATTGCTCCAAATGTTTCCTTTCTTGCATGAACAATCCTGGATCTACACAAGTCTCAAATATGGGAGTTGTTTCATGAAGAGAAAGAAAGTAGAATGTCTTTTTTTTTTTTTTTAAAGGAAATGTTTTTAATCTTGTAAGCCCTGAAGAGGTTTACATTCCTCATCATTAAATTCTATGAAGTCATTGCAAATCATATGCGTGCACGCAGGCACATACACACTTTAATGATGAGAAAATACAGCAAAGTCCACATTTTGCCCTTTCCTGAGATGCAGGGGTTAAACTTAGATTCTCTCTTGCAGACACACCGGGCAAATTAGAGTCTGAAAATTGTGGAGCCATTGTTTGTAATGACAAAAACCTATGGCAAAATAGAGTTATTATTCCTTTCATCTTCCCCTTAGTTCCATAAAGTTTTCATGGCAAAGTGTTCTCACTGCCTATTCACAGCAAGGTTTTCTCTTTTACTGTGCTGCATGTCAGTCACCCTGGCCCAGTTTCGCTGTATTTGAATGACAGAGGTTTCATTGTGTTTGAATGAAAGAAGGTTCAGACACACAGGGCTGAGTTGATGGAACACAGCAGAGGTGGCGTTCATGATCGCTATTTACGGGAGTGATTATGTCACGCATGCAAAAATAATCCAGCATGTTTTTAACTGCTCTTTTGCAGCTCTCTCTCTCAGAACATTCGGAGGAAACAAAGTACATGTGTTCCCAGCTAGTTATCTCAACTGTAATGACCTGTATAACCAATAACCGTTCTTGTGCATTTTGCAAACTTTATGTTAGCTAACTGCTAACCCCTTACTGTTGGAAACGGTAATCCCTTTTCTTTCTTTTTTTTTTTTACCTCCTCACCACTGTGATGGAAATGAGATCAAACAATGTTTTTGTGGGACTCCGCTCGTCACATACCAAAACATGTCTATGGGACTCAAGTGAGTAATTAAATTTGTTTTACCACACAAAACCTTCTGGAGAAGGGTAATGAAATAAAAAACAATCCCCAGTCTATTTATTCCGCACAGTTTGTTTCATTCCGATGTCATTAACAAATCCATTTTTTTAAATTGGTCCGCAGAATTGCTGGTAAAGCAATGCATTATAAAAGAAAAGAAAACTGTACATAGAATGAACAACACATCTAATGATCCATTAGAGCTTGTGTAGAGACGATCTGCAATACATCCCATGTCATTATAACCTTCAGTGGTTTTCTTTAGTTTTCAATCTACACAGTAGAAACATGAGTCCCCAAAGTGTCCTTGTTTGTATTCTTCTTTTCCCAGATGATACCTTTGCAGAGTGAAATTAATGGAACTGCATGCTATACTGCCAGTCTTGTAATCTTGCAGCTTCTCCCAAGTTGAATCCAGGGTGCGTGGAAGTGCATGTTCCCTAAATATAAATATGTGGCAACAAATATGCTTCCCACAGCAGATGATGGCCCTTTTTTTTTTTCTTTTTTTTTTTTTTTTATTCTTAGGAACTCACATTTATGGAGCCCTGTCAACACATTTTCTGTGTGCAGTGATGTGCACCAACAGTTTTAATTTGAAAGATAAAGATGCACAGAGTAATCATATGTGCATTTACAAATAACTTTGTAGCTGAATAAAAGATAGGAATATGTCATGTATGTATGAATAATTATTTTGTTTAGTTTGTGGAAGTCATTGATAATATTTTTGGTGTGCACGCAGAAATGCAACACTCAAATCACCAAACAGAACGTTGATCCGCTGCAAAAAAAACAGGTACAGCGTCTTAAAATAAACGGTACTAAAACATTGTTATTGTGCGTAGTAAAGACAATGTGGACTGTATTATGTAATGACACCACATTATGTAATAATAGCATTTTCACTTCATTAATTAACACCCACATTTTGTAATAATACATGCATTATGTAATAACCAAAATGGATATGTTCATCTTTATACTTTTCAAGGAAGGATTACAGTGGCGCTTGATGTAGTTTTGGCCAATGAAAGATAATCTGCTAATGAAGTTTAAATCGGTATGATTCGTAATTGAATGCATACAATATAATGTCGTACAGATTCTTTTTTTTTTATGCATTAGGTAATAACCACTGCAATATGTTATTAAGTTCAAAGTGCGGGTAAAATGTATTACATATTGCTTTCAGGCAGTTTGTTACAAAATGTGGGTGTTGTTACATAATGAAGTGAAAATGTATAAAAAAATTTCTAGTTATTACATAATGCGGTGTTATTACATAATGTGTTGTTACAAGCCTTATTGGTGAGAACAAACCACGACATTAGTCACTCACATGATGAAAAATAAAGAATCGTATTTTTTTGGGGGGGATATGTAAATGAATGTTCAAATTGTAAGAATTGTAAAATCTCATTTGAATCCATTTTCCACCACCTTTTTATTGATCGCGATCCCACCTCCACCTGCAGGCTCTGACGCCGAGTTTCCCCCGGGGTAGAGTTGGATGATGTGATTCTGTGACAGAGCGGCACTCTGTGACCACTGTGCTGAGCTTTACTGTATGCTGCAGGCAGCAATCAGCTCAGAGCTTAGACACAGAAAATAGAGTCTGTACAGTAATATCATAAAAGCAGTTTTTCATCAGGTCGACAGCATCTCTGCTGCAAGATACTTCAGACTCCACTTCCTTTGGAAAGAGGGAGACGACTCACACAGTTGTTGTATGCGTCATCCAGCAGAAGCCCCTGTTTGCACAAAATGTAATCATTGTACCCAAATCAGGTGAGCGTAATTGGGCACTGTTTTGGTAATATGCAGCACACCCCTCAAATTAGAGACCATAATTGGAACAAACATAAGAGTCCTGCTGCCTTCAGATTGGCTGCAGAGATTTAATCAAGCTAAAGATCGGGCCTCATCATTCTACAAGACCAAAAAATAACCCATGACAAAATATAACTTGGTACAGACTCTGCTATAATCGTATTATTGGCTTGGCCACATAAAAAAAACATGTTTTAATGTGCATGCAAGACAGTGGTTGAAACTTTTTGAAATGGACAAACATTTCATTCATTAAAGGAATTTTGAAACAGTGGACGTATATTCACTTTTCCCCAAAGACCTAGCATCTGTGCGGAGATGTAATCTGTGTTGACAGTAGGGCAAGCATATTGTTGGACACTTAAATTGCACGGTACTGTCCAAATTAAATGGGCACTCCCTGCCATGGCACGCTCAAATAAACACAGGCAAAGTGCGTCATTCCACTGGCACAACTTAAATGAGTTTTATTTGTGCGCCACAAATTGTGCAGCTCTAAATTACAGTTATTTATTAATAACTGCAAAAAAGTTGAGTTCTGGGAGTCGGCCTTTACTCACTGTGATTAATTGTGTTTTTCATGACATGTGTGAAAGGATCTTGGTGAAACCGTTAAATGAAAAATGTAAACGTTAATAGGGTTTTGTGCATAACACATGAAGTCGCACTCGCAGGAGAATTTTGATCATGTGTACATGATCACAGTTTATGTGGTTATTCATGCAGAATACCATCAAACAATGCTCAATCAAGGACCCAATACTACACTACCATTGTCTCTTTATTAGATATAGTTCTTGCTTTAGTAAAATTAAGGAAAAAAAAGATATTTTCATCCCATTTTTCATGTGTGCTATTTGCGTTTTTATTAGATTTAAATTAGAAACCAGAAAACATTTACCGCTACTCGTATAATAACTTGATACAGTACTAATAACATGTTCTTCAGCCATGCATAACTGATTTAAAACAACTTCAAGTCCCATTCAGGAATTCAGATCCCAAATGTTGAATTAATACTGTTTGAGCTTTCATGATATGTCCATGTTATATGATATGTTACATACAACATCGGCACGGACTTTATTTTACAGAGACTAAATGTGTCTTCTGAGAACAGTTTAATTAAATGATTTTTTTTTTTAATTAAAAAAAAAAAAACATCATGTAACTATGCTAAGCGTTATAAATGTCAGTAATTTAAATGAAAAATAAACCATTTCTTTGCATGCCGTGTCACATACTGTATGTTGAAAATTTCAAACAAAGCAAATTGCATTAAGCTGAGGTCATGGCCTCTTTAAAGCACGTTTAGATAAGCCTTGGAAATTCAACTCAGAGGACAATATGTTACATCAAAGATGCATCCTATTTAACACTACAAGATGTACAATTGCCAAGTCCGTTCTTCTTATATTTGGTCATTCCTCCCTTAAAACCAAATCATATCTCATTCACATTGAGTTCTGCTTTCCAAGCTCTCAGCCAATTCCCTTGGCTTTCTATCAAAACATGGAAAACATTCCATTTACACAACCCCAGGCCCGAGGTCTTCATGTAAATACCACTCACATATTCCCTTTTTCCATACACAGCTAAGCATTTGAAGTTAAGTTTAAAAGAAAATAAATAAATAATGTTTTTTTTTATTTAAAAAAAGAGCCGAATAACTTAAGCCTCAGTATAAAGAACATGAACATACATGGAAACCCAGTGCCGTTATCACCATGTAGCTGAAAAGGCACTTCTTTTGTCTTCTTTTCTTAATGAAATGCTCATGCTATAAAGGTTATACACAGAAGCAAGTTCATTACCCAAATCCTGGTAAACCATTATTCCAAGATCCTAATCAAGAGAGTGTAATTCTGTTATATGAATGCCGATATTCTTCTGTAGGCCAACATCTTCTACGTAGAGCAATATCTGTTTATTCAACTCCAGTATAAGCTACGTCAGAGGTTCCCGAGAAGGCGGTCGCACGATGAATCTGAGGTGATGGTTAACAGGAGAGGAACCATAAAAAGAAATGTCAGACTTTCCTCCAATCTTTGCTATTTTTCGAGGAAAGCGTCACTATACCTACAGTACATGTTAACTGGTAATAATCATAGGGCTTTTTTTTTTTTTAAAAAAGCTCAAAGCTGATGTTGTTTCTCATTTTGGAGTTACAGTAATTTAACATACTGCTCACATATAAACTGACATGCTTTACTTATATACCATATTATAGCTACATGCTATTTTTTTCAGGTTTATACTTTTTCTTTATACATTTTATAATAGTTTATCATAATAAAAGAAAATTGGACATGTCCCATACAGTGTCAGCTTTGACTGTCTGGATTACAGAACCTCAGGGCTGGAAGCACCTCAGCATGTATCTCCCTACAGTGTGATTAGTGGTCGCTACATCAAGAAGAGAAGATTTGAATACTTTCTTGACTTTCCATAAACTAGAATATTTTTTTAAAAAGTGATCGTCACCCAGTTGCAAGTTGAGGATTTTGCTGAGCAATCTCATGCTTCTCTGTTATTGTCTAGAGAAGTGAGTCCGTCCCAGTGAGACTAACGGAGCATTATTCTTCACATGTAAATCACACATCGAACACGTGCTGTGTTATGTTGACGCATAATAAATAAGTCCATTAGGCGAGGGCAACTGTTTCCTGTTGTCTTGAACCTGTGTCCGTTTCCTATGAGCTCAAAGTTTGAACCGCAGTCTTTTTATGTTGCAAAGTGAACATGTTATCGCAAGTGCTGTCACTCGATTTGGAGCAATTTCCTGTGGCTCTGTAAAGTATGAGGTTGCAAAGTAATTGAATTTGGGCCATAATTAAAAAGTGCAAGGAGCCATGTGATCTCTCCCCCGATGCCTTTCATCTTCGTAATAGCAGAGCCGTTTACGTCTGAGAGGCAAAGTTTTCATCAATGAAATGAGTAATTTATAGTGGCCTTCCATGCTTTATGTGCCATGTCCGGTACAGCAGAAGCCCTATTAAATTGGATATGTAGTTTAAGTTGACATTGACGAGAGAAAAACACAAATGAGTCGAGGATCAGTCATGGAGAGAGCTGGGTAGGAGCAAGGGCAGCAAACAGGGTTAATATATGGTAAATTAGTTTAAAAACACACTCTTTTTCTTGTCATTTTCTTCCACTAGGAGTCTCTCAATCATAATAATAACAAAAGGAGTTTGGTGTTGTCATGGAGTAGCATTGAATCATGGAAGTTTGTCATTGCCGTTATCTACTCCTGCTTAGGATTCCTTCATTGTTCAGTGTTCAGGAGGTTTTTACCATCAGCCGAATTATTCCACAGAGGTCTCCTCCTCTCCAAAACAAACAAACTTGGTGATTTAAAACTGGTAAAAACACTGAATAAAGCAGCTTCACACAAAACAATCGGTGCGTTTTTGACCCAGCACGGCGGAAAAGGGATGTCCCGATGGGGCCGCGAGCAGAGTTGCCACTAATGTTTGCTCAGCTTGTTTCTCTGATAACATAAGATCCAGACGTTCAGGACATTTTCAGTGCTAACAAACGAACCAGGCCATGAAATCCAGTAAAAGCACTGAATAAAGCAGTTTTACTTAAGAAATCGGTGTTTCTCCCAGGCGGTTCGGCTGCAGCAAACGTTTCCTCGGGTTGTTTTTCTGATAACTTAAGAACCATACGTCCGATGACTAAAATCCTTCATTTGGTTTGAATATGTATGTAAAATGACCAGTACACAACTCAACAAAATACATGACAAGGGTCTAGTCGTTTTTGGACATTTTAATGTGCAAATGTTACATTGTGATACCTTTTTAATGTGAAGACTTATTATAGTATCCAAGACAGTTTTCTAAAAGTGACCAAAATGGTACTTTCTGTTATTTGAGTAAAGAGAAGTTGGGGTGAGCTCTTGTTTCCATCCCCTTTTTTACAAGCATTGTTAACACATTTTGGTGGTTCCTTGAAGCCGCCAGCTCCGATATTTCCTACCTCACAATTGCAGTGATATTTCAATCAGCACTATATCATTAGGAAGCACTGCAGCTGTAGAGTTGTAACCTCTGAATTATTCAGATCAGTGGTGGTATATGAGGGGAAAACACAGAATTCAAGAGTCAACGATTGATACTAACCATGGTGGAGAGTATGAAGCAATACGACAGATTGCGGCAGTGATAGGTGAGGAAACTACTGGAAATTATATTGGATGACTACAAAAAAAGGAAAAGACTACAGCGATGAAAAGCACTTAAAATGGTCAGGATGGCTGTTGACGTGTTGTACTTCTCTATCATACGTGGTGTTCCCAGAGAAGACTGTGCAATGCTTGCACTGCTGGTTGTTTGTGAGCTGGTGATGTGTGAAGATGCTGCTGCACTCAGTGTTAAGTAGCTGTGAATAACAGCATCAGCAGATGTAGAAAACATGTTGAGTCAACTAGGCTGCTGCTTTCAACTTTGAGTAAAGTGTATTTTTTTTTTGTTGTCTCTTCCACCCCTGTGGTTTGTCACCACTTATTATTCAATAAGATGATCTAACAGCGTTCGACTATTTTACCCCAACAAACCACCACAGGTGTGGCACAGTTCATGCTTCATGCCATACTGTAAAAAAAAACAAACTGTGAAACATTAATTTCAGTGTCTCACAATAAGGAACACAGCATTATCAGAAGAAAGTCATTGGAGGGCGTCATGGTGCCCTCGTCAAGATAAAGCCCCTTGTGTTTGAGGCAGCATCTCTCGATATTCAACTTCAAGTCTTTCTTAATTGTCTAGCTTTGGGCCCAGCATAGCACACTAAGGCTGCAACTAATAATTATTTCAATTTCAATTTCTAGATTAATCGTTTGGTTTATAAAAGGTCAGAAAACAGTGAAAAATATCCATCCTAGTTTCTCCAAGGTGATGTCATTACATTTTGTTAGTCCAAAACCCAAAGATATCTCTTATTTATTTGTATTGATATGAAGACTTTTTCAGAGTTGTTCTCAGTTGTGTCATGGTCTAAGCTACCTACTTGTGTTATGGTTGTGATTGATATGGCCTATAACAACAACAGTAAAAGCTACAACCTCCTAGGTGGGTTGTGTGCACATTCACCAAAGGAATGGAAGCATGTTGAGCCCAGTTTAAGGTTGTCACTACAGAAAGAAAAAAAATGTATGCTGTAGTGAGCTTGGCTTCACATTTGTCCTTTTGTGAAGTTTCTTAAATTGTATTCCTCCCTGGCGTACTGTCCTGTGTCGGGTCTGTGGAAAAAAATACTACCTGGGTTGACTGCCTCAGATAAGCTTATCTGGCAATAGAGTAGTCGGTATACCCGCTGAGGACTGTTTTAGAGAACTTAAGGTTAGTTATCCTGTAACCCCTGTTCTCTGATAACATGAATGGGGTGTCTCACCAGAAGAACCACCTTGCATAAACTGAAGAAAGTGGGTTTATCTTGAATGATGAGCGACCCTGCTTCAATCCCTTTTTTCTTTTATAGTAGACTACAGAGGCTTCTAAGGATAATGCTGAGAGAGTCTTCCCAATAGTGAGACGCCTAAATGGTGCTACTAGAGAACAGGGGTTACAGGATGAATAACCTTATCTCTTTGAGCTGACTGGAAAATTAAAGAACAAGGTAATTGACCCAGACTGGCCAGTCATGATAGAGCCAGAGCCCATGACCCCAATATGGAAATATGGAAATCAACGGAATCAACCTCAGCGTGTGAAGCCCTAGGGCGCGAAATACGTCGCGCACTTGGTAAGTGACACTTGGCGTCTTGATACCGACACACATGACAGCCTTTGCCGTCGGTATGAGATGCACCGGGCTTTCCACTAACAAATGTAAACCCATCCACGTCACTATAAGACGCTCAGAACAACTGGCGTAGTATTGAGAGCTAAAGGTGGGAGCAAGGATTTCCCCCAAGGGATCAATGTTCACGTGTGAAACCAGAAGTTTAGTTACTTTTACTGACAACGTTATGTCACGTGACGTTACGTCCGCAGCCTAAATTAGGTAACAAACATATTATTTAACCCAAACCAGCTTTTTTTCTTCTAACCTTAACCAAGTAGTTTTGTTGCCTAAACCTAACCACGACCGCTACGTTAACTACAACGTTATGTCACGTGACGCTACATCACGATGTAATGTCTTACAACGCTAACCGCGCGCAAGTGGCAGAACATGGCAAGTAGGGATGAGATCACGTTGGATTCTGTAAACTCAAAATGTACCAAAGGAAAGTAAGAGAGAGAGGGATGTATTCATAAGATCTGATGAAGTTATAGCTGCACCACACACAAACACACACATGGATGAAGCCAGCTGGCCAGTGTAATGCAGAATCAAACAGAATGTGACGTTTGTTTATTTTTTCCCGCATCAGTGTTGTCAGCCCACACATCGTTGGGGCAACGTTAAAACTCCAGCTCCTCCAGATGGCCAGACTGGCCCTGCTTCTTGAGGTTCTTCTGTCTCGTGGCACGATTTAAATGTTGCCTTTTTTTCCTAAACCATAGATACTTTTTTTTTAAGTGGTTACTGAAGCCTGCGAAAACTGGGGAGTGACGTCAGAGTGGACAGAGATGGACAGTCAACTGAAGCAACCTCAGCAGTGAACAGCGAGACACAGGACCCTGTTCCATTAGCTTTCTTTGGACTTCTCCACCACCCTTCTTCCTAACACAGAAAACATCATCTATGTTGTTTTTGATTGGTTTCCCATGAGCATTACTATGTCTATGTAGTCACTGATGCACTGGTTTTTTTTCTGGCCCTGCAGATGGGGCTCATTTCATTCAGAATTCTTTGAATTCCCAAACCTACCCATTGTACTGAGCGCCCCTCAGACAGTTTGTCATGATGGAATGTTCAACAGTAGACACCAAGGACCTCATCTCATTACAGGAATCTGAACATCGGATCTGATACAATACTCTCAAGACATTAGCTAAATCTATTAGCAAAACCTCCAGCGCTGGAGACAGGAGCTCACAAAAGGAAAATGGGGGTTTTACTGTAGACCTGTCATTCTTGTGATGCACTGCCATCATGTACATCTAATACTAAGACATCTAAGTAATGTGTTTCCATCAGTTTTGGCATAGCCTTCACGGTTCCGTTCTTAACTCCTTTAATAAATTCATTCACAGCTTCTGATCTAAGCCCTTATGGCCAGCCAATATAATATCCGTTTGACCTCTATTAATTTGTAGCAGAATTTTATTCGTTTTTGATTTAAAACTCAGATTGAAGTTTAGCTTTCAATCTTGTGATTCACTGCAAGAGGATTTTTTGACCCTGTTGCTATGCAACACATTCTTAGGACCACATACTGTCTGAGGTGTCTCAAAACTGTAGATGGAAATATGTAATCATTAATGTTATATTCTTTATGTGCTCTGAAGGTCTTATTTTTGTCAAGAGTAACATGACAAATTGGGGTCGATGCTGAGTTCTTCATGCACTTTCCACATTGTTTTCCTCAATGTTCCTCTTACCCTCTCAGGCCAGATCACTCTATATGATGCCTATGTGTTGTCTGGGCACTGCAATTTGTCCTAATTTTTCAGTAATTTTTTTTGTCTTACTACCTCAACAACTAGGTTCTGTGTATACACACAGGAGGTAGAGTGACCGTGCAACAGAGACATTATGTGCACCGGTGCATGTGTAAGCGGTCACAAGTGCGACCAGTGAGTATATCTGTGCTTTTATCACAAGTTCAGACAGGTGCATATCGGTGACATCAATATAGTCAGTCAGCAATAGGGAAGCATGATATGTATTTTTTTCATTTTATGTCAAATCTAGTGTCGGGGGTGTGGGTAAATGAGCCGGAGAGAAATTTAACAAATACAGTCCAAGTGCAGTATAATTACCTACTTCACATGACCAATACCGATAAGATAACCATTTTTGTGTTTTAAAAAGAAGTCAATAATCTGCAGTGTATGCACACCTGAGGGTGAGAAAGACTAAGATGTACAGTAGTGAGCAAAGATTGACTATTTATTTTTCCATAGCTCTGATCTAACCAACGTCGCTATTGTCAACACAACAAAACCAAAGAACAGTGTCTCTACGTACGTCACAAAAGTTGTATTGCAAATTACTTTTTTGTTGGCTTCCTCGGAAACAGAAAAACGTCTAGCGGTGACGTGTTTGGCTCCCTAGTATTGAGTATAGTAGTTTTGTATTATCGACCGATAACTCATTGGCTATAATTTTATCATCTGAATAAGACATAATAATAAAAATTTACCATTATCTGCGGGTAATTCTTTGGCCCGATACATGTCGTGCATCCCTAGTCAGCAACAGACCTAGTATTCAAAATGCATTATACAAATGCAGTATTGCTGAGGACCCAAGGAAGAGCAGAGTTGAGTGTGAGGTTGTACGGACGGACACTAGTGTCTTACGTTTACGAGTTTACGAGTCGTACTTTTCCAGGGGGCTTGCCTTCCCATCATCACTGGTGATTACCCACTTGGTCTGGGGTCACGCTGAACTTGGCTTTGCTGTTTTTCGGGCATGTGAAATTAACACTCTGCCAGGAATCCCTGGTGGACTCCTATTTTTTCATTGGGTTTGTTTATTTGTCTGATGTTGCTTTCAACCTCCGTAATTTGCTCTAGGCTGATTGTAATAATTAGCTTAGCACAGAATTACAAGATAGCTGTATTCAGGTGTGACTCGCATTAATATATACAATAGCTAAGGCTCGCCTTGGGTGCAGTCCAAAGTTTAGTCTGCAACATCATGTAAAAGCCTCACGATTACTGTCGACTAAACCATTCTTCCCCAGTTCATAGTGTTCACAAACTGCCATAATGAAATTGTTTTGTTATTCATTGTCTGCAAGGCGTATGTGAGATGAGACCAAACTATGTAGTTTTCTGGGAATGTGGTGCATAGTGATTGTTCCCTATAACAAATGTTAAAATTCAGTTTGGGCCAGTGTGAGAAAAAGATTTTTAAAGCTCATTTAATCTGCTTTGGCTAAACAAATGCAGAATTCTGCCAAAAAACATGTCCCCGATACAAGTCAACCCAGTTTACCTCATCTACCCTATCATTCCAGCTGCATTATGGTGGAACACATTTTGCTCTCAACAGTTAGCATTCAAATGTGTCCTGTTTAGTTTGGGGAAGTGGCACTCATTCAGATGGGCCATGTCAGGGTTTTCAATCTAATCTGCACTTCTCTTGACATTTTGGCTTACACGCCTGTTTGTGCATTATGCCATTTGACAGTCAAAATCAATGTGGTTTAAGTAGGGATCCTGATCCAGCAGCAATCCCGGCAGCGCCTCCACCCAACTCATAAGTCCTTAACCCTGTTTGCAGAGTCGTACGCAGCATAATTTTCAATCAATTTCATCTCCACCTTATACAAAAACCCACTTCGATTATAAAACAGCCAGCATGATCGGAACATATGGCAATGTCTCTTAGGGGGTAAACATTCCTTAACCATGTAAAGCAGTTTCCATTTCTATCCTCCCCTTCCTTTTTTTAGTTTTACTGCAGATGCATTTAACAAGTTACTTGGACTTTGTGCATGATTTAAAAAAAAAAAAAAAAAAAAACATTTTCCATTCCATGTGAGTTAAAGGGCATTGTCAATACCATACACTGTATGTTCACACGTTATAAGTCAGGCATTTCGTCACAGCATCACCAGGGTGTTTTTCATTTGGAAGAAACAAAGACACATTGTAGATTTTATATTTCCTAGACTTCCTACGACTTCTATTTGCAATATTTGATCATTTTTTGGCACATTCACGCAGCCATATCTCAAAGTAATTAGCTTTGGCATTTTACAAATTTGTTTTGATTTTGACTAATTACTGACAGAAAACTCACATTTGCATTTTTATCTCACCATGTGTAATAGCTGGGGTATCATTTACAGAGCATTTTGATTATATCCCAGGAAAACAGACGGTGATGATTGATGAAACTTAATCAAGTTAAAAAGAGATGAATTTAAGAGACACAATGTCAGCTTTGTAAGCACACAGAACATATGAACAACATAAGCAATGCCAGCAGAACGGACTGGCTCCATGTGCCACAGTGCACCCTTCAGGCTGAATTTACCTGAAATCTTCTCCTTCATCTCATCTTTTGATTCAATTTGCCATCTGTAATTGTTTCCGGACTTCTGAACAGTGACAAAAAACTAACCAACCAAAACAACATGTGATGGAAAGCACTAAAGCGGAGCCAATAAGCACACAATGAAGACACTTATGTAAGATCCTCGGCATCGTCTTTTTTGTTCCATGTCAATTTTTCCAACTAAAGACAACCTTTGTTTTGGAAAGGGGGATTTTTTTCAACCTCCACAGGTCTTTAGTTATCAAAGCTAACAAGAAGGTCACAGAAGTGCCAATCAAACAGTCTGTAGATACCTACCCAGTGTGAAAAGAAAGAGTTATCAGTAAGGAAGTGTAATCACCGGTGTTGTATATAGAGCCTTCAAAATTAATACTGGGTGATTTGTGAAACATTTACTCCAAACCCTGACATGCATCTTCTACTATATTTAAAGACTGTAAAGACCTAGTTCTTGTCTTAACCTCACACTCCTCCTCTAGGTCACTAAGTTCACAAGGCAACACGAACACTGCTGGTACAAGATTAATGCTTTTTTTCTCATGAAAAAAGTGCTTTTATTGTGGGTGGGTGATTATTCTCTCAATGACTGTAACTTACACTCAAGGAAAAGTAGCTTGTCGGCTACACATTTTGTATGTGTTTATACAGTTTGTTTCACACGCGCACATAATTTTCATCATTTTATTAATACACTTATGAGGACCTTTCATCAATTCAGTTGTTCTCCCTACCCTTAACAAAATGTCATTCTAAGCACAGACTGTATATAAAGATGTTTGACATGACCGCTCCCCAAAAGTGAAGTCAAAACGTCTAGATCCCCACCTGGTGGCTGCCTGCAGTCCTACAGTTTTTGTTTCTCCTACTGATGGTTTCTGTAATTTTAGGTAGTTATTATCACACTGATGTGTAACCAAGTTTAATGAGTTATTTGATGCTATAAAAAAATAGGGAGTGAGACGTCGTGATTGAAAGCTGTAATTGACAGCTGTAATTGACAGCTGCTCCGAGTGAAGTAGTTGCGTGGCAATTGTACGAGAGAGGAGCTGTAACTTTAACTTTCTATAACCTTCACAAGTCTGTGGAACATGTGACAATTTGATCATAAATGTCTTGTATCTACCAGCAGCTAGGTTGCACACGCTAACGAGCTGCGTCCGTGCTAGGCTCGCGATTGGTTCAGGTGGGTGTGTAGGCGGGACCTCGATATTGCTGCTCCAATATATTGTAGATCTTGCCTCCCACCCCGATCACTACTGAGCAGACTCTGGCTCCAAATGGCGTCAAAATCTCAAGATCGTAGCGCCCGTATCCAGGATTTTGGCTTCACTTTTGTACAGTGGAAGGAAGTCCATGTTCCTAACCTAATTGATGTGAAGAAAAGAAAGCTTACTGTAAGGCAGGTAACAGTACGAAGTTAGTCTTCCTGTCTGCTCCAGGCTGCTCAGATCTGACAGTGTCTCCAACCAGGCCTCACAGCATTAGGGAGACATTACCACTTAGACGGAATATGCAACACATGTATTGTTTGTCCTGATGGATGAGACTCAGAGCTAATGCAAACCAGATCCAACAAGACAAATAAGCCATAATGTGGTTAGGATATAAGCGTCCTACCTCTTCACTAACACACACACACACACACACACACACACACACACGTAGACCAAATGAAAATTAAAAGAGATACATTAGCCAGAGCAGAGCACTAAGGGAGCATAAATGAATAGCATTATGAAAAGAGAATTGTAAATTGGCAGCAAAGATTAGTTGGCCTGAGCTGTTTTTGTTTTTTTTTTCCCATCACGGGAGAAGCATTCAGCAAACAGCAGTCCGAACAAAGGTGAGGGGATTTTTAAATAACAAACAGGCCGTAAGGACACAAAGGATCATAATGAGAATTATTAGCATCCACATTCGGATTAGTCATGAATATCTAGTCCCCGCATGTGGAGTCTTTATCATCCATTTTCATTTTTTATTTACTTTTTTATATTCAGGCCCGCTGTGCCGTGCATCGTATACTACTAATTAGGTTTAAATGTTTGAGTGATGTGCTCTGGCAGCTCTGCTCTGATCCGCTGCTCAGTTAATCAGTCCTGCGAGCGCCATCGCAGGCATAGCGTGATAAGACATGGAAATAATCCAGTAGTCTATGAGACTTGTGTTCAATTTTACACTGGGTGTAGATGGAGATCAGGTTTACATTGATCATTTTAGATTGGATGCCATACAGCTCTGTCCATTTTATTATCAGAACATTGAGCATATTCAATGCCATGCACGAGATCCTTTGTTTTCGCTGTTGTACCTCTAAATGTACAGACTTTGCTGAACCCCTGTGAGTTCCATCTCAATAGAAAGCATTTTCATTCCTGTTTATCTACGTTTAAGAGTACATGGTGTTGTAATCCATATGCTTGCATTGCTTATGCGGGGTCTGAAAAATGAAGACAATGCGGAAGTGCCTTAAACCTGCATTCTTTCTAATATCCGGTACGAGGTGACTCCACTGGTTGCAAAAAGTCTGGTTGTATAGAAGTCTATGAGAAAATTAACCTCCTTCTAAATGGATTTATTACCCCGTTAAACATTTTCCTGATGAGTTCATAGTCAATTTCTAGTTTCAAGTCTTCATCAATGCAGCTTGTTGTTCATTTTGTAAATTAATTGTAACATTTTGGTCGCCTAAAAATGTTTTGTTGAAACAAAGATGGCGATGGCCAAAACATCAATCGAGGCATCAAATCCGTAGTCCACAAAACCAATGTCACGGGGACTATATACACTTCTTATAATCACTATGGCACAAGGAGAGAAGAACATGCCTTACAATCACAATTCCATCATCATCAGTACTCTTTTAACAGAAAGGACATTTCTAAATTGGGCCCTGAGCTGAGCAGGTGGTGAATTCAGCAAGACCATATGTATAAGACTCAGTCGGCAAATCATTTCAAGGTTATCATGAGACAGTGGCAGCCCTTATCTGGGGCTTCATTTCCTTTCTTTTATGGGATCTGGCAGGGAGCATGGTGTATCACTTCCCATCTGGTCAACACCTTCCCTCCAAACTGAGCTGCCTCTGGGTGGAGAGATGGAGATGGACCGAGGAGGGTTTAGTGAAAAGTGACTGGAAAGAGGTGAGGGCAGCGACAGGATGGAGGGATCGAGGAAAGCCAACGCAGCATTAAATACAAATTTAAAAAAACGAAAAAACACAAGAAGGGAAGCTGGCAAAGGTAGTAATGCAAAGCCTGTTGAGCCCGAGCATCGACATTGGGGAAATCAGAAAAGCTCAGAGCCTGTTTGTGTCACGGGGGCTTGTGCATGTGTGCACTTAATTTAGCTGCACTTTTACTAGCACAAAAGAACCTCAAAATAAACATGGTGCACACAGTCGCCTACTCCCCAGAGCCCTTGTCATAAACCAAAGGTATAGACCTACTGAGATCTGTGAGAATACCGTCATCACTAAGGGTCTGTGGCTGATTAGAAACCTTCAGAAAATTAGTGACATTATTCCACTTCGGAGCTCTTTTATTATGTGCCTTGAAGGAAAGAAAGAAATGTGTGCATCTTGTGAGGGAAGGAAGCTCTTTTGGATATTGAATGGCGATATGAATACAGTGTCTCTGACGAATGATCATGCCAGTTGTTGCTAACATGTTAGCAGAGCAACATTATCATCCGCTGCTTTTCGCCACCCTATGACTTTAAGTCCAACATTGGCTCTCTCTCTTTTAAACTACAGTTTTTTCTCTAACAACTTTAACATAGGGGTCTATGGGGATTGACTCACTTCTGTGTTGGCTTCATTTTTCAGCAACAGAGGTTGCAGCTTGGATTCCTTATGAATTGTTTTTGTCCTTTTCCTGATTTGTATGTCAAATTAAATTATTACCAAATAATATGTCTAAAATACATCAAGCCTAACCTGCTCCACCAGAAAAACTTACATACCCTGACACAACCGAAGACCTTTGGCTTTATTTATGATATTGGATATTGTCTTTATGCCAATACATGTGTTTTATATTCTCAGGTATACATACATACATTCAGTATATATTCAGTTGTGCAAAATGTTTTATATTGTTAAAATGTGCTTGTATTTACAGTTAAATACTTTTCTAGCTATTTGAGTAAAGATTTTAAAGTAGGACGACGGTGTCTGTTGAGCCTGAGTGGAAGCATTGTGATGTAATATCAAACTGTCAAAGTGTTTTTATATCTGAGCTGTTGATGTGAAGCTGGATACTGAGTGGAAACAGCGCTGCAACAGCATGACAGTATAGATAGCAGCAACAAAAAAGAAAAAGTCGTTAAATCTCAAATGGCAAAACAAAGTTCTATTGCACTGTGCAACGATGCATGTGACTATGGAAATCTAATGAAAATATGACTGTGATGACATTCAAGCACACAGCATGTTATTGTGTGTATGCTGTGATTAGTAGCTGTTGTTGCCCCGGCATTGAGTTATGTCATTAGGGAAGTAGGTATTTACTGTGCATTCGCTATATGTGGTGTGTAAAAATTAAGGGATGGGCAAGAGACAGGGGGAGGGGAGAGAGAGGGAGAGAGAGATATTGTTGATGAGCTCGGAGCCAAACAGAAATCAGCACAATTTGCTTAATAAAATTAGGGACAGTTAAACTACATGAAGCCAGTCGCTGGTTGGACAGCATTCAACGCAGGGCTGCAGCTCGCTAACACACAAGAACTTGACCTGAGCGTGTTGTCGTCTCTCGGCCACACACCTGCTGCAATAGTGGCTTTAACTTGTAGTCTGACTCCACACTAGCCGTAAGCTCTCACCACAACGCATCCGACCAACCTCTAAACCTCCACTAGACCCAGGGAGTCTGTGGTGGGCTCATGCATCAACAGACAAAGGAAGAAGGGGAGCCTCCCAAAATGGAGAGGAATGAGGGAACCCCCATGTCGGCTTCCGCCGAAGCCCTGGACAGTCCCTCCTCCGAGGCTTTGGGAGCTCAGGTTGAGCAGGCCCGAACCACCCGAACCACCCTAACCCCCAACCCCCGCAACCACTGTGGGTTTTTCTGTCAGCCGTGGTGTCTGCTCCTCACACTGATCCTACTCCTGCTTTCTCTCCTCGGCAGCTGGGCAGTGGTCCACCTCACCCTGGGGACCCACGGAGGATCACCTTTCCGGGTCTCGGCCAGCTACGATCAGCGTATTCCACAGGATGACACGGCCACCATCGAGCCCCATTTCACCACCAACTGCACCATGGGTAAGTTGGCACATGCATGTCATTCCTTTAGAAATGATGATGCTGCCCTTTTTATGTATATACTACTTTTATGTGTGAGCACGAGGGGTGGAATCTTTCGGTATCTCGCAAATCGATTCAATTTCAATTGTTGGGGTCACGATTCCCCATTCAAAATTAAATCTGGATTTGAATTATGGCATGAAAGCAGAGTAAAGTTTGGTATGATGTTGTGGAGTTTTTATATTCTAAAAAAAAAAGTTTCAACTCATTGCAATAATGAAAAGACACAAAGGCAAACCTAAGACAAAAGGTAACATTTATTCATGCTAAACTTGAACAAACACAGATCTTTTTACTAAAAGTTTTAAGTATTTGTCTCAGTGACCTCAAGAATGACAAGTTCTAGTTATAGAAAAAATTAAAATGTTGCTTATTATAAATAACACTGGTAGGATTAGGCTAGCTGCCTTTTTATTTCTCAGAAACTTGCAAGTTTCAAAACTAATTTTTTTTTAAAAATATATCAAACAATAATGCTTGACACAACTTTGACTGTCTCCAGTATTACTGTCCATTAGTAGCAATATCTAGCTTCTTTAGTGGAGAAAAGGTTTTAAAGTTTTGAATCACACAGATTCTTAGAACATAAGAATATCGATTATTCTTTTTTTATTTATTTATTTATTTTTTTTAATTACATAAATGGTGCCCCCACCCCTAGTCAGCAGTAATGGTAATTTTGTTAAATGTTGTTTTTTCTGTAGCAATCTGTGAAAAGTGACTGAAGTTGGATAAAAAAAGTGTTTTATCAAGTGATAAACTCACCAACATTTGTGAAGTTACAGCTTAACAAAATGCAAACCGTTGTTTCATTGTATCTGTTTCATATCATCATAAATTAAATATTGAACCAATATTAGCCATTTGTCAGTCGAAGTTAACAATAATGCATGTCATCCTGGATAGTTTTGATGGACATTATTGTTAATTTTTGCCATTTCAACCACTGAAAGATCAATCAGTTCAGCTATAAAACAGTCTGTGCTATAACCTACAATAAATAAAATGAGTTAGCTCAAAAGATCAAATGTGAGGTGGTCCATTAGGTGCTAACTCCAGAGGACCTTCTTTTGTTTTCACTTGTTTTCTTTGTGTTTCCCAGCCTGTTGCCTAAATGTGTTTCACATGCCTGCAGAGTGACCGAGTTCCCAAAGCCACTCAAACATGTCAAACTGAAAATTGCCCAGCAACATTCTGTGATTTTTAACTTCATTATAGCATGTTGTGCAATGAAATGCGTAGACTGCTCAACTGAAATAATATCCTTCTCTGTCAAGTCCCGAAAGCTCCTGAAATTGGATTAATATAACTGATTCAATTTCCTCTGAGCTCGGTGCAGAAGCACAGAAACCCTAAACATTTCAAGTGTGCATCACTTAGGAGGAAATATGGATACAATCCTTGTTTTCTCTAACAGACAGATGTTTGATAGTCAAAGAGGTGTAAAATGTCATCCCGAGCAGGCACTCTCTTAATGGCTCGTTGTTCTGTATATGTATAAAAATATCCAGATGTATTTGATCATTATTTTTTTAAGCAACTCTGTGTTGAAATGCTCTCCTGATTGAGTGAGTGCAGTTTGAAGATGCTTCTGTAAGAAAAGTAACCCAACTTGTTTACCAGACCGTGTTCGAGTCTGCTGAACTCGCATAAGCAGGAATTAAAAAGTAAAGGATGACCAAGAGAAGTGCTCCTCCGGTGGCGCACTAAATTTAATCTGAAGATTGGCAGCAGCACTCCCGACAATGACATAAAGTAGATTGCACAGCATTGTCCTCACAAATCTACCGACTAACCTTTTTTCTGAAACTAGATTTGCAATAACCAGTGATAGATGAAGTACTCAGATATTTTACTGTTGTGGAAGTAGCAATACCACACTATAGAAATACTATAAATACTATTTTGTTTTCTTGTACAGCACTTTGGTCATTTTAAGTTGTGTTTAAATGTGCTCTAGAAATAACTCTTACTAACAACAATAACAAAAAAACAAGGGAAACAAAGAGAACTTGTCTAAAATAATTTAAAAAAATACAAAAAAAAACAACTGACAGCACACAAAATGAGCAGCACAATAACAGTCGATCACAATCCAATAAAAATTAAGAAATACATAAAAAGCAATGCGGGGGGAAATAAAATAAATACATTTTTATTTATGTATATATATATTTTATTTTAAATATATTTATATATTTACATGTACAGAAAATCATGAATTAAATGTAATTTTCTTTTTTAAAAACTAGTAATATTAATACAATACTGTATTTGTAATTGCATTCTGGCGTAGTTATTTTACACTATTTACACATTTAAGCAGACATCTTCAGTAATGTGGATTTAGACGATGTAAAATGTTAGAGAAGCTTCTTGGTTTGTAGTTTATTTGTTTATTTTTTTTAATTACTCAAACAAATGCTCCTTAGAGGCACATTGATATTGTACTGTGCACTGCATTACAGGGGGCATGCTGAATTAATTATAAAACCAATCTTTGACTTTGAACAGCAACCCCAGTCACACTGCAAACTCAAAATCCACACATTCTGTCAGTATAAAGCGTGGCCTTAGTTTGGATCTTATTAATACTCTATGGTTTATTGTGGTTTGTGGTTCTGGGCATTTTACACGAAACATGAAGCCACCAGAAAGGAGTGGTTTTTTTTCCTGTTTGTAGGAATATGTTCTTTTTATACCTGTCCTCAGTCGCCCTGATTTCTGATTGAAGATTTTGGGCGGATCACTGATACAAAAGACTGACAGACGGACCAGCATTGTGTAACATCTTTCACTCTATTCCACTGCTTGCTATTCTACACACGCGCACCAACTAGAACGGAAGGAAGTGGACTTAACCTTGTACTTTTTCTTAAAACCATACAAATCATCTTTAAAAAAAAATAAATTAAAAAAATGATAATTTCTCTAGGCCTTTTTTTTTTTTTTTTTTTGAGAGAGAAATGCACCCATTCCAGTAAATGTAATCGCCTCTCCTTTTATAGAGGCAGAGTCTCTTTGATTTCTGCAACAATGAAATAGCTTTTATGCTCGGTCAATATTTGGCTCAGGATGAATGAGGAGCAACGCTCAACAGGTAAGATTTGTCTTGCTCTAATATTTCAAACTCGATTGAAAGGGGATGTTTGGACTTGAGTTCAGGTCGGTGTAACAGAACAACAACTAAACAGAACAGAAACTGTAACAGAAACTAAAATTGAGCTCACGTGCCCACACATTTCTCAATTCCTAAATTGGGTTGGGGCGATAATCGTGAATATCCTCGTATGAGTGACTTGAAAAAGCTTTCTCGCTCGCTATCATGTAAAGAAGGGAAAAAATAGAGCCGGATTTTTCACAAAAAACCTCATGTCGTCCCACGCCTATCCTCAACACTGCATACCTAACTTTAAATCCCGCTTTACCCTAGACTAAATCAAATTTTGAAATGTAAAGCTTAGGCCTGGCCCTAGAGCACTCCTTCCTCAAATGGTCCCCAGAATCACTTTGCAGGAGAAAAGCTTCTGATAGAAGTGCAAAACAAATAAAAATATAAAAGTAACTGAAACACACAAACAAATCAATATGGCATCAGTGATTCTCCAGTGAGTGTTTGGTTAAGTGTCGTTTCTGTCACTGTAAGGACAGATCACAGCGGGTGCTGTTGCTCATGCAAATCCAGCTCTGGTTGAACAGAGTCTAATTGTTCTCGGCTGTCTGGGTTCACTGTGTTCCTCTTGCCATGGCAGCACATAAGCTGTGGCTAGCAGAGTACGCAGACGTGCTGTACTCTCCTCAGGCACCACCTGGGTGCCCAGCACAACACCCACTGTACACATCCCACTCCCAAAATAAGCCCTAATCCGTCTCGGCACGCTCGCCGTGTGAACTCGGCACATTTTGCTGTGCTCTAAACCTCCCACACTTTCCCCCTCCAGCACCTGTCACAAACCTGGGCTCAAATTACCTTCCTTATAGCTAGGACAGAACACGAAGCTCCATTTAGTCCATCGCACTCCCCGGCAAAGACGGTTGTTTGCTTTATTTGCTCCAGGACCCCGCACTCAAAGTTGGCATATTACTGCTAATTATGACCTGTATCGTCAGACTTCTGGGGTGGGGAGCATGAAGGGTTTCAATAACTGTATTTGATTAAGTCCCAAAGGTGTGAAGTTTTGTGGACACAAAATGTTCTGTATTTCTCAATGGTACGGTTGCATAACATTTTTTCTGCAGACTTGGAGGAAATGATTAAGAAAAGTATGATTTATCCTGAGGACTCTCAAACCATTGAGAGGGAAAAACACGCTAATGATTAATTTAATTTCCGACCTCTTGTGGTGGATTATTACTTGTCTTTTGAGCATAACTGCCTTGAGATAATACAATATTAACAGTAAGAAGTCATAATATTCCCCACTTGCTTTCACCTGATTCCAATTAATCTAAATCCTCTCCATAAATGCAGCTTTACTAATCCGCTCTCCCTGTGATCACCAATCTGAATTGGGAAATTTGACAATGTCCATTTTCTCCCTCTTAGTTGTTTTCTTGAGCAGAAAGGGAGCGATTACTCAAGCCAGTGAAGTGCAAGGAGATCTAGTCAATATGGGATAAATAAATGGACCAGAGTCTGACTTCTTTCTCCATAGCCTTCCACTTTAATTAACTCATCAGTCACAGGGCCAACAAGCAATCCAATTTGTTACCTCGAAAGTGACTTGTGTGCTTCTATGCCCATCTCTGGAGCTCCTCCTCCTGACAGGAAGTTAGAATCCCACCTTCTGCTAGCATTGCTCTGATGGTTGTGGCATGGCCGTAAAGAGAACTCAATTATTCAAACCAGTCAATGGCACTCCTTCCCTCCCCACAGTTTCTCTTCCTGGAAGTAAACAGAGACTACGCTGTGATGACTGACGAGCTCATTACCAGATTGTGTCGATACAGATTCGACTTTGCCTCTGTTTTAGCACTGTGGCAAGGCCGGAGGTCACATTTTCCTTTCCACTTATGACAATGTTTGTCCACTAGAGAGCGTGTTCGTTCGCGTTCGAGTATTACCCCCGCAAACTGTCACTATTCATTTATTCAATTGGACATGTAGCCGGGACAAGGCAGCAGTGAACCAGGTGGGAATTTTAACCAGTGACCTTCCCTTCCTGGCCCATTTCCCTAACTATTACACCTTGCTGCTGCAGGCCCTTAATGGAGCGTTACGGTGAGTCTATACTTTGCGATTAGGTACACAGTGACGTGAGGGAGTCCCTAGGCCCATCAATCACACATGGCCTTGTGGAGGCAATGAGGGAAATGGGTTTGGAAAGAGCCGGTGGAGTGGACAGAGTGTCCGACATGTGGATGGATGGATGATGGGGGTTTTGTAGAGAAAGAGAGAGAGAGAGAAAAAAAAGAAGCCATTCAGTGTCATAGAATGGTACTGAGACTCTCCTTTAAGTATGCTCTGCAGCATAAGCCTTTAATTGAGTTTTCATTTTGACTGCATGGAATAAAATAAACTCCTTCCTGGAGTTTTTGTTATTGGGTAACAAGCGCAGGCTGATAAAATAATACATATATATATATATATTCAACAAAAATAAAAAACCCATACTGTTACATCAGTGTGAGAGTGTCTTTATGACATCAAAAGAATGTCAAAATTGGACAAAATGTATGAAGGTTGAGGGATATCGCACAGCGACAGAGCGGCTCATGAGGATGGGGAATGGAGTAAAACTGATTTCATTGTTTCATTATCAGTTTTATAAAGACTCATCGGCCCTGCTGGTGTTTATCAATCCGTAGATGCACAGTGTGCAGACTGAATGATGTCGAGCAGGTGTACAAAATATAACAAGTAGAGTGTTATGTTCATCTTTGTTGTCAGCTCAAGGTGTGATTTTCCTCCGACAAACAAAAACCCTGGCGTTTAATTAGTCAAGTCCCATGCACATACAAACCTGGCCTGTGCACGTGATACAAACACATCCTCGCAAGGGAGACTTTCTGCTAGTGCACAAATGTGGTCCTCAAGCAGGGGCTGTGACGATCCTCCCTACGCGCTCGCAACGACTCAACACTCGCTCACTTGTCAAGTTGACTTTTGAGGGGTTGGAATAGACGTGGCTGAGATCTCCGCCGCCTGTCACCCACAGTCTCTGGCCTGTCTCTGACCTGTCTTGGCGACCAATCAAAGGATCGGATCACATCGGCCACCGTCTATTCCGCCTCTAAATCTCAGAAATCTACTTGACGAGCGAATGTTGAGCATTTCAAGCACGAAGGGAGAGTCGCAGCCCGTGATCAAGGGATCGCAGTTGGACATGCAGAGCAGAAATTATGCTTTTCCATTGGCAGAAGCTGTTCTGGGGGCTCATATCACGTGCACACGCCTGGATTTTCTGTGCGTGGGATTTGAGACTAATTAAACATACCACATCGCACATAATACTTCCTGTACACAATACTTATGATCTTGGTACAGGGTTTACTTCCTGCGGTGTCCATACTGGATCAGCATTTTTAATGTTATTCTACTTAAAGTAAAGCTTTCAGTAGTAGGATCAAGCTTACAAAGTAAACTTTTGCACTGCTAATTAATGTTAACATTTACTGTTAGAGGCCTCTGGACAGTAAAAGTAAATCTTTTATGTTTAAGTTGCACCAGGCAATGCAGTTTTTCCACAGCTCCAAGTGGTGTTGAAACTATTCGTGTCTCATTAGTCTGGCATAGTTTGGCTGCACACGCTTATTCTGTTAGTGGCTGGCAGTCAGTCCAGCTGATTCATTATTATGGACTAACTATTCAGTAGGAATTCTACACTGTGCGCTGCAGCTGACCACACAGAGTTGATGTTGAACTCTACTATGATCAGTTAGGAAATGCGGTCTGATCTGGAATATTCACTCTCCTTGGTGCTGAAGGGAAGTTACTGCAACCAGGTGTGGCTACATAATTGTGTCCATGCTGTTATTCCAAGCGTATCTGCTCATTAGATTGAAAGAACAGCTGGATTAAGCTGTATGGCTGATTATTGGGGGCATCTCTGCCATGGTCTGGCAGCAGCATTTAGTGAGCCATATGTGTTCTTCTTAAAGGGAGTTTAACTGGTGGAGATTTTGCTCTCCTGTTAATGACTTGACTGCCAAAATGTTGGTTTCATGGGTAACAGGACCCATGTGGGCATATGTGGCATACTATCCCATTGTTTTGTTCACATCATCACTTCAGTACATTGTAAAGGTAATGATTAAGAGGGACCTAAAGAGACAGATCTGTCACCGCTCCGCTTTTGTATCAGCCCACCGCCTTTGGACGATTATGTTACTCGTTGACACTGATTAAAACATTTGCATATCAGACATTATTTCCACCAAAGGAATGAGTGTCCACCGCCATCAATTTCGTTGTACTTGCAATAGGTTCATTGGTATTTAAATTCCCCATTGTAGCAGAGGTTAAAAGTTAGGAAATAAAATCAAATAGTGTTCCTGAAACAGAAACGGCGAATATTTGCTGCACATGAAAAATGTTGCAATATAACCTTTCATTAAATTCAGGGCACAAGCTACCTATCTCTTTTTTTATTCAAAGTCTGCATACCTCATTGCGCGAAAGTGCTTGGGGTCATTGTTTTGAATCTCATACACATTTAATGAGAAGGTTTGTAAAACAGTGATGCTTGCGTTTTACAATATGTTTAATGCGGTTCGTATCAGATACAGATGTAATACTTTGGATTGGCGCATCACTTCCAGGACACTTAAATTATGAATGCGCCTTTATAAAACATCTCAGTCTTGAAAAATCAAAAAAATCAATTCTCTTATTGTTTGGAGTCAATAGAAATACCAAGTTATGTGTTGATTAGCTACCTACTATCCATTCACTCATAAAAGGAAATCCCTGTTGTTGAGCATTTACTGTAACAGGTCCCCCCCACATGTACTACAATCCATAAACTCAGGTCTTTACACCATATTGCCATCCCTAGGTAGGCACGTTTTCTACACAGCTCAATATAGCCCGCATTATTTCTTTGTTTTTGTTTTATTAACTTCAATATATATATATTTTACTATCTGCCTTGAGATCTGGATTAAAATGACGGAATTTAAAAGTGATTTTTGATCTCACTGCATCTCAGTGAGATCGTTTAAAGGAGACACTGCACGAGCCCTCGGGGCAATCATCAGTTTGACTACCAGCCAGATTTACTTGGAGGTAATTTGATGGATATTTCTCTTTGTGTTGTGGGTTCTGTGGGTTTTTTTAATTGCTCAGGTCCCTTGCAAATGTATTGCAGGTCAAACATTGTTGGCAAAAAAAAGTGTCTAGTGACAGAAATAGTAGGAGCAAGTAAAAGAAAACAGAAAACACAGCTCATCAATTAACAGAACCTGCCTAGACAAGGCCCTATCTGGCAGTACTAAGCTTCATCACACTCTACCTCTAATCTCTTGCCTTAGGCTCTTCCGCAAGCAGCATCCCCTCAATACAAACTGGGTGTCTTTTACAGGCACTATTCCAAGACAATCTACACAGGCAGTTTCATTTTAAGATATTGAGCAAGTGTTAAATGGCCCAGGGCACCAAGTAGAGTGTTCCTAGCATACATATGCAAAATGGAACAGATGTCTAAATCAACCCCGACCTGACGGGGGCAGAAATGTCTGGATGTTATGGACTAAGGATCATTGAAGAAAAGTCCGTCATTAAAATACAGCAATCCTGAATCTCATTTTAATCTCTAGAGGGGATGGTTGTGCGATGGCTTGAAATACTTATTCTGGCCATTGCATCACTTCTTTTAACTCCAAATGACAGGCTTTATTGTGTTGTACACTGAAGCCTGTTAGAGAGATATATTTCATGGGCTCTGTTGGGAGCTCTAAAGAAAACTCACTAACTATTCTTTGACCTTTACTGGCATTGATCTACAACAAGCAGAAACTTCTACAACATTCACCAATTTTATGTCCTTAGAAAGAATCCTCTCATACATCCCAACGTCTGCTGAAGTAATTGTTGAGTGAGGGATGTTAACAAACCCATCATTAACAAACCTCTCGTCATTTTTGTAGTGGGGGGAGTAAAAATCATAGTTATTATTCCGACTGAGATGAAGAAATCAATTACACGTACGCAATCGTTCATTATTCAAACCGTATATTTAGTGCAGTAAGTTGATTTCATGTTTGAAATGGATCCAAACCTGCTCCCTTGTATTAAAACCAAAAGAAACAGTGGAATATCAAGGGCAAGTTTACACTAAGGAATCAATGCCCTCCGGTGTGATGCTGATGGAACGAAGCATAGGCTTCAAATCTCTCCACGACCACTCCATCTGAGGGACAGATGCTTTGATGTTAAAGCTGTTCTTTATGCTTTGTCGATAACAATGTTTACTTCACAAACAAACAGGTGTGGTTATGCAAGAAGCCTCAAAATTGAGAAAAGCCAGCGAGGCTTTTCTGAGTAAGATGCAGAGAAATGATAATGCACAATGTGAAAGTCAGTCTTTTGTATAAGTCAAGGAAGTGACCAAACTAAGTGCAGATAAGAGTAAAAGTAGCATTAAGGATAATTACCACTGGTTTCAATCCGGGTCTTACTGTCTTAGCAGTATGGCGTGTTTCATGAAGTCAGACCACCAACCAACAAAGTAAAGAATGTATGAGAAACGCTAATGTATCATGTGTACAATTAGAATTGTGTTACCTGAGACTCGGGTATCATGGTTAATTTATTTTTAGTCACGCTACCCGAGTGGCTCTCGAGATGGCTGTGGTGGTCGGTCGGTCCACAATTTTGGTCCTGACTGAAATATCTATATATATATATATATATATATATATATATAACAACTTTTGAATGGATGTCCATGAAGTTTAGCACAAACATTCCCCAGAGCATGAATCCTAATGACTTTGGTGATCCCGTCTTTTCCTTCAGAGCCACAATAAGTTTCACATTTGTGGTTTTGATTCAAATAATTCAATAACGGTTGAATGGATGCCATCAAATCTGGTAAATACATTATTGCCTCCCTGAGGATCAATTGTAATAACTTCGATGATCACCTGAATTGTCCACTAGCTCCATCATTGGGTCACTTTTTCTATTACTTGATTTATGACTAAATACCTGCCATGCAATCAGCATTTAGCTCAGTGCACCCAATGCCAAAGTGCTGCCACACAGAGCTGCTAGCATAAGGTATGGGAGATGACATTGATTCTTTTTTGATTCTTGCCTTGATGTTACGCTCAAAATACATACATAAAAACAATAAAGACACTAAATAGAACCCTTTCGCCTCTTGAGCCCTACTTTGCGCCCAGATTATGCACCGTTTAACTAACAGAAGTGGAGTTGGACGTGGCCTAAATGCACTTTAGACTGTGCGCTATAGATATTTTAAAAAGCAGCAACACTAAGGGCTAGTGTTGTTGCTTTGATACTCCCTGCAGGCTGCATGTATTTTCCAGAATTAAGTCCCTTGGCCCCTGCTGAATTAAGTAGATTTGACCTTAACGTACTTGGGTGAGTGCTTATGAAGAGACTGGCTTTAGTGTCAGTGAACCCATCATGTGGAAATGAGCTCCTCATTAGTCTCACCACTATACTTTCTTGCCATAATCGACTCTTCACACTCTTAACACTGATAAGACATGAACAAACCCGGAGAAGCAGAGGAGATAATTCTATCAGATCTAGCATACAGGATAATTGTCAACTATACATTGCAACAGATACTCAATGCATGGAGCAGGTTTTAAAGTATTGCATGTGAGTAAAACAATTATTATTCAGATAAATGCTCATGTTTGTGTAATATAACAATATTCCCTTTTACATCTCTGGAATGTAGAATAGACATTAAAGGTATTAGTTTCATTTTCTTTCTCCAACAGCCTGCTCTTGTGTGTGCCGCTGTCTCTCCAGCAGCGAGCATGACAGATAGTTATAGTGATCGGGAAGTGCTCTGACCAATCGAGCGTGCCTGTGTGCAGTTAATTGAATTCATGAGCGAATACTTCTTGTCCTGTGGACTGTCCAGTGGGACACTCGGCTGCATCCATCATCAGCATCCCAGCTACTGTAAATCTCCATGAACATCTCCGGATTCTGCCTTCAGTTTGGTGGCGAGATAGTGGCACCGCCCTCGCTCTGGTCCCTTGAGGTTTTCCTCTCTCATGACAGAGAACAGTCCTCCATTTTATGGCATGTGATAATAAAGAATACACAGTAATGAATGAGCAAAAAAAGAATAAATGACTTCTAACTACTGCTGCTGATTTGTATGCTAGGCTTAATCAAGTCTGTGAAGCTCTTTTTTTTTTTTTTTGCTTTTGTATTTTCCTTCTTCCATTCTGTACACACAAAGCACACAAGCCAGGCAATTTTTCAGACAGGTTTTTTTTTGTTGTTGTTTCAGAACACACAGAGGGATTTCAGGATATGACTGACATGCTCGCTCATCTGTAGGAAAGCAAAAGCCATATTAATTTCAGTTCGAGTCTGCCCTCGACATGAATCAAGACTGCAGCTCAACAAGGACACGTCTGTCTGTATTCAAATCTACAAGCACTGTCCACCAAACCATAGCAAATGTTTTATTCAAATGGCCAGACAAACTGCTTTGCGTGATCTCTTCATATCCCACGGGGTGACACATCCCTATCAGCAGAATCTCAAAAACCTGATATGCATGACACTGTATGCAAAAACTCTATAATGCTATGCGTTGAATTGATTTCAGCTAGTGCAGGCTGTGAAAAGGGTGCGTGCCCCACTTCCTTGTTCGTGTGCATACACCAAAACCATAATACCTTGGTTTGAGCTAGGTGGAAAATGCTTGCTGCAATGAGCAGACAACACTGCCTACACCAAATGTCTTGGCATCAATGACAACCACTGTATATACTCTACATGCATCATAACTCTGACCCTTCTTCCTTGACTTTTCCGCCACCAGTTGCCCCCTCCGTAATGATTTTGTTCATTGATTTGATCAGATTTTTACTGTGTCTTTTTTACTCTAGAGACACAACACAAAACTTTGGGCATCTCGTCCATTTTTCAGCCGACATTTTTGCTTAATTTAATTCCTGTTTTGCTGTTGATCTTGTAGGCAAAGCATTCCCTGATTTTCATCCTGTAAGCAGATGGCATGAATGGAAGTAAAAAAGAAAAAAGAAAGCAATGCGATTTAGCTGCTAATCTGATGAAAGGGATTTTCTGAGGAGGAAGAGGAAAAACAAAACTTTAGTGAAAACACATCTTCATGCTCAACTGGTATTAGAAGACGTGAGAAGAATGTATTCAACTCAGTGGCAATAGACGTGTTTGCTTTAACTAATAACTATGAAGCAAATGTTGATTGCACAATGTAATGACTCTAGAACAATGACAACATCTGCTTTTAGATTGGTTCCCTGTAAACCGCAATTTTATCTGCCACCAGGTTGCAATCTTCCTTTCACAATAAAAGCCCTAGGCATAAAATGTATCCCTACAAAATAGCTTACAACTGGAAACTTAAACTAGCAACAGGCCCCATTGACTTGTTGTGTCTGTTAATGTAACTTCATTGTATTCAGACTTAATAGTTGTTGGAAGTCATGTAGATGTTACCTGTTCCAAGGTATTCAGCTTGTCCAAAGAACAAATATCTTTTACAAACGTGACTCGAACATATCATGCAGCAGAAATTATATATGTAGACGTTATAGCAGGTGATGTAGAATAAGACCAGTACACGAAATAATCTGCACACATCCTCTCACGGGAGCAGCAGCGTGAGGCTTTTTTTTTATTTTATGCCTTTGATAGTGACACTGGAGGGATACAGGAAATGTGGGGAAAGAGAGTCGGGCAATGACATGCAGCAAGCGGTCCAGCCAGCCAGAAATCGAGCCTGGGACTGCTCAGTGTATTTGCTCCCCTGTGTTTAAGCCCTAAGAACGCAGCTATCGGGTCACCCCATTAGGTCCTTTTCTAAAATATGGTGGTTTTTACCATTCTGACACCTAGTTGGAGTGGATATAAAAAATAAAAAACCTGTATCAGTGTAGATTATAGTACTATTTGTGCAAGAGTTTATTCATGCCTGCATGCTGTATTTTGTTTATTGGTTTATTTTTTTATAAAGAAACCCCTTTCGTACACATTTCCTTTTTGTCGAAAAGGCTTTTATTTGTTATTGAAGAGGCATTTGTTTATTATTAAATAGGCATTTTGTCATCATTGTTAAGGAATAGTTTTTAATGTAGTTGGAAACTGTTCCTCAAGCTTCTTCCAGATCCGCTGAAATCTGGGGAATCAGTTCCGCCATAGGTCGCCAGTGGTGGACAGGTGAAACGGGTGAAAGCGGCAGCAGTAACGGCCTATGTTGATATCTTTTGGGTGCTCTAGTTTACTGGCTACTTGTGCATTGTTTAGCAATTATCCACTGAAAGTAGCCAACAATGAATCCTGGTCAGCTAAACATTGTAGATGGTAGCTGATGGCTTGCTGACATTTAGACAAAAGCAACGAGGCTGAGCCATACGGTAAACAGCAGGATGTCTGTCTTGTTGTCTCAACAGAAGATCAATGTCAGTGTTGACCTGAAACTCTGAGTCGAAAACCCAGTGGGCCCTGGAAAAGACAGTGATGCAGCAGACATTACTTCCGAATTAAATGTATCTGTTACGAAACCTTGCAACACCGGAAGGCGGCAATCTGAACGAGATGCTGTCAGTATATTGTGCAGACTTTTATCAGAAATAATAATGTGCTGTTTTATAAAGCAAACACGACTGCGTGTGAATTGACACTGGAGTACGTCTTTGCTTCAGAGACTTTATGTGTCAATTCATGAAAGCTCCTTGTCTTACAGCATTTATATCCTTGTGACTGAAATACAGTGTCTTTGTTGATCTCTGAATAGGTTTCACTTTGTTGCTGCATGAAAGCTTTCTTTCAGTGTCTGGTGGATTTGTTTTCTTTTTCTCACACCTTTTGAACATTTGTCATATACACCTTAAACAATATTCCTTTTTAAGTTGTCAGCAGCATACCAGGTACAATAGCTTGATACTTGATCTAAATGAGCTGTGCACCTAGTCGTTGAGGCAAAAAAAAAACTCTGCTTTCTGTGTTTTCAATTTTTTCCATGTCAATGTACAGAGAAACTAGTTGTTAGCTATTTAGCTGTATCCAACAAGTACCTGGATCTCCTGGTTTGCCTATCTATTTTGTCATTTATCAGCGGCTGCTGTGCCCTCTCCAGTCACCTCTCCAGCTCCTCGCCACTCATACATCATTCCCCTCACAAAGCCAACCCAACCCCCTGAGCACAGGGATAACAAAACTCACTTACTCCCACAGGCAATTCATCCCCTACTGACCCACTTGTTTTCACAATCTGACAAGTGTGATTTAAGAACTGCGTTAGGCCAGGAGTGCAGCGTCCGTGTCTGGCTGCACTGCTCCGGGAGCCCAAAGTTCAGCGACATCTCAAACTTGAAAGTTTTTTTACTCCAATGTCATCAAACTAAGATAAATTGATGAATTTACATACCTTGCCCAAAGGTTTCAACGTACTCCAGCTAACTTTTTTTCTCTTACTTGGTAAATCGTTTTTTTTTTTTTGCTCGCGGTGTCAACATTATACAGAGACGAAGCCACTGAACACAACAGATGCATAATGCATGTGCTGAGCATGACTCAATACAAACAGCAAGACCACATCTATAACTCACCCAGTTGGTCATAAACAAACAATGCTCCGCCTCGCCTCTTTTTTAATAAAAAATAAATAAATGCTGTATTTGCCTTCTTCTGTGCTCTTCAGTAAATGTCACATGTGTAATTTAACGTGTGCAAGCCTTGAGTTTGGAAGAAAAAGACTATTCATAGTGTGCAGCGCAGCATTGACGGAGAAAGGGTATTCATTTTCAAAGTCATTTACTCGGGCTTATATGTTTTCAAAGAATTTGAACTAGATTTTTCACTGACGTGTTAATGTGTCTCTGTGCAGCCATTAAGGCCCTTCCATAATAGTGGACTGTGGGAGGCCCCTGACTAATGAGTTTTTTGTCCGATAAAAGATGCCACCCCCTCTTTCGAATCCATTGAGTTGGCTCTGCCAGTTTCCCACTGGGCCTTGAGGGTTCTCAACCACAGCGACAGAAAGGTGTGTGGCGTGCTGCAAATCAGGCAGAGCTGTGTCATTTCTGCCCTCTACTGCATTATAACTAGACAGTAATTTGTGTGCAGCTACCACGCAAGGGTGGCAGTAAGTAACTACTGGTGTCATTACTGAAGCTGAGTACTTTATTTGTGTGCTTAAACTTTTTATATTGCATATTTCCTGAGCTGGTAATTAATTCCACTTTTGCTTTATAGTTTGAACTGACACATTTTACCCAACCCATTAAATTACATCTATTACACACACACATTTGGCCCTGTGAAATGGATCTTATACTTGCTGGTCTTAAATTGTATCTGGATCAAACCTACTAAAGCATGCAGCAAAATGAACTGTACCATTAAAGGAATACTTCATCTACAAAATGAGCATTTGTATATCGA
>CALSBV010011913.1:923364-952000 GCA_943590825.1 Bovichtus diacanthus
CCGACCCCGGATAAGCGGTTGAAGATGGATGGATGGATGGATGGATGGATACATAATAATGAACAAAAACAAAACTGTGTTGTATCGGGCCGTTATTGCTGTCAGCTAGCCGGGAAATGTATAAGATGTGACTGTTCTTTTCTCCACATCTCCGCACACCTTTCCACTGAGCGCCCTTATCATGCTGAGAGTGCACAGATGCATGAAGGCCAGCTGTCATTTGAATCTCTCCATCTCTCAATCTGTTCCTAAATTAGAAATAACCTTTATCCTTTTTGATTGAGGACAAGGACTGACAATCCATAGTTGATGCGTCAGTCCACTGTGATACTCACACGTGTCTCTTTTCTCCCGCTGTCACCAACAGTCTACCACTGTACCTTAGGCTCTGCATTTATTCCATTTTCATCTCCATCCCTTGTCACAATTACCCCCTGCTACCCGAATCACATAGTGTTCCCTCTCTGATACCCTATTCTCTATGATCTTCATCTGATTTGATCTATGTAAATCCTTCATAAGATGTGCCAAGGCTCATTAACAGGAACAAAGCAGAGAGGTGGCAAGGAGGAACAAACTCAGCTTGTGTCAATCACAAAGATTCCTGAGACATAAGGAAAATCAAGTCCCCGTGGATCTCTCTCACCATCTTACCCCGGCATCATTATGCATAAACACATCCTCAACTCTTTGAGAGTCGGAGCTTCTCCTCGTTGATCTTATCGGTCTAAGTTCTGCAGACACCCCACTATTTACAGTGCCACCGTTTCCCTGCAACGACCGAGAACTGCTGCCCACATCAAAGGTGGATGCATGCAGAAATGTTAAGTAGTAGTTGCTCCTGCCAAAGATCACTCCACAGTGAGACCAGTGCTATGATGTCTTTGTCTGTTTATCTGTGGTAGCCATTACTGCTCATGCTAACCACCCAGTTCTTCTTTGGTTGATGGCCCAAACATACACCACACCACTTCCTGTGAACCTGCGTATTTTTCTCAAGACAGACCTACTATGGTAAGGGTGGTAGTCCAGTGGTCAGGCTTCTAAATAGAACACCGGAAGTTGGTGAGTTTAATACCAGGCTGGCACCATTGAGCTCCTGAGCAAGGCACATAACCCTGAGTTGCTCCAGGTCCCTGTAATTAGTAAGTCGCTCTGGATAAGAGTGGCTGCTAAATGACCTGTAATGCAATGTAACTGTATCAATTTCAGTGTTACTACAGTGTTATTTGCGGGAGCCCTGTGAAACAGGCTGAACGAAGAGTTTTGGCAGGTGAATTTTTATTTGTTTCTTTCTCCATGCTCTTTAAACACAAGGTTCATATAGTGTGTGAGTGTGTGTGTGTGTAAGCAAGTTATGTAACATTACTCGCATGTCTTGCATATCTTTTGGCTAGATTTTCTAACACAATATATAGCCCATTTTCACCCGCAGGAACTTTCCCCCAAAACTAGGAACCGTTTGAGGAACTCATTCCGTCTCGACCTCAGGGACTAGGGTCTAAATTAAGTACCAGGGACATTATTTTAACCTCCAAAAGTTCCTGGTTGGGGGGGATAGTACTTCAGAAACATTGGGGTGGGGCTTGCGGCACTAAATTTTTCTGATTGGTCAAGTACTCGTGATTCACAGGACAGCATGAAAGGCAGGGCGCCTTGAGACCAGCCCGTGTAAAACAGCTGTCACTTTTTCATACGTCTGCTGACTAATTTGTCTCATCTCCGTGGGTCTTTGGACGGCGGTGGAAAAGCAGACAACAGTGGGCTGAAGAACCTTTTAGTTCCTTGAAAAGTTTGGGTGGAAACATGGCTTTTGTACCTTGTGTTTAGAGTGCATGGAGAAATTAAACCTCGCCTGGAAGAAAACATGAATGCTTTTGGTCTTAGTTAGAACATGGGGTAGTGGTGCACTTCAGCCTCTTGTGGCCTAAATGAGTATTACAACAAAAAACACTTAAAACATTTCAGCTTTCCAAAACCTGTTTTCACAGATGTAAAAAAAGTAACATCCTAGCAAATTATTATTATTATTTTTATTTTTTTACCTGGTTTTTAAGTGAACACAGGAGAGAAAACAACTTGGACCCGACTTGGAAAATGGATCAACAGAATTATTTTTTCTCACTTGTCTCTAAGGGCTCCCGTAGTCATTACATTTGACAATGTAATAATACTTTAATATCTTTACAAACTCTTTACGAAAACTTTTCACAAGTTAAAGAACATTATTTATGACATGCCATTTGCATCACTTAATTATACGGAGCCTGCCATGGCATGTTTTTATAGGCTTTGTTTTCTTGTAAATTTGTTATGACGGACACCAGTAGAGTGTTGTCAACATTGCATTGAAGTGACATTAATAACTAAATGACACTCTACTCAACATTCATAAAGACTGAGTAATGTTCACGTCAGTTTTCATAAAATAGCTAGTAATGACACTGTTATGTTGGCCTGATGCACAGCTCATTAAATGAAGTGTTTCAGGTCGAATACATTTGAGAGTGGTCAAACTAGATGGACTACTAACGGTTATGAATGATAGCTTGGCTGGCAAAATGCAGTGAGTCACATATGAAGTGACATCATCACGGACTTCATTATTCATGTCATGCGATGCTATCGAGTGATGCGTCTTTGAATCTCTGTGCTTTGCACTAAAAACATCTAAATGACACTAACTGGTTTATGAAACAGGGAGACTGACTCGTAATATCACAAGACACAGAAGAACAGGACATTTACTTTACTTTACCCAAAAAGTCAAGAGAAGCTTGTATTTGCTTGAGAAAAAACATCACAGAAAAAACATGGCTTCATTTTTGGTGTTGTTCTTTTGCATTTCTTTAAAATAAAAAGGATGTGGTGTTGTGAAATGTGTTAAAAGCTTCTCGTAAAATAAACAAATCCTTTAAAACTATAGTGTCATTGATAAAGGATGTGTTTTTCCTGCCTTTCTTCCTGAAGAATACCTGCTTTAAGATCTCTGCTGAGGCAAGTTTCACTTCCATTATCTGGATGATACCATTTCCAAAAAGCACACTGTTATCAGGGCACTTAGAGATCTTTTATAGGTAATGGGCACTCACCGACAGTAGCTTGGGATAAAAGGAACATAAAGCAAACTTAAGGTGAAAACTTGAAATGAAACTCAACCCACCGCAGTGTTATCAACTAACGTTAATACCAACTACTTGAAGTCTTATGTGAATTTTAAACATTCAGCAACACGTACATTCGTAATTTAACAACAGATGTCATAAATATATCTAGGTATGCAAGGTATGTCTTATTTTAGTCCATATATATATATATATATATATATATATATATTTTTTACAGCTCTGTTATCTGTCAGTGAAGATGAACTAGAAAATAGTCCCAAAAGTGAAAATTTCAATCAAAAAATGTGCCTTGGGTAAAATAGTGGGTGTTTCAATATTTGCACTACCTAATGTGTATTTGATTTTCTTCTGTCAGTTACTTAACCAAACAAAAGGAGAGCCCTTTTCATTAAGACAGAGTGTGGAAATAGGGAGACACACCACACACAGCCCTTTTGTGGTTACATAAGTATGTTTTTTTTGTTTTTTTACGCATTACACAATCCAGGTAACCATTTTTACTGTATTGCGGCTGCACAGACTATCTTTGTAAATTGTAGTTGGTGCCAGAAAGGCTTCCGAGGCTCATGCAATTCAGTGAAGTGATTTCAAGTTGATTGCCACTTCAAAACACATCGTGTAACCACCTCAGCTTTCTCATTTCCCCTCAGACCCTCTTCCTTCTTCCTCGACTCCTTCCTTCTCCCCTTCTGGACATTGCAGGCCTTTTTCCATTTTCTGCTTCTGTTTCCGGAGTCCCTCTAAGTGTCATCATCCACACCCTAACCCCCATCGCATTTCAGCCCTAATTTTCACCAACACATTGAGTCCTGTTAGCCATTAGTGTGCACCCCCCCGCGTGCCTTTCTCCTCACCACCTCTTTGCCTTCACTGTCGCTCATCTCCTTGATCCCCACTCCCCACCCCACCCTGTCCTTCTTTTTTTTTCTTTTTTCCTTGGCAGTTTGGCTGTCGGTGTTCACTCCAACCTTCTTTCTTTCACCTACCTGCCGGGCCCGTCCACTCATTATATGCCCCCCGCCCCGCCCTATTATCTTCTCCTCGGCTCCCCTGATTTATTCTCTCTCCTGTCTCTCTCCAGGACACTTTCTCAATGGCAGCTACTGCTCTTTTGAAGAGGGGGAGTGCAGTTGGCAGTCAATAACGGGCAGGGGTCTCTCCTGGAGAAGACTCCAGACACCAGCCAAGGCTATGAGACAGAGCTGCCCATCATCAGGTGGCACACACACACACACACAGTCTCTCTCTTATCCAGCTCAGTACCCAATTATGTTTAAACCACAAAAAAATATATTGTAATGGTGGATTTCTACTTTAAATGCATTCATAAATCATTAGCAGTGTGTTATTTTTCTGTCCATTTGAGTGGATGTAGAATGTGAATCTGAGAAACTACCTTATAGTAAAAATGACAATACATTTTTCATGAATAGATAACTCGTATCAATGCGATGCTTTAAAACACATTGCATATGTATTGTGTATTATTTAAACTTTTTTTTTAATTATCTCCTGAAAACCCCATATTAGAAGTGTCATGTGTTGTATATTCTGTGTACATAATCAATAGGATGCATCATAAAGTGAGTGTATCATTAGAACATTCAAATCAGAGCAGTCAGAATGAATCTAAACAGTGTTTTGTTTTCATTTCCCCATTTACCTTCTGGTGACATTCAGATGTGGGTGTGGCTCTACCGCAGTCCACTTTAGATGATGAGGAACACTTTGATTGGCCTATAGACATCCAATCCAATAAGTCTGTGCATTCGGGTGGAGTCAGATGACAGTAATCGTAGATCTAGACATCCTAGAAGAGTTGTGTCCATTGGAATGGGCGGGGGATCTGAACGGGTTAAGATACCATCAACACTGTTCGGCTCAAGTGATGACATTTGCACGCTCTCTTTAAGTGTGTTTACAGTAGTGTTAATGCCTCATTAAAATAGACTTCAAATGGGTACACTGTAGACTCTGAGTCCTACATCTGCTGTTCATCGTCAGTGCAGGGACTCAATGAGATTTTAAAGTCTTGGTTTGCTGAAGTGTGCGTTTGTTCTCTACTATTTACATAAGTCTCAGGGGTAGTGTGGGGAAACTATAAATGGAGCACAGTAATTTAATGCCATATTTGTTGATCTTAGACAGCATTTTCTTCTGAGTACATTACTGCCACAGTTACCTGAAATAACAAGTCAACTTATGTTAGGTGCTGAACTGTGCTTTTCTAGAACATTATTGGATACCACTTTCTATGAAGACCACATCTATAGTGCATAATGTGGGCATTCGTAATGAAATATAAATCATTTATGATGCTTCATGACTACACTCGTGAACATTCACAATGTCGGCAATTAAGGGTGGCAAAGGCCAAAAATGCCCCAACAAATCTCAGAACAGCCCTAAAAACCGTGATCGAGTGACAAAGATACCCCGAAGCTTTTGGAGAAAAAAAGTTTTTGTATTGTATATAACATGTGTTGGCCAATATCCATATCCTACATTAAGCCTCACTCTATTAATTAAATGTCATGCTCTAGTCACTATTAGTTAAAAAAAATCCACCCAGATATGTTTTAAAATGTCCTACACTGATACATGCATAATAAATTGTTCATCATACAGTTTCATTGTTTGGTGGTTGCTAAAGTGCTGTGCATACATTGTTATGATGAAGCATGTTTTGTTATAGATGCATCAATACGTACTTCACTTTACCTAGCACATACAATGACTATTATTGCATTCTTTGAGTACTTTCTACAGCTGATTGTTTAAAATATGTCTAGGTGAGTATAGGTAGTCATAATGTATTATAAACCCCATTAGCCAACCTCCTCTGTATAGCTAGTCAAGAGAATCAGACACTTATAATTTACTATAAGTCATATCTATAATGTTTTATGTTATGTTTATGGCTGTTGATATAGTGCATCACAAAGCATTATGTGTGTTTATGAGTGTGGTCATGAAGCATTATAATTCACTATGAATGCCCTCATAATGCACAGTAGATGTGGTCTTTAAAGAAAGCCATTATTCTTTTAGTGAGAACAGTTAAGTGATGCATCAACCTTGTAATGTATTGTCAGACTTCAATGTTGTATTCTAGCTATTTCTTTATATATAATTGTATTTTATTCTGACACTGTTTTCTCCTGCTGCGTGTGTAATGTGTGTGTGTTAAAGGTGCTACATTCGGTGTGGATGGAGGCCAGTCCAAAGGCCAGCGTAGCTCTGCGATACTGAGGAGCCCTCTGTTCCCCCCTCCTCTAAGAAACTCCCCATGCACGGTGAGCGAAGTACAGCCAGTTTTCTCCACAGAGTAAATGTAATCTTCATTCACTTACATGCACATACAAACACATGATCAGATCCCCCCCCCCCTTGTTATAGTTGCTACTTCTCCGCTTTCTGTTCTCACACGGCACATATGCAGATTTTTAGATGATAACGTGCCAGATTTGTCACTCTGATCATGAGCTCCTTGGCTTGCACACAGTGAATGTTCCAGTCCTGAACAGCCATTTTTATTTTATTTTTTTTTCACCTCCGCCAAGAAGGTTACGTTTCCCTCTCGGTGTGTCTGTCTGTCTGTCCATGAAAACAGACTGTTGGAGAAGCTGTGGCGAAAAATATTGCTAATCATTCACATGTTTTTTTTTTCTACTGCCCAGCACTAAAAACATTCTGACAACTAATTATAATGTCTATCATGAAAATTGTCCAAATTGAACAGGCATTTTAAACAAAATGCATTATTCTACACATATCACCATCTGAACTCACTTTAGAAACAGACAGATGTACAGGATACTTAGAGGTGAAACCGATAACAAGGAATTGGAACTTACTCCACCTTCAATTAACCACTGGAAGTCAAATGTAAACAGCTTTATAGAAATGGAATGACAGAAGAGTCAACTTTTTCTGTGACTATGCGTTTAGGTATGTACAGGTTTGTGTGTGTGTGTATTTATATGTATATATGTGTATACTTTTTTTTTTTTTTTTCAATCTTCCTTCTGATTGTTGTTACATTCTTTATTTTCTCTACTTTACTCTTATTCTTAATTTTTCACTATGAAATAGATAACAATTGTAGGAATGCTATAAGTATAACTAATAAGTAAATGTATGTTAACTCCTGCAAAATCTATGTTGTAATTGAAATGTACTTCAGGCTATGAGTTGACACAATTTGCATAGAATGCTATTTAGCTGTATTATTCAACAGTGTTTTTCATTAATAGTTTTTCATTGTTGTTGCTGTAAGAGTGAAAAATGTAATGAATTACTGAATAATTTGTTTATTGCTCTCAGAAACGGCTTAAACATCAAACGGTAATTTGCCAAAACAGCAGATTAACACTGTGCCATCTGCATTTCCTGAGAGGTCCTAACAGACCGAGAGGTCAATCAAACATTGTATCTGCTGACCTAGTTATGAAAATATTAAATAAATATGTTAAGTCATGCATTATTTAGATCATGTAGCTTCCAGAGCAGGTCTCCAGGGTTGATTGTGTACTTGAAGTCTTGATTGCTGCATCTAGCATTTAGAGTTATGCAAGTTATTATGATATTGCTTGGCACAGCGCCCTTTGGCCTTCTGCGTGTGTACTTTGCACATTCAGAGTTGACTCTTAGATGTGAGCGGATCAGACACAGAAGTGAGGGATGGAGGTGGGAAGGTAAGGTTGAGAGGGCAGAAGAAAAGATGATAAGAGGGACTGAGGGTAAATAAAGTTAGTCTCGACAAGACAAACAAAGGAACTGGCCGCAAGGAGGACGGAGAGAAAAGAAAAACAGAAAAGAAAATAATAAAAATGTAGGAGGAGAAGTTTGCCCCTTCCCAGTGTGAATTAGAGGTGTCTGATATTTGTGGACAGCAGTGGAGGCAGTGCTGCACCGTCGCAGACCTTGCTTCGCGCAGCTTCCTGGCACAAAGCCAAAGATTAGCCATGATTCCAGATTAACACTCTAAATCCTTTTCTCTACACTGAACCGGTGCTGTTAAATCTAGCCTGTCGGCTCTCGGACAACTATGTGGAAGATATCAGTTTTGGGTATTAGCTACAGACCATGTTCACTTTCATGTGGTGCCCGGTGTGCACAGTGCCTGTAATCTTGATGTTTAAACGGTCAACATGCGGTCTTGCGGTTGGCGCTAAAAACCACAACCTGCTGTCGACAAGCACAATGCAAGCGCTCAACATGAAAGCGTTGAGTACAGTTGTCTGGGTAGTGTCGTCTCTACATCAGGCTTAAGCCAGCATCTGTTCCATTTAAACGGTGAAGCAAGATTTATGTTCTGGGCTCCACTGAAACGCTGCAGAGGGACCTGGTCCCATCCCATGCTTGTTAGCGAGCTTTAGATTTAGACTTCCTTTGACTATTTAATTCCTGCTGTAGCCTGTTTGTGTTGTTTAATTCGAAACAGGCTTACAGCAACCACATCCCCTCCTGGAAACGGCAAAATGAGATTGATTGGTGCTAAAGCATGCAGGTGCTGCTTAGATAGCAAAATAACACCAAATCATGATCCTGGTTGAATTCTATTAATTTTAGAATAATTAGAAATGAACAGATGGCTGTTGCTGATTTTGCTCAATGCAGTTTTAGGTGCATCCCTTCCTTGACAGATAGCACACTCAGCTGGTTTTCTTCAATTCAAAAATATTTAAAGGCAGTCAAAGTTGATGCATGTGCGGTCTTTATTTCTCAGCATGTACTTTTAAAAATCAACACCCTTGATTTATGGTCACCTTTACTGCAAATTCAATTTCGATTTAACTGCAGTGCTCATTCAGAATTGCGCCTTGCTTCCACAGATGCGATTCTGGCTGTGTTCTGGAGGCTCGCACAGGGGGTCGCTGTCTCTGTGGATTGTTGAGAACAGTACAGGCCCTGAGGAGCAGCGCAGACTGTGGCATTCAGCAAGTGAGCCCAAATCCGAGAGGGGCTGGAAACTCGTCATACTTCCCCTATATGAACTGGCAGACTGGTACGGCAAACACTCACCTGTCTCAACACGTTTTATTATATCAAGCTGCTTGTTGGGACTTTCTGAAGGCATTAAACTGGCACTTTGGGGTGTTTAAGAGTGGACAAGCGCTATAACTGTCACCCCAACAGACCTCCAACACACTCGCATATATACTGAAGAGCTCCCACAAGAAGGTCTTTAAAACAGAACCAAGTAGCTCTTCTTCCTTCTTATCAACTCTCCTAAATGCAGATTTTCAACATTTACATCCCATTTTCTGGGAAACATTGCCTCTCAACTCCAGCCGGAATTAATTAATCCCATAGGGATTCTATACCATGGACCTGCCATGTGTACATTTGTACAAAATACACCCCGCTCTTTTAATTCCACTTGTCTGTGACACATCGATACACAAGGCTCTACCCACCCTACTTGCCTTCCAATTAGCTATGGCCCTGATTTCCTCTCAAAAATGAGAGAAATTAAAACCAAATAGAGAAAAGCAAGGAAAAAGAGAAATCCCAAATAAGGCATTTCATCTCTGTGTGCCTGACTGGGGGTTTCTTTGCCATTCGAGCTTGGATAATCCTGCTCCCCTGAGAGTGATTAATTTTTGATTCCTGGGTTATATAGTCAGCTTTGCTTGGGCTCTTAAATAGAATGTCATGTCCGTAACCACGAGGTGAACCTGCCAGTCTTTGCGCAGTGACCTTTGTAGAGCTTAAATAGAATCAGAAATACAGCCTGAAGTGCAGACAAAAATCAGGACACGACAGACAGTATATGTAGACTGTGGGTGTTTTTGGTTTATGAACGTGTGGGTTGACGGCAAGAATGGAGTTATAATATACCATCAAGTTTAGGCAACATATTATAGATAGATATAGTGCTTAAAGAAATAGTTGAGAAATATGTGTATTTGCTTTCTTGCCTAAGAGTTAGTTGGGAAGATTGACACCACTCTCATGTCCGCATGCTAAATGTGAAGCTGGGGAAGGTGCCAGTTAGCTTAACTTAGCATAAAGACTGGAGACTGCCGCAATTGTTGTTTTTAGTCTTCGGTTTTTGTACAGCTAATCAAATAATATATAAAGTGTTAATAAGTGAGCTTTAGAGTGGCTGGTAAGTAAACATTTTTTGTCTTTGGACAGAGTCAGGCTAGCTGCTATTTTCAGTATTAATGCTAAGCTAACCAATATCAATCCTCTCTTCTAACTCTCAGCAAGAAAGCGAACAAGCATATTTCCTAAAATGTCAAACTATTCCTTTTAAAGCTTTTGAACGTATAGGTCGTGCCTAAATTATTTTGTGCATGAAAGCATTTAATTTGTAACCAGAAAACATGTTTCATCCTTGAAGAAGTCAAAAGTTTTTTCTGTCTCTGCTGAAAGAGCCAACAGTTCTTGACAATACAGACTGAGCTGTCATAAGGCATACAATGCTCACCCTCCAAAGCAACAGCTCGATGACATTTCTTAAAGCACTATAAATTGTTCTTCACATCCTTTCAGTCAAAAGCTATTCAACCATTCACAGCTTGTGAGATAGTTAAAACAGCTCTCTCCCTCCGTAGGTTTTGGCTGCAGTTCAGCACAGAAGATGGACCTGGACCCGGTTCAGCCATCTCTATTGACAACATCTCTTTCAGCATGGACTGCTTCCTGGCATGTGAGTACTGTAAAAATGTCTTTCTTTTTCCACTCTTACTTCATCAGACCTGGGTTGAAGTAATGGGATTGTTTGTCTGATTGATTGACCATGACAAGCACGGGGGGGGGGGTTTGCTCTGAGAAGTGTAACTCTTTCTATGGACTTCAGAAATACTCAAGTAAACCTTCAAAGTAACCTAAGCAATTGAAATAATAATCAATACAGGTCTGCCCTGTGTTCATATTTAACAAATATACGACTTGATTGAGCACCGGTTTTCTACACTTCAAAGTATTCATCAAGGACTCACTTATCATTTAATTCCCTTGACATAGCCATAATACAGTACTCTGCACTTTTTTTGCAATTCTCAGTAAAGACTATTCAAATAAAATGTAAAGATTCTTACAAGTCTACCAATTATAACTTTATTAAATGTGCTGCAGCTTTGCTTAGAGATGCATCTCTTTGAGAACCTTTGTGTCAAATGAAATGTCAGAACAGTTCAAATCTGCCATCATATAGCTTGCTGATTGATAAGGGCTTATGTTCCAATGTTGTACTGCAAACTTATAAAGGTCAAGCCTCACGTCACCTTTCCAGATATTTTTGTGTTATAATTGAGATGGTATATCAGTATAAATACAGGAATAAGATGACAACCAAGTCTGCCGTCAGGAGAATGAAAGGTTAGGAGTTCAATGCCTCCCTCCATCTCTGCCTATCTGGAACAACCTGTTTGAGCTGTGACTGGAATAGTAATGTCTGAGCACCTGAATATAGCGCTGACAATGAGAACAGGGATATAATGAAGCAGCGTTAAACCGACTACACCTGGCCAAGAATTTAAACCAATCGCTGTCTAATATGCAAATGCAGACACATAGCGACAGGGAAACCTGAAACCTTCAGCGCTGAGCAGACTTGCCAGTACAGAGAGTGAGAGTTAGCGTTAGCATTGTGAAGATTTTGACTCGAAACATAGTAGAGTGTGCAGTTTTTGGATGTAAACCTGACCCGTTTCCTTCAATATCTACCAAAAATTCCACTAGATCTTATTGTACGTTTCACAACCAGTAACGCCGCGTCAGCTAGTAACGAGCTAACAAACAAAAACAAGTAAAAGGTGCTTATTACACCTAACATTCTGCTACGTTTGCTAGTTCCCCATTTTGGTGCACAACAGACGCCTCAACTTAGTCAAACCAGAATTTCTCAATGAGAGAGAAAGAGTAGAAGTGCTTCCAGCTCCTTTTCAGAGTATTTTTTAAAAACTTTTTATATGGTAAATCCATGTTAAACAAAATACTAATCATAGCAGAGTATTTTTACATACATGTCTTTACATTAAATATAAAATGTTAAGAACTGTTACATTTTGATAGGTTGAATTGATTAAAACAAATTTAGATAACAGTTGTCATTCAAATGTGCAATAAGACATGACCAATGTGACTGGAACACATAATCTACTCTGTGTTCACCTTTTAGAGGATGTTTTTTGATGAATATATTCATCGACCACAGATATAATCTCCACACAATTGATCTAACTGTAAAAAGCAATCAGATAACATGAGTTCATCAGCTGAATGTGATGTGAGAAATTACTGTTGGTCGAGGCTGGAGCAGATCACAATACGTCAAGCTTATCGGGTCAGAGCCTCTTTATTTAAAGAGATGACATTTTCCAGGAGATATTTGCACACCAATTTGTGTTTTATGTCCTCCGGAGCAGCAGCGACACTGCTATGGCAGCCTTGAAGGATCATCCATTCCCGCTTCGCTCACTTTCCAGATGGCAAGTTCTTAATCTCGGCCAGGTATCCATTACCTACAGCCACACTTGACACAGCCACTTTTTATCGCCTATCAATCAGACCAGCGGTGGGTGATGCTGAAGCTCAGCAAAAGGTGTCGTTTTCAAGAGTGATCACTGAGTGATTAGCATGATGGATTTCTTCAGCATTATGGCACAGCTCTGTGATATGTTTCAGTGGGAAAACATACTGTGAACACATCATGCAGAGGTCCAGCCATCCACAGCCTTTATCCTATACTACACTTGGCTTTAGTGTGATGTATAGTTTGGCAGGTAATACGTGGGTTTGATGATGCATCCATTCATTGCCCTTCAGGTGTTGGACCTGGCTTTCAGTTTTACTATGTTATGTTCACCAGCAATGAATTAGTGTATTGTGTTGCACAGCGCAGGAAGTTTCACCCTTTTGTCTCTGCACTGTGCTATCACTTATTTCCCCACGCACTGAGCTGCTTCCATAGTAACACCCCAACATCACTCTGTGAATGTGACCCCTCTGTAGATTGTCCTTGACATCACTGGATTGTCAATACAATGCTCCTCAAAAGGCTTAGATTTGGACATTTGGAAATAATTCCACCTGTGTTCTATCCATACCCAAAGAGTTTTTTTAATGTACAATGGAAAATGATGGCTTGGTGGGCTTTCGCATCCGCTTTATCTGTCGTAGTAGCTTATGTAATGCAACTAGGGATTAGTGAAATGTATTAATTTCAGTAATTATCACCTGCACCTGTGGGTGTTGAGAAACATAGAGACACACCACGGACCAGTAAGTACAGATGCTCTACAGTCCCCAGTGTATTGACAGTGATGACTGTACAGTAGGGCTAATTAAAAGCAGTTTATTCAAATGTGGTCTCTCCAACTTTATCAGCCGCTTTTAGATTTAGATTCTACGTACTGTAGAGGCAGTACATGCAAGTTAACAGAGGAGTCCAAGAGATGTTTTTTTGGTAACATTTTTTAATGACGCCCATGTCTATAATGCATTATAAACATACTTATAATGCATTATAATCTGCATATAGCACTGCATCATTATAGTTATAAGCACTCATACATATTCATAATGATTTATAACAATCTTCATAAAACATTAAAATGACAAATTTAATAATAATAACAATAATAATTTAATGACATATAGGGTCGAGTATCATAATACTTGCATACTAATAATTCCTGGTCATTCACTGACATTTTTTTTGTTGTTGCAAGGATCATAGTTTATTATAATTCTCACAGTAGTAATACATTATAATCACTATAAGTGATGACTTTAAATCACTATAAGTGGTCATTGTTTGCTTTAAAGGGGACTTTTCATGGTTTTCAGGTTAATACTATCCTCCGTTTTAGTGCATGCTTCTTTAAGGCCCCCCTCCCTAAAAAGCCCAGTTCGCTCTGATTGGCTTGCGAGAAAAATATGCCGCAACTTTGTGAACGTAGATCTCAAGCCATAGGTGGAGATACTCTGATGGGTGGACGGAGACTACAAGTGACATAGGAAGGGGAGCCAAATCTGAATGTCTTGTTGAATCCCACTTTTCCTGAACGAGGCAGCCCACAAACTGTGCCTTATGTTTGTGGGTTAGTAGTTAAGTTAAGTTAAGTTTTCATGATGTGTCCCCTCTGAGTACAGGGAAAATAAATAATTAAATCTGAAATGTCAGAAAGAGACCAGCAATTATGAAGTATTATCATACTTGACCTTATGAGTCATTATAAAATGCATTATAATGTCTTATTAATAGTGTTATAAAGCATTATGAATATTTATGAGTGATTATGACTGCAGTTATGCTATGAGCAGATTCTAATGCATTATAAGTATGTTTATAATACATTATAGACATGGGCGTCATAGTCTTGCCGATGTTTTCTTGCATTTGAGAAAACATATCACACAGAGTACATTTTCCATGCTATATGGCAGGCCAGCTTTTGAATCCCGAATGGAATAATACTGCCTGTGACGTGATATGTCTGAGGTGTGGATATTTCTCAGAGCTATTGCAATCTCATGATATTTTCGGATTGTGGCAGGGTGGAAACAAGGTGCCCCCCCTCCTGTGGCTGGCCTCTGGTGGGCTTCAGGCGGTTTACGGCGCCCTGCTAATGAACAGTGACAGCCACGCCGGCTGTTGCCCTGCCCTCTGGTTCACGCTGCTCTGTGGTGGACCTGCTGAGTCCTTCTCCTGCTGCAGCAGCATACCAATGCTGTCTGTTCCAAAGCCCTGCCGTAGCGCGTTTCCCCATGCTCAGAATAACAATGCACTGAGCCTTATCAGCGACTTTGCTGAAGATATAAAAAGTTGCTTAACTTGTTGTGTAAACACAGCACATCTAAGGATCTTACTTACAGAGAGACAGTGTTGTGTCGAAAGCAATCAAACACATTGCGGTCACTTGTGTGCTGTATGTGATCCCTCAAATCTGCACTTAAACTATCTGTATCAAAGCCACCATGCAGTGGAGACTTATCATATTTATCTGAGGATTACAGGGCTAGAGAATGAGCTATTGATTTTATAGCTGGCAGATTTTATGTAAGCAGTGCTGAGGTTTTTTTAAGCTTTGAGGCCAGAATTTCAAGATTTCGCCATTCAGAGAAAGTTCCTGTAGCGACCAGGCAGCAACCTCCGGTTCTGGAAAGAGAAGCCTTAAACTTGCATTCTTTCCCATGGCCAGCAGGCGACAACTCCACTGGTTGTAAAAAGAAGTCAGATTGTATAGAAGTCTATGAGAAAATGATCCTACTTCTCACTTGATTTGTTACCTCAGTAAACATTTTCCTGCTGAGTTTATGGTCTCAATCGCTCGTTTCAAGTTTTCTTCAATACATAATAATGTTCATTTAGTAAATCATGGTCCTATTTAGAGTAAAATAGAAGATAAAGTAGCATATGCTTTAGGGTGGGGCTACCTTTTCATTGACAGGTCTCTACCACATGTCGTTGTCTCTGTTTTTGTGTTAGTAGTTTAACCCTTTCACAGTGTGTTTTCAGTTCATCAATGTATCAATTTATTTGCCAAACAAATTCTTGTTTAGGATTCGCCTGTACTTACTTTGTACCAAGATGCCAAACTTGAGGTTTCAAAACCATCGTCCACGAACCAGGTGATGTCACGGTGACTACAGCCAATTCTCATATGCAGTCTATGGTAGAGACCAACATAAGAATTTGGATTAAAACAGCCCTTTAATGATGTATATTTATATTTTTCTATATCTATATATATATATTTTTTTATATTTATATAAAATATAATGTCAAGTTGTTGCTCTAAGTCAAAGCAGGTTGTCTCGGACCAAGCGGAACACCTACACAGTTGCTTTCCAAACCTTTCAGCTGTTGAGGGAGCCCCCTGCCATATTGTCATAAACGGTGAGCAGGGGATTCAGGATGGAGAGGAGGGAGTGTTTTTGCGCAGAAATGATTACAGAGATAAAGATGAAAAGTCTTGCGTCTGTCCCCTGACACCTCCAGAATGATGGCGGGGAAAGCAGGCATGATTTGTTTTGCAAATGACACTATGTGGGCAACTCATTGGCTCGTCACAATTAGGAAACTTGAAGTTGGATTTCCGCTTGATATTCATCTCATGCGACTCTTTTCCGAGGTGTGGAGACACCACCTGCTCATCAATGAGTTTGTTGGTGTTATTTGGAGCTGCAACCTTTTAGTCAAGGAGTACTTGTGGCTTAGAAGATCAAAGCATGTGAAAGAAATGAAACCTTAAAATTATGCTTTGCTGCCGTTTGCCATCTAGGTCAACCCTATGGAGAATATCAGGCAGCTTTAGTGTAAACAAACTGTATGCCTTTCTGCTGCTCTATAAGACGAGCTAGAGTACATCTAGAAACCTCTTTTTTTTCTCTTGCTGTGTGAAATGCAAATAGGCCCTGAACCCATGTAATCTCCCTCTCAACAGTCTATTCCATATGCAGAACCGAAATAGAGCTTAATATGCAGGTCATACAAGTATTATTTACAATGCATTGTTTGCATGCCTCAAGTATCTACTCTGAACACACTGAAAGTGTTTAATGAAAAGACGGGAGGCTATCATCGGTGTTGATAGACTGTAGCCTCTTTGGGTGGCCAATACTTTATCCAGCTTTGTTCTAAAAGTCTTAAACCAGAGGCAGGACTTGCAGAAAAGCAGCTGGTCAAGTTCTGAACCCATGCCTTTGTTTGCTATCATAGCATTGTCTGCTGGCAGCATTATCAGATCCATAAACCACAGTGAACCTTATCTGACTTCCGAAATAATCTCACATTTTCTGCTTTCATAGCAACCAACAAGGGTCATATAGCAACGGAGCCACAGAGGGCTTTTTTTCTTCCGAATATAACATCAAAGAAATGAGATGTTGGACAGAGCTCTCCAAAGAACATGGCCTTTGGAAACAAAGAAAGGCCATGTGGAGTCACAGGCACATTTATGGCAGCTGAGCTGAACATATCTCAGTTCCTAAAATAAGAAAGTGAAACCTTTACTGAGGAGGAATGAAAAGTTGTTCACATTCAACCCTGTCTCCTCAAATTACTTTCCATCCAAGAGGAAATACATTTCCCTCAAAAACGTAATTGACAAGGCAGTTTTGTTGCACGGGAATGTCATTTTTGTAGGAGACCACATAGTCACATTTTATGCACACAAGTTATAGGAAATGGTACATGCTCTGCAATTTCTTCGGTGACGATTGTTAGCAAATAACTATATGGATTCAAGATGTTGTATTCTGTCCTGTAGGGTGTTGTAATACTGTTGTTGGACATTGATTTTGTCATTTCAGCACTTCCTCAAGTACTGGAAAAGTATTTTGTTATGTTCAGCTGACAGGGTTGCATTGATTGTCGCTGTAGCCTCTGCGGTCCCTGATCAGATGTGGCAGCAGATTTCTTTAGCAGCACTCAGGGCAATCTTTTAAACCACTGATTGCAGTGCATGGACTTAATCAAAGAAAATGATTCATCTGTTCAGCAATTCCTCCAAGCAACCATGGGAACTCCTGCTTCTCCGCCTCTAAGGGAACAGGTGACTGTTTTCCCACGTCAGCATCCAACCATTTTCGTAGTTAAAATCAGTCTCCCTTCTTTAGGAAAAAAAAGCTCCTCTATCTTGAACCGTAATATCCAATCAGCCAACCAATTGCCTGGCAGACTTAATTCTGGGGGAGAATTTGAGGGGCGAGAGATCAAGGTACCACTGAGCTTATGATCTCAGTCCTGGGAAAGCAGTGAGGCTGGAGGCTTGATGGATTGTACAAAACACCTTGCCTGAATGTGCTCACCCATCTACTGTAGGAACGGATCGAGATGGGGAGAGATGGAGAGGGAGCTGCATGTTATGCATTACACTCCCTCTGCAGAGCCACTGGTGGTGCAAATGAAAGCGTGACCCCTGCTGGTGGTTCCACGCTTTCTGTTCCCGTCAGAGGTCTGCAGCTACTGTGCTTGTACTCAGTTCTTCAATGCAACAGGAATAATTGCTGCACATGAAGGAAATAAAGTACATCCGATCAATAAATGCATTCTATTTCTATTTCAGCCAACGGGGAGTTCCCACCAGTGGTCACCAGCTCAACCAGGCTGCCATTTAGACCAACCATCAAGACCACGCCCTCGTCCATTGGAAGCCCTTTGAAGATCTTCCCCAACACAGATTGTAAGTGTGAGCTTGATTACCGTGGTTCAACTGAGTGAGTGATGGTCGGATGGATGGAGGAGAATATTCTCCACACTGATATTTTCTCCTTCCGTCTCTCTTTGTCTTTCCTGCACCCTCTTTCGATCACACACGTATGCTTGCATGCATTAATGATTCACAATTACTCTACACGTGCTCAGCACGATACATGGGCTGCAACACAGTAAGTGTGCCCCCTACTGGTCTGCACCGCGTCCACTTCTGAGAGAGTGCTGCAGAGATCTCCTTTGGCATTAAATGGAGCAGGACGGGCAGTTTTGAAGTCTAAAATCCTCCAATTTGTCTCCTGAGAATGTCAATGGAGCCACTTACACAGACTTGACATTTTCTACCTTGCACTCTCTCACTTCCCCTCTTCAAAAGTGTAAAGACAAGCAGAGATTCCATTTCTATATTTTTAGTCATAAATTGGGATACTTTCATATCAAACTCGCTCTAAGACATATTTCTTCAGCTAGCTTTGAAGTGCTAGAGGTACACTGGACTTCAAGACTGGACTTTAAGATATCAGCCACTACCATTTCAGTTGCACTGTCCGGTAAATCCTTTTTGAGGCTTACATTTGCCATCCTTTTTCTCCAAAATAATTTGCCGCTAAGCATGCCGTGACACAGCCCTCATGCAAGCGTTGAATGAATGTGAACTTTGTTTAAGTTCTAATGACTTTGAGGACTTGTTTTCGTGTCAAAACAGATGATTGGTCTGGACAGTGTTACCACACTCCAGGATTGTAATTGCACTCATCTATATTTTGTTTTCTCTCCCAGGCGGCATAACAGGCTTTTATGACATTCATATGCTGTTAAAGCCCAGCAAATCAAATTTCTAAGGAGCAGAGGCTCACCTTCTATTTGAATCTGGTTAGAAGAATCCCACTCGCACACTGTGGCTCATGCAAGACCCACTGCTTTGCATCGTCAAGTTGCCCTTGAATACACACAGAAACCACAGCCAATATACCTCCTGAGCGACATGAGCAAAAATGATTGCTCGCTTGTCTATATTTTGTTATCCAGAGAACTTAACGCTAAGATGCACAAAACAAACTAGACCGCCATTGTTATGCCAGTGAGGACAATTTGAAAATAGGTCTGAGAAAAAGTTACAACTACAACATTTTTAAATATTTTACTTCGTTGTGCACTGGAGTTAGATAGTCAGCCTGGGGTATTTTCCTTATAGCAAAATAAAGAGCAATTGCGATAAATGGGAGAAATCACTCATTAATTAAAGGGTAACGCCTCGGATTTCATACATTGTATAAAGCCTTTTGTGTCTCCAAAAGGAGCCGTGTGAAGTCTGATGAGTCCTCAATGATCCTGTTGTTCCGTGTCATAGTACTGTAACGCAGTGGAGTGTTCTTCGAAGCCTGAGCACCCAGACAGATTCTCTCCCACTGACTGCACTGCCAGTTTAACATACAGCATTCCTTCTGCTGAGCAGCCGCTGATAACAGACCAGAGCAAACAGGGCCTGACACGGAGTAGGGGTGATGCTCCACCACAACAACAATGCTCAGCAGCAGACCAATGCGCACCAATAGTCAACTTACTGTGTCAGGGCCCTAATATGTTTGTGCAGCGAACTTGTCTCATGGAATGTCTGTGATGTGGGTCACTCTTTAGTCTGGAACACAGAGCGGCCTGTTTGTCTCTCGAGGGACAAACGGGGACAGTGAAAAATTTGACATTAAAGTTTGGCCAGCTGACATGACTTGATAATGTCACAGGATTATGCATTGGACTGGAGCCACGGGCGTTACTCCGTCAGCAAACTAGGGCTACTAAATTTCTCAATATCTTTTATGCTGAGCAAGAAGGGGGCATTTGAGGAATCATTTCATAGGCTCTACAATATTATACGAAAAGTATTTCACATATAGTAGGGGAGTGTGCTCGCAACAAAAAGGCTATTTTAATGTGCTTACACAGGTAATAGTCAGTATGGGTACAAAAAAAGCTGGCAGCCTCAAAGAAAGACGGGACTGCGATATCACACCGCTCTCGCCCTTGTGATTATCATAGATATTAACTCGGGGGGGCCGGAAAGAAGTTGAACTCGCAGTTATACATTGGCCATTTCAAAGACAGCCGTGAGTGGTTAACATTCACCGGGCGTCTCGCAACTCTCCTTCTAGAGCTGATGCTTTGACGTCTGCGGGGCAGGACATCGAGCCTGATGAGGGTTTTGGCTCAGCAGACCCGTCACTCCAACAAGGCTCGCCCCCCCCGACACGCTCAATGATTAACCCCACCAAACGTCTCTCGCCTCCTCTCGCTCTCCCCTCTCCGTCTTCCCTTTCACTCTGTCACCACATCTGGGCCTTGCACAGTTTGCACCTTTTTGTTTCTCCATTTGTTCCCCATCGTCAACATTTCTAAGCTGCTGTTGACTGTCTGCTGGTTCACGTTACTGCCCCTCCCATCCCGCCGCTGTTTTCTGATCTCAGTCTGTTGTCCTACTTCTTCCTCCTGCAGTTTTGTTTTTCAAACTGACTTCCCCTTCATTCGTCTCTTTCTTCTTGTTCATTTTCCCCTCATCTCCATTGATTCCCCACTATTCTGGCAGCTTTCATTTCTCACCACTGCCCTACTGTGTGACACCCACCTCTCACTGCTGACTCATCTTTTGCTTTCAGGTTGGGAGGGGAGGGAGTGAAAAAGTCAACCTAGATGAGCTATCTTCCCTTTCTTTTTGTGATTACCTCTACTGATGGGAAAGGAACGCGTCGCTAACCTCAAAATGAGCTCCGGGCTTATTTTTCTCTGGCCATTCACCGTATGAGAGTGGGTGTGTGATTGACAAAGATAAGTGTTTTCAGGTTATTTTAAGACAATAGAACTACACAATACACTTTTAGGATGCAACAAAGCATCCTCATGAAAATCGCAAAATTGTAGCAGGATGTACAAGCATCAGCTGCTTTGAACAGACAGCACATTTTCATATCAAGGTGTTCCACTTCTGCTCACACAACAACAAAAACACCAGTTCTGTGGAGTAGATGGAAACTGGCATGGAATCAAAGACCGAAAAAAGGGGTGGCGAGTGAAGTAATCTGATTGGCTCTTGAAAGTTACTGACGGAAAATGTTGCTCCCTCATCGCTGCCTGCAGAAACGGCACTTTGGCCGTCACTTGCTCGCTAATTAGCTGCAGAGAAGAGAGTATTTGCGTCATTCTTTACTTGTTCATAAACACCGGCCCGTGGCAATCAGTGAGTTAGTTGTTGTTACTCTGGGTTTTGAAAGGAGGAACATTACTCACTGAGACAGATATGATGCTGATAACAAGCAGTGCCACACAAAACAGGCTTTTGTAATTAATGGGACTCGGGTGCCTCATAAGCTTTGTACTTAGCATTCAGGTCCATTCATGGCGTGCCAGCCTTGATCCATCTCTGTAATGGCCGGCCCAAGGAGGACAACTGTCACTGGATAAGGAGGATACATGCGAAGAAAAAGCGACGCAGAATGAGAAGCTGTTATTTTTAACCTACAGTATGTTGGGGGTTAACAATGGAGGCATGCCCAATAACATGAGAAAAAAAAAATTTATCATATATATTAATTGTGCTTTTATTGCACTATTTTGTGGTGCTGAACTTTAAAAAGCAGTGGAGCAGACAACACTGGAATAAAAAAAAAAAACAAGCACAAGAGGTTGAGAATAGTTGATTTGTAAATCATGTCAAACTGAGGCTAAATCACTGTCAAAGAATTAGATTGAATATCCTTTTTCCTTTCCTGTTCGAGTGGCAGGGTTATTTTTTCCCTAACTGATCAGTAGTGACTAACATTTGTCATGTTGATCAAAGAAATAGGTAGATTATGCTAAACCTACATCTTGTTTAGATTTAGTTAAGTGATACCAAAACTGAGGAAAATTGTACTTTATTTTGATTTGACAGTCAGTCAAACAGACAGACGGCTACTGGCTACTTTAATATATATGGCATCATAACACAACTCATACATTATGATGTTTTGGAATTTTGCTTGAGGATTTTAACTTTAATTGAATGTAGGTTCACGACGCCATTATCATCTTCACATGGTTGCTACAGCCGTATGAGGTGGGTGGAGGATGGATGGATGGATGGATCAAACAAAAACAGGGCTTTTCCCCAGGAGACAGGAGTCTGTGTCCCGTGTGAAACTAAAAGTCGTCATTTTATTAACTGACGTAAGCAAAGTCACGCCATGTGCCTAATTCATGTAACATTACTTATTGTAAACCAAAACACGATGATTTTCCTAAACCTAACCAGATATTTTTGCCGCCTACACCTAACGTAACTGAAACCTAAGAAAACTGTGAAGTATAAGTGGTGGTGAAAACAACTGATAACAGTCATTTAATGGCCTGATACGGTAACATTCGAAACGGGTGCTAGTTTTGACACAACATGTCTTCTTGTACCAAGTGATGATAATTTTTCACAAAAACTGAAAGTCTCATTGCTTCCGAGGCCTAACTGGGTGATGAAACGTTTGTTTACTCGTTACTGATTGGACCAAGGACGGCCTGTGGCATTCCTGGAAAAAAAAAACATGTTTACTGATGTCTTTTGTCTCTCTCTCTCTCTCTGTCTCTCTCTCTCTCTCTGTCTCGCTGTCTCTCGCTGTCTCTCTCTCTCTCTGTCTCTCTCTGTCTCTCCGTCTCTCTCTCTCTCTCTCTGTCTCTGTCTCTCCCTCTCTCTCTCTGTCTCTCTCTCTGTGTCTCTCTCTCTGTCTCTGTCTCTCTTTCTCTCTCTCTCTCTTTCAATTTCTCACTGATGACAGTGTACAACGTTGCCCCTTTCTTTGATGGAGGCCAGTGTTTGTTATGGTGATAGAATACCATCAGTGGCAAAGTTCACAGTAAAGGAGATTCATATAATAATCAGGCAGAGTGAGAGCCTCCCCAGGGATGGATGCATGTTTGTGTGTGTGTGGGTTGCAGGTCAGAGGGGCGGATGAGTGTGCCCACCACTTATTAGAGAAGACTATCATCTGTGAGAGCACATCTTGTTTTTGTTTGTTCTGCCAAGTGCCTATCACAGAATGGCTCATTACTCCAGTTGAGTGGTGTGTTTGTGCAGCCGTGTTTGTGTGTGCGTGCATTAGAACACACTCATATTGATGGACCAACAAGATCGATCAGCTGGGTTGTAGTATGAAACCAACCGCACCCTGGGGAGATCGGAGAGAGAAATCGAACAGAAGACACCGGTTGCGCTATCGTCAAAAGTCGAGCTCACTTTACATAACAAGGATCTTATTCATGTCAGATAGCCAAGAAGTCACTTCTCCAAACAAGAAAAACAAAAAGAATATGCATCATTCAGATCTTACCTTCACTCCTTTGTCCCACGTGAAGTGATTGCCATCTTAGAGTTAAATATTAGGTACAGAAAGATTTACGTCCAGAGAACAATTTGGCGTTGGAGGCTTTTCTGCTCCAGTGAGGGATTTATTCCCTGCACTCTTTCTACCTTGTTGGGCGGTAAAAATACGGACTTCAGGGATCAATTTACTCCTGTTGGATGGGAGCCAGACGACTCTACAGTCACCCCAAAACTGTTTTTGTTGGGTTGTTTTTACAGTGTGAGTGCATTTTCTCAGTACAGGCAGAACTCCAAACTGCTCCTTTACAACAGTGGTGTTTTAAAGCGTTTTTGAAAAGCCTGCTCGAAATCATCTCTGCTGGCAACACTTCACTAAACTAAAAAAAGAGATGTTTGTGAACCTCAGTATGAAGCACTGACGTCGGATAACTTACCGGGTGGCCTTGGAATCAACCAATTGTGAAGATCAGACTGAAAAATAAGATGCTCGACATGGCAGTCCATCCAGGTTTCAGTAGGCATGCCAGTCATCGTTTGGACCGGCAGCCACAGAAACTCGGAATGGCACTCGGGATGAATGCTTTAAAAATGATTACCTCCCCAAAAACTCATTACCTCTTTTCCTGTGAAAGCACAATTTACCTCCATAACTCAACTGTAGATAATTAATATCAAAATGGTCCATAGTCTCATTTTGTTGTTCACACAGGCGCGCAGGAATGCCAAAAATACCAGCTTCCTGCAGATATCTTTTCCTCAGTCAGAGCTGGTGGATTTTGGCAAGATATCCTTATAAATACTGGGATCTCAATTCCTGGGCTTCATTTCTAATACTGCACAGCAGGCAACCCAAACAGCAAACGGTGTTGTAGTGGGAGCATCATAAGTTGCACTCCTGAGGCTAGTCTCATGCCATCTCATCTACTTCCCGTGCATCCTGTCACCATTTAATCCGTTTACTGCTGCATCTGTTCTTGCAAAAATGAATTAAAGAAGCCATTCTGTCTCTTAACAGCGTTGGGAAGATGACCCTGACAATGCATTTTCAGACGCGAAATGGAATGAGGTTGTTTTATAAAATGTATACTTATACTCCCTCTCTGTGACAAGATGCCATCAAGTCAATGCAACGCTCCTTCATATGTTTTGGTCTCGTCCTTCTACACTTTTGGCAATCTATCTTTTCCTCTGTTTCAAATAAATATATAGACCCCCATCCCTCTAGTAGCACTTTTAGGTGTGAGGGCTCTACCCTGCAAACTCATCTCATCAGTCTCATTGTTCAGAACATTCCCCCGCCTTTATTCAATGGATGATGGATGTGATGAGCCTTTTGCACCTGGAGAGAATTAGAGACAGAAGGAAGAATGACAGAAAAGTTTGTTAAAGTCCTGGTGGATAAAGTATATTCTGGTGTTCATGACATTTATAGTATTTTTGCCTATTGTCATGGAAAAATCAATAAAGAGATCCATCCAAAAAGAAGGTCATTCTGTAAGTACCTAATCACAAACAGAGTTACAATCACATTGAGCAGACATTTAGAGGCTATTAAGGCCATCGTTCGAGTTGTTCTGTTGCTGGACTGACTTTGACTTTAGCTGGTGTCAGATTTGCAGCTCTGCTCTTAAATTTATAAGTATTCTCAGAGTATTTGCGGCCGGGCAGAGTGAGAGAGAGAAAGAGAGAGAGGCTTCACTGCCTGGTGTCTTCCCCGCTGCTCTGCATTCACAAGCCTTAAATCAGGACTTAGTCCTGCAGCGTGGAGTCCTTCCACGTCCATCTGACAAGACTAATCTCGTGCTAATTACGGTGAAAAGAACTCCAATTAGCACCGACACATGGGATTACACGATAAATGAGGAGAAATGTTTGTCACCTGTGATCCTGTCACTACGTCCCCCGCTGCAGTTGTGAATCTGATGAGCTCACATGAGTAGCTTCCAGTTAGGAGCTTACCTTCCAAATATGTAATCATTTTCTTCATATCTGTCTATTTGAGTTTTATTGATGTGGAAGTAGAGCAGAGGGGAATGTTAAAGTGGAATGAATGTGGGACAAATAGAACTGTTATGAGGGTGGTACGCACTGACTTGCAGCCTCTCTGTCATCTTTACGTCTTCTTAAGTGCAGATAATACAGAATATGTGTGCTCTATGAAGTGCTAAATGTGTTTTTTTCTTTTCTCTCCATCTTCACATGCAGCCAAAAAATGGATTTTCCATACCTGTGGAGCTGTGGGCCCTGAAGGCCCAACTCCCACTCAGTGCCTCAACTCCTACAGGAACAGCAACGTAAACGTGACAGTAGGCACCCGAGGGCCCTACAAAGGCATTCAAATGTGGCTGGTCCCGGAAACTGGCACCTACAGGTAGGGCTGTTGCCTGAGTGTAAAGCATCAGAGGACACAAACATCAGACCGATTGTAACAACAAATGTTCATAGAACACCCATTCTGTAACACTCTTTATCTCTTTCTTAAAGGGATATTCGGATTGTTTTCAAGTGGGGTTGCATGAGGTACTTATCCATAGTCAGTGTTTTTCCTACAGGAGTTGACGGTTCGGCACGGCCCCAGTTTGGAGAAACAGACAGGAGTACCAGCACGGAAGATAAGATCGTCCACAGCAGCACATTGCTTAGCTTCTGTGCTGGTACTCCTGTCTGTTTCTGCAAAATGGGTGCGTGCCGACTCTCATCTACTGTAGGCAGTCCACTGACTGGATAAGTACCTCACACAACCCCACTTGAAAACATCCAAACTATCCCTTTAAGAGTCTCAATGCACTGCTGGGCCAGTTATTACGTACATGCACTTGGCCTTATGAGCACTCAACATACAAACACTATAAAATACACACTGCATTGCAACTTACATTTTTTGCAACAATGCTGACTCTTCCTCACGCCCACCTCCACTCCTCTGTGCATCAGCAGCACATCAATCTTCCACAGGCAAACAGAGACATATCACTATCAGATTCTTGCAGGAGTGAGCAGAGGCTGGAGTAATGGCAGCTAAATAGCATGATTCACTCCACACCTGACTCCAAAAAACCCAAAAACCACCTACATCCACGTCTATGTTGATGGTCTTTAAGGCTTCGAAATACCTCAACAATCAGCCTTCGCATCAAACAGTGTGCTGTTGCACGATGAATGCTGTAATATCTACTACCATGTGCAGAGATCAATACGTCTCCTGTGGGCATTCACAGGCGTTTAACTTGGATTTGACTTGGATGCCTCAAACAAAAAAAAACATATCTGAAATCTTCTAGCCTCCCACATCAACACAAAGACAAACGCACACCGCTAAGCTCAGCCAAATGTCTTAAAATACCCAACTAACAGCAGCGCAGACAGCTCTGTCTTAACACATGTACCAGAGTTTTAGAAAAACACCTTCTGTCTCCACACAAACTCCGGAATTGTGGTCTGGATGCGGCCCGGTTTAGCTGGCAGAGCCTGTAAATGAAGCTGACAGACGGTCACAGAGATGAATATGCGCTCTGCATCTCCCAAAAGTCATTAAGCAAACAGCTGAGGTAGCGACTGAGCACCGGGCAGCGCTCTCTTTCTCTCTTCCCACCAAGCACGACCACCAGGGAAGAGAAATATCCAAGCACTACCAAAAACCAATCAAGTTGTGTTTTTTTTTTTTTTTCTGGCAAGAAAACTGGAGCATTTGAAATGAGTGTCTTTTGCTGCGAAGGTGTGTGTGTTTGTATGTCTGCCTCTGTGTGCTTGTGTGCCCATGCAATCTGTAGTCCTGTGTACATTGTTTTGTGTTTGTTTACCATGCGAGGTCTAAAAACACCCCGGGTAAAAGTGTGTTTTAGTGTTTCCAAATTAATTTGGTTGTTATTTAATGCAACCGCAGTTGGAATACATGAGGACTGTTTATCAGCCTCGGGTTATTTCTGATAAACATCTACTGCACAGCTTAGAATATATAAAACATACATCAACTTTTACATATAAAACTCTTTAAAACCAAATGGTTTTTCCTGTGTCCTTCGGATATTGAACCCACTAATGAGTTGCCTTTTGTGTGTGTCGTTTGTTTCTGATACACCCCAGGATCACAGCCTACGGTGCAGCTGGTGGTCGAAGCGTGTTGACCATGAGCAGGTCACATGGTGTCTACATCACAGGAGACTTCCTGCTGCGGAGGGGCGAGCTGCTTTACATCCTGGTGGGACAGCAAGGAGAGGACGCCTGCCCCAATGTGAGTCTACTATCATGCAGTGAATAACAGTATGTCATGAAAGCAAGATAAACTTAAGGAGTGAATCATGAATAGGAAGACAAACCTATTTCGCTTTTATAGACCCGTTGTCTAGTGTCCTTACATATTTCTCGAAATGATGGCAAAGTAGGAAGAGTACAGTTGTTCTAACTGAACTATATGTAATAAATGGATATAGAAAAAATACATACATTCTCACTTTAGTTAACAGGAAGTGATTTACAGAGCAGAAATATACTGTAACAGAACAAAAAATGCTATTTAATTTCAGTTGGGATTTAAAAGGATCAGGACCTCACCTCATTTTGGATACACGTGCTGTAAATCGTAACATTTTATGGCCACCAACAACTGTTTAAATCTGCGATGGAAGCTTGCACTGATCTCTCCGTTGTCTCTCTTAAGCTCACTTGTGTTCTGTTGCCAGAGGTGGATGTCATCCATTCTGCTCTGGAGTTTCTTCAGTGGCAGCAGCGCAGCATGCTTCACCCCACAGTTTTCCTCACTGAGACTAAAACCCTCACAATCCCTCTAGTCGCCAATAAAACCATCCATCATCCACTATTTAAATGTTTAAAAAGTAAGGCCTGTCCTGCCACAGAAAATAGAGCGAAAAGGAGGTTTATTGCTAAAGTTTTGCTCTTATAATGGCTGCAAGTGTGAGGAGGAAATTCTGATATAATTTGACAAAACACAGTTGTAAGATTAAATATACTGTATATATATATATATATATACAG
>CALSBV010011913.1:958635-983675 GCA_943590825.1 Bovichtus diacanthus
TGTGTGTGTGTGTGTGTGTGTGTGTGTGTGTGTGTGTGTGTGTGTGTTTTCTGCAGTTCAGCGTCTTTTCCCCAACATTGGCCCATTTAAGAGCTCCCTCTCTCTCCTCTCTCTCCAGTTTAATTTGTTCACGTTTTCTCATATGAACTAGGGACAACGAATCAGGTTTGCACAATGTCCAGAGTTTCGCTTTCACGCAACAGAAGATTGTCCATGTCAGACGCGATTTCCTGAATCTCGTTTGTTTTCTCTCCGGTTTCACACCATAGAAACGTCATCATCACGTCCACTCGCTCTCTGCGAATGCTGCGGACAATGAGCGTCTCTACTTGATGCCTTGCCATTGTTCTGGAGGCCCATTGTTTTTCGTAACCTTCATACTCAGAAAATTGCCCCATTGGACAGTCCATAATCCTGAAAGCAAACGCCCATTGATCCGAGGCCAATTGCACATTCTGCCTGCAATAAACAGAAGTACATGGCCAAATACTTTGCAGAATGGCAGTGAAGGCATGACCCTCTCTACTCTGCCTCTGATTGACTCACAATGATAATCTTACCCTAAACAATCACATTCATCATGCCTAAACCTACAAACCCAACCAACAAAGGCAACAACTACTAGCCAATCAGAGGCGAAGTAGGGCGGGTCATATCTTCGCCATAGTAGCAGAGTTTTTATTTTCAGAGCAATGGCCTTTTGTTTTCGGGCTAATGAACTATCGGACAAATGGGCTTTAGGTTCGATGGGGCATTTTTCGGACCATTGGGGTTTCAAAACACGTGCTCAATCGGACATTACACAAACCTTGTACTCGGGAGCTGGCAGGGTAAAGTCTGTTTGATGTCCGGTCGGAAATTTTTGTTTCTCACATACAGCTCATCTAGATAGTCTAGATAGTTTCAGGGTTGCAGTGCGTGTTGAATTGAGTGCCTGATTCACTACACAGATTACTACTCCACATCATATCAAATGTGTGTTGTGTTTGGTGCCAGGTGGAGGCGGAGGTTGGAATGACAGTGCTCCTGTCAGTCAAGGTGGCAGACCTCTGGTGCTGGGAGGCCAAGGAGGGCAGGCCTGTCAAAAGTTCTGGCAGACCCGCGGCGGCTTCGGGGGAGGCGGTGGTGGCTGCATGTCCGGAGGCGCCGCAGGAGGCTACAGAGGTTAGTCCAAGAGATTTGCAAGGTTTTTCTGGTACATCCAGACAAAAGTTTAATAAATAAATTGTGTTGAGCTGTCAGATATGACCCAAATGTTGTAGTACCATATGTGTTTTGTACTGAATGTGACAGAGTGTGTACAGATCAGGGATCCGGTTGGACCTACGTCCTGTCCCTCCAATCAACTGTGAATCACTCTGGATTTGACCATACTTTGTTCAAACACGGTATCAAAGTGCAACACCTTGTACCTCCTTGTACTGTGAGAGTGTAACGTTAAGTCGTGTAAGATAAACTTTAACGATCCTCAGTAGATAACTGTCGTAACAACAGGGGGAAGTACACAGCATACGGCATGAAAAGAAATAAATATAAATAATGACATGTAAAAATAACAATAAGAGCAGAAATGGTTGGTAACTGCTACATTAGAATGCATTGGGACGTATCAGACCCAAGGTCAACAGTAATTATTTCAACATAAATCTACCATGCTGGAGAGAGTGTGGGGTACGAGATGCACAGCCCTCACATATGTTTTGGAATCACCACAGAATATTAATGTTCTGGAGAATGAAAAGCGGAATTCTGCAAAAGTAACTAGTGTATGTATGAGCTACATGTTACTCTATTCGTGTGATTTTTATTTTTAGAGAAGAAAATGTTCCAATAAGGTATCTGGTCAAAATACTGTTGATGGCCAGTAAAAAAGCTATCACAAGTAAATGGGGTAGAGTGTTCCTGTGTAGGGGATCCTACACAGGAACACTGGATAGAGATAGTCGAGGAAATCTACTTTATGGAAAAACTGACACATCATTTGAGATTGCAAGAAGAACTGGATATAGAATAAATGGTGAGGATTTGTCACTGTGCTTGCCCTCCTGCTTTTCTAGGTGGCAACACCTCCGTAGATAACAACCCCAAACACGACGGTGACGATGGCACGTCCTTCCTCGGCCCGGAGGGAGAGCCCTTCCTCTACCCTCTGAAAGGTAATGTGACAGACTAGTCAGCAGTCAAGACATTTCTATTCAGCTTTTGATAACTTTTTGATGTTTGAAGGTGAGCGTTATGTGTTGTTGCTTCTTGAAAATTATGAGAAAAACTTGATTTTTAAATTAGCTTTGGCTGTGAAACACCTGATTTACTTTGTGCCGTAAAATCTTTCACAGCACATAACTAATAAAGATGTGTACAGCCAGACAAGAAGTAGTTAGTTAATTAGTTGTTTCATGCAAAGAAAGGATGTTCTTGTGGAAGTATTCAGCAGATGTGGGCAGCCACAGAGGGATGAGAGTCTCTCTTTTTCTATTCTGACAGAAACCACACGCAGATTATTTGAGGAACTGCTCAATAAATCCATCTAGTGTAGACCTGATGACCCATCTCGGCTCTATTTGCATCAACATATACATTTGAGCTTGACAGGTACTGAATACAGTTTGACTAAAAATGTCAGCAGTAGGATGACCATCCATACATCATCTGAGATTCCCTCTTGATTCAGCTACATAGAGAATAATGAGAAAAAAGGGGGAAATGGGAAATAGAAATTGAAGTGCTTTTTAAAATTGTCCTCCATTGGGCTGTAGCAAAGTACGCACTGATATCTTCTCCCATTGAGCTTTAATAACGGTGGTGCCGTCTGGTGAGGCAGTGCTCTTTTCAACTGCCACAATCCACAATTTTTCATCAAACTCACTTTATTTCCTCTGGCGGAAAAAGACATCAGAGTGAATTTCAGCTGTGAATGAAACTCAAATGTTGTGTTATAAACTACACTGAATTTGTATTGTATTAAACTACACATTCCTCAGCTTTGGCCCCAGCTGATTAACATTCTGAGCTTTTCCAGCTTCACTGAATATGTTGTCAATTAAAGAAGGAAATTTCATCCACTTTTTTTTTCAAGCTATTTTAAGGTTAATAATAACATAATAATAAGATCGCTAATCTCAAGCTTTTGTCTTAAAGTAGAAATATCATGCTCATTTTCAGCGTCATACTTTGTAACCGTATTTTGGTTTTATGTTTAGTACATGTTTACATGATTTAAGGTTTAAAGAAAGACGGAATTTTTCCTATACTCTCTGTTTGAATATCCCTGTATCCCTCTGTCTGAAACACTCGTTTTAGCGCCTGTCTCTTTAAGACCCGCTACTGAAAAAGGCCAGTCTGCTTTGAATGACTTGCGAGAAAAATATAGGGCACCTTTTGCAAAGGAAGTTCTCAAGCCGTGGGTGGAGATATTCAGATTGTGGGGCGGTATATTCTAATGAGCATTCATGTGACATAGGAAGGGGAGCTAAATCTGAATTGCTTATGGAATCCCATGTTTTCTGATCGAGGCAGACCACAAAAAACTGTCTGGGTTGTCTTATTGCAGTTTGTGGGTTGGTAGGCTCTCCAGATACCCAAATGAATGTGCACAAGCCCTGAAAAAGTGAGTTTGTCATGATGTGTCCCCTTTAAGATACAACTGTAGGGCTGGCCAAGCAATAAACTTCCCAAATACCTTTGGTGTCTCCATTTTTGTAGCCTAACGACAAAGAAAATTCCACATTTTATGACGGATAATAAAGATTATCATGAGATATGTATAGCCCACATCTATCTATACATCAGTTTAATGCTTAATGCTTTTATATTCCTGGAAAGGTTCACTTCCTGAAACTAGTGCTGGAGAAATGTGAGTGTGTATGCATAATATTAAAGAGAGTGACATGATTTATAACCAGTGAATTACCAGAAGGCCAGAATCATTATGATAACACACAGGGAAAAATATCAGGTAACATCTGTAATTTGGTCACTTAAAAGAATATCTTCTGTGTAAAGGTTAGGTTTCAGGGCATTTGTGGTTTGAAGTTGTAATCACAAATGGCGACGGCAGTAATTCACGCCCCAGCTTGAACTGCACAGGCAGATTCTGGAGCTCAAATAAAAACAGCAGGTAATGCCGGACAACCCTGCTGTGTGCATTGAAAGACCTTAAAGAGGATCAAAAATCCCACCATTAATGTTGACAGAGGCAACCGGATTGCATTACGGTGCACTGATCCACTGAATGCAGGCGGCTTCAAAAGCAGTCACAAGAAAGAATAGAGATAGGACTGCACAGTCATCCCGCCATAATGGGATGACTGTGCAGTTCAATAAATCTGACTCTACCTGTATGAAAGCAAGGCAATCCGAGCCAATCATTGCATTGAAATGTCTAAAAACAATTTGCTGTACTAACATCCTGAATGCTTCCAACAAATTTTCAAAACCTAGAGAAATCCGCCCATCTTATTCGGTCGCCTGTAATGATGTCATATCCCTTTTGAGCATGTGTCGCCGGTGTGGTTGTCTGCAAGAAGCTGTCATAAATGTGGCTTTTAATCCAGTTTAAAGCTACATTTTCAGATTTATTACTTTATTATTTATTATTATCATTATTATTTATGATTACAATTTTTCGATCTTGGTTGTTTTTAAATATATAGTTGAACCATATGAAGGATTTTAGTCATCGGACGTCTGGATCTGAAACTATCAGAGAAACAAGCTGAGCAAATGTTAGCTACAGATTAATTTTTTATGTGAAACTGATTTATTCAGTGTTTTTACCAATTTTAATCACCGGGTCTGTTTGTTTTGGAGAAGAAGAGATCTCTGAGGATAATTTGGCTTTTGGTAAAATCCTCCTGAACGAATCTTAACTGAGAGAAGCTGACTGCAATAACAAACTCCCATGACCCTACGTTACCAAACTCTGTCTTTTGTTATTGTTTGGAGTGAGAGACCGTGTTTAAAGGGAGTAAAAGGATTTATCTGTATCTGTGTAGGTATAATTGTCTGGCTTTGATAGTGGAAAACACTGTTTCACTGTTAAAAAGATGTCATTAAGAAATGTTTGTAAAATTCAGTGGCGAAGCCATCGTCACCTTCCTCACTCCAGTAAGGAGAATTCAAGATCCACGATGCAGAGAATCACACCCAAGCATTAGTGAGCAGTCACAATCGGTACTTGAGACATTTGTATTCTTGCTTCGAAACCTTTCAACTGTTTCTAGGTTAGATTTATGTATTTGTACTTATAAAGCTGGTAACAGAATGATGGGAGAAAACCGATTCTGCAGATTGAGTGCATTTGCGTAGCTTCCTAAACAGTTCAAGCTTTCACAGACAGCCCATAACCACGTCATGTTAGATGGAATTGTCCAAGCTTGCTATAGTTTAAAATACAAAAAATTAAAAATCTAAATGAAGTAGTGGTGGCTGTAAAAATGTTCCTAAAACTATTTGTAACGGCATGAGCAGCTTCGGGGTGGAGAGCGGAGAATCTGCAGGTTTTGTTCCAGCCAAGAAGACCACAGCAGCTGATCTCCTCACTGACTAACACGCCCTCAGTTCCAATCAGTAAATGAGTTTAGTTAAAGGTAAGAGGAGGCTGGAATGAAAATGTGCGAGCTCTCAGCCCTCCGCGCAACATGATGACACACCCGGGCTCGATTCATCATTTGCAGCTTGTACTGGCTGGGTCGCCCTGTTCACAAAATGAAATCACGCTGGTGGTGAAACCGAAAGCGATGTGAACTGTGAAGCTGCTACTGCATGAGCAGGTAGCTGATGTCATGTGTTCTCTCATGTTTAAGCTGTGGTTAGTTTATAGGTTGGAGGCTTTGGATTGTCATGGTCACAAATAGGCCCACTGCAGTGACACACACACACACACAGTGAGAGTTGTGTTTCATATTTAATGTCATTTAGCAGATATATTGAAGTTCAGTCATTCCATCTACAGTAATCTCCACATGTTACATGTATATAAAGAACAGTCTTTTCTTAACTGTGCTGTGAACCAGGGCTTTTTAAACACACCCATCCATTTGCCAACAAAGCCTCTTTGTGATAAGATTATTAGACACACCCGATTATCAGACTGAATCTTCAATGTCGTTTCCACGTTGCAACTTAAAACTCATGAACGCACTTAAGTCGGAAGAGCGATTTCCCCACCCGGGAAACGAGACCATCCGAGGAGCATGTGAACGCACCATTGGCCTTGGTGGAGGTCTGTGCTCTCCGAGTGCCCTTCTACTTATTGATACTATTATCTTCTATATGTGTTATGCAACTAGCTTTATGCTGGGTGATGGTGGTGGTGAGAATAATACTGAGAAAAGCCATCTTCATACTTAAATTGCATTTGAGTGTTTTGAACTTTTGCTCATTTAACCAAGAGACATCCCTGTTCATGTTGGACATCTCTGCTCTGCACCCTGCGTGTGTGTGTGTGTGTGTCTGTGTCTGTGTGTGAAGCTATGGAGGGGGACGGGGAGGTGATCATCAGTCCGGTGCAGAACTGCAGCCACTGTGAGAGCGGCGAATGCCATGAGACCGATGGCGGTATCGTCTGCTACTGTGACGACGACCTGATCCTGGCACCAGACGGGGTGTCCTGCATCAACGCTACAGGTCTGACATGCATACAGTGCTGCACATACACATTTCTCTCTCTTCCACACAAGTATGTGGAATGAATCCAAACGCAGAAATGACTTAAGCTGAATGTAATTGTACCTGTAATAGACTGTGACTCAGTGAATGGATGATGAGTTAATCTGCAGGAGTAATTAAGCCTGGGAGGCTCTGTACTTAATTGAATCTTTATCTGAGGAAAAGATTTTTTTTTTTTTAATAGTGCCATAATCATTCATAATAATAATCAATCCGTAGGATAAGCTAACCCATTAATGAAAATGGATATACCTTGAGCAGTGTTAGCTGGCTGCTCTGTGATTCATCTCTGTGCTCCAGTCATATAAAAGCTCCTCATCTCATCATGTGGTTCCACCTGGGCACTCCGGTGGTGATACGTACATTCTACAATGACACGTGATTGAACAATGGATTCTGAATGCATTTCATTATTAATGAGACATTAATAAGTTTGCGCGGCTTCCTCTGTCTATTAGACCATGTCAACCCTGAATACAGAAATGTTCAGGCGTGTGCCGTGTCGTCTTGGGTTAAACTACAACAAAGGAATGTAGACAAACCCCCTCTGGACTTGCCTTTCCAATTATGATTTGTAATCTCAGATGAGTCACGAGCATATGAATGTAGATCTGAAATGTATTAATATGGCAGAATGTCACTTCATAATTTGAAGCAAACTAACAGGGCTATTACCATTTCAATGGTATTTTAATGACCTAGAGTGTCTCCTTGCCCTATGGTTTGCAAATCTGTTCTCGGTAATGACAAGCAGTAGATAGCTCTATGATGCTCGGTCATAAAAGGTCACAATCTCAATATGGTGTCTCTCCGTGTGCAGATTTGTTCCTCAGCTCAGGCGAGTGAAATGAGATCTCCCCCTGCCACTGGAAGGGGAATTGACATGCACCGGCCGTCGCTGCTCCTAAGCTCTGTTGTGTCATCGCTTTCACATCATTAATTAAGTGGGGATCAGAGTGGCGAAGTGAATGTTAATACTCCTCTGGGGAAGATAACAAGTGTGGAATGCTGTTGTTTCCCCTTGTCTTGCAGAGGTGTCCCTGCTGCCTCCCCAGCCGTCTCTCTCCCACCTGGCGCTGGGTCTCTCTGTGGGCACCTCGGCCCTCATCGCCGCCCTGCTGCTGGCTGTGTCCGGAGTCATGATAAGTAAGTCAGTGAGGATAGTGGAAAGACTGTTGCAGCATCATTCTCTTACATTTTTCTTATATTTTCTCTTAATTTTCTGAAAAAGGGAACAAAAATAAGAGAAGCTTATATAAGGGCATGTTGTGGTTCACTCACTGTCGCTGCTGTTTAAAGTATGAAAAAAATTAATAATAATAGCTCTCCTCCCACCAGTAAACGGCTCCAGAATGTGACTCACTGTCGCAGGTTTTTTTCCTCCAAATCTCCCCCTCCTGCTTTCTCCCCCGGAGCCATCTGTCCTTGAAAACATCGACCATAAGCAGCGCGTTATCCCCACGCGTCATCGTTGTACGTCCCCATCCATGGAGATAAACAGTTGCAATTGGCCTGTCTGAAACCAGGGGAGGGGCGTAGCTTTGTGGTCGTTTTGGCCGCCATTCTAGCAAAAACATTGCATTTAGAAATCCCGAGACGATCGGTAGCCGGAAAACTGGTATTGCGAGACAACTACGGTACCTGACTTCCACCTTTACTATCTTCATAATTACTACTACGGCCAATAAAGGCCGGCATCGTCTTGTATTCGTATTGGGATCAACCATGTGAAATAGATAAAAACCACCTTCTGAATCTGCCCAATCTAACCCATATCTATGAGGCTGATAAACACTGATAACGTTCATCCAATGGGATGATAACATCCAAAGCGGGTTTGCAGGGGATTATTACTTACTTACTTTCTGCTTACAACTCAAATACAAACACACACACACACACACACACACACAAGTGCTGGTCCCTCTCAGACGGCCCTCAGCAGGTTGTTGTCAGAATGGGGAAGTGAACCTCGAGGCCGGCCGCAGACATCCGTCTGCTCGACTGCTTTCAGGCTATTACAGCCAGACGCATGCACTCATTGAGCCATCATCTCCTCCACGCACACACACACCCGCTCGCTTTCGCACTCTCATACAACCAGACTGCCACCTACACGCCTGCACACACATCAGTAGACGAGGCAGGGGCTGAGGAGGTGTGGGACTACCTCCGTGATGAATGAAACGTGCTAATGATGGATGGCTGCTTAGCCGGCGGCCGACAGCACTCGTACATTAGAAAGCACTTGGTAAATAAATAACTCTCCCACACACACAAGGATACACGCATAATAGACTAATGGGTTCCCAGCTCAGGTCGAGGCTTCTAGCACTATAAAATGTGTGAGCGAGAGCAAGAAAGTGTCTTAATACAGTGAGCTGTTCTACATAAAGTGCATTTGTTTGCAAGATGAAGGGATGAGGTGCAAGTTGACTTGGCTCTACTGCAACTAACGATTATTTTCATTGTTGATTAATACATCGATTATTGTTCTTTGTTGTTTAGTCTATAAAATGTCAGAAAATGCTTTGTTTCCTAAAGCCCAAATGACATCCTCAAATGTCGTGTTTTGTCCACAATTCAAAGATATTCAGTTTACTAACATAGTGGAGTAAAGAAACCTGAAAATATTCTATATTTTAGGAGCTGGAATCAGATTTTTGCCTTTTTTTCTTAAAATATTACTCAGATTAATCAATTATCAAAATAGTGATTCATGTAATAGATGACAACTAATCGATGAATCTTTGCAGCTCTACTTGGTTTTGTGCATACTGTTGCCATGTGCACATCTACAAGACATATTTAAACGGTGAGGGTTTAATTCTGAAACATTATGAATATTTTAGAAAGACAAATCTGGCATCACATAGAGAGGAATCAATATTTCACAGACACAAAGGAATTATATTTCATAAAAAAATGCTGTTGAACAAACAAAAGGTCTTTAGAGAAATAAAAACTGTAAAAGCTTTCCACTTTGTGTGCTTTGGCTGCCGGCAATAATTTTCCACAAGAAGATGTGTTCAAGGTTTTGTTTGCTTTTTAAATTGTGGATATCTCTGTAGTGGAATGAAACAATTTCATTTTCATCTTGCCAGTGTACAGACGTAAACACACAGAGCTGCAGTCTATTCAGCTGGAGCTGCAGAGTCCAGACTGCAAGCTCAGTAAGCTGCGGGCGTCCACCATTATGACCGACTACAACCCCAACTACTGCTTCGCCGGCAAGACGGCATCTGTCAACGACCTGAAGGAAGTACCGCGGCGTAATATCTCCCTCACCAGGTACAATAGCCCAGATTAAAGTCCCACCACCGACATTCTTGTCACTTGTCTTGTATGAGTTGAATTCACCTCTGAGGTGAAATGTGAAACTTCTGGCTCAAGGGTGACAGTATCCGAACAAACTAATTGAGCAGTTTACTAAAATTGCACAAAAAAAATCCACCCGTACCAACTATTTGAATAGGGTGGATCCATAAATACAGCATGGTGTGAGAAGTGGCAGTTTAAATAAAGCCTGAAATATTAAAGTGTGAAGTCTCGCAGTGTATGGGTCTACTGCAGTGATCCAAGCGGCTGGAGAAATGATTTTTGCAGGGCTCTTTTCAATTTTTTATGTGTCTTTCATGTGTTTATGGTTCACCAGTTTATCGTTTTGGTTCTTAATCTCCATGATTCATTCTTTTGCTTGTGGACCCATTAATTTTTTTTAGTCATCATGGAGATTTATTTAGGTCATGAGTCAAGTGAAATGGCTACAGAGGGGAAAACCGAAACGATAATTTGATATCATATTTCACCTTTCTACACTTTGACATCTGCAGCAGGATGTCACACAATAATGGTTGTATTTGGTGATCGTTGGGACGTGGCTGTATTTCTATTAGAACATGTCTGCTGGCTGCTTCTAATGTCTTCACTCTAGAAATCTCAGCTCTTGTATGCCCCCCCTGTGTAAAAGTCTCAGCCTCATGTCTAAAATATGAATGGAATTGTAAATATTAAATGTGTTTGTGTGTCTCCAGGGGTCTGGGTCACGGTGCTTTCGGTGAAGTCTATGAAGGGTTGGCAGTGGGGATACCAGGTGAACCCAGTCCACTGCAAATGGCAGTCAAGGTGAGTTCTCACTCTCTGGAACTAGAGCCAGGCATAAGGGGAAAAAACGAGGAAGAATTTTATTTAATTTTTTTATGTTGAGAATAATGTCGAATTTTCAGTACATGGGCTAGTAGTTTGATTTATTCCTTCAAGTTCAACGTTTATTCTCAAAATTTCGACTTTATTCTCGAAATGCAAAATTATTTATTTTTACTTATGCCTGGCACTAATACTTAAAGTTCAATCTTATTCTTGACATTTTGACTTTACTCTACAAATGCAAATCAAACAATAAAAATCTTCCTCTTCATTTTTTGTCCTCATTCCTGGTCCTAATACTCTTGTGTAAACTTATAACCATCCAATGCACTGAGATGTTTTTTTATTTACAATAGACCCTTCCTGAGGTTTGCTCTGAGCAGGACGAACTGGACTTCCTCATGGAGGCTCTAATCATCAGGTAGGAGCCACTTAGACAATGAACAGAATGCTGCCACTTACACAGCCATTTCTGATGCTTGTTTCTGTCCCTGCAGTAAGTTCAGCCACCAGAACATTGTACGCTGTATCGGAGTCAGTCTACAGGCCATGCCCAGGTTCATCCTGCTGGAGCTGATGACCGGAGGAGACCTCAAGTCGTTCCTGAGGGAGACCCGACCCCGGCTGGTGAGACACCGCTGTATCACACTCAAGTGCACATTCTCATTGAATAATGCATTTCATTTTTTTTTTTTTTTTTTTACCACCTTAAGCTACACCTCCTGTTCTTGTCATTGAACCACAGAATTGAACACACTATGATCCAAGTCAGATCAGTTCGATTTTCAGACAAATGCTCATATTTTCTTAACAACCGCAGTGGGCCTCATGTGGCAACATTTTAATTTCTCTTATATTTTCTCTTAATATTCTCCAAAGACAAAAAGAAAAAATAAGAGAAGTCAACTCTAGATGCGCCAAATGTTCTTAACCATCCAATTCTGCTCTGACCCAGCTGTGCTGAATGATGAATTGAAGATTGAAGAACTGTAAGAAGAACTTCAGCAGTCGTGAAATGGACTTACTGTTAAATAAACTTAAACAAATAAACAGGACAAACAAAAAGCATCTAAGAGCCGTATTTAAGCCATTCCGAAGCTAAACGCACACTATCCTCCTCCAGGGGTTTTTTTCGTCTTCATTAGGATCAATGGAAGAATAGTATTTTGTGAGCCGATGCGCTCACACAGGGAAACCACAGGGGGAGAAATGAGACAGGGAGCGTTCTGTACAAGAGTGAGACAGTTTATTAGAGGCGGCTTGGACGTTCTTCCCGTCTCCGTCTCCGTCTCCGTCTCTGTCCCTGTCCCCGTCTCCGTCTCCGTCTCCGTCTCGGTCTCCGTCTCCGTCTCCTTCCGTCCGCTCGGTCTCTCCACCATGAGCCCAGCCTACTGCAAGACAGAACCAGGTCATCGGCGTGTTTTTATTGTGCGACTAATTACCTGATTCCATCCAGCTGCCTGGCCTCCAGCTGAGCCACTCCCATCTCCTCCCTAGCAGCCAACCTCCACACCCCACTGCCACATATTTCTTTAGCCCACTAATTTGATAATCCAGTCATCAGAAATACTGTAACATATTTAACTATCTTAATTTGATTATCTGATATTCGTGCATTTTTTTTTATGTTCCTCAAATTTAAAACGCATGTGTTGGACAAACCGTTTGTCGATGGTGAAAAAGATGTTTTTTTTCTTATCTTGGTCAGAGTGCTCCTCACCACTCATAAACATTTCTCTTACCTAAGAGCAAAAATTAGAAAACATTAGTGAATCAGTGGGTACTAAGAACATAAGGAACAAATTGTGGATACGAACAAAGAGGAAATGTGTTCTTGTATGGCCTCCTGCATGAGGCCCAACGTGTACTCACTCTGTTTTTTCTGTTCAGGAGCACCCATCCAGCCTGACCATGGTGGACCTTCTCAATGTGGCCAGAGACATCGCTAAGGGCTGCCAGTATCTGGAGGAGAATCAATTTATACACAGGTACTTCACCAGATGACTGCACTTTGCAAAACCGTCATAAGCAAATACAGTACATAATTATGAAAGGATGTATTGTATTCTGCCGCCCTAATTTCCTCCTACCTAAACAGATTAGCGAGACAAACAAACAATATACTGCACATATGGGTCTGCGTATACATATGGAATGCTAATGTGCAAAGGAAAATACACAAACTCAACAGACACAGACTTTCCCACATTCATTTGCTGCTTTCTACTAGAATTATGAGCTGACTGCATCCATCCAGGCGTAACATATGGACCCTGCATGCCTTATGCCTTTCGTGTGATAGCACAATGGACAAGTGATGAGTTTAGCACCAGAGCAGCCAGATGGGGTAGCCGGCTTGCATTTTTACGGTCTGCATCCAAAGCACAAGTCTCCTTCTATATCCACATTCACCGGGGGATGTGACTAAAGTGTTTTCAAATCTTTCTCTTGAATCGGTCTTGCAAAGATCTCCTTGGTGGATCTGTACGAGGAAAAGTCAAAAAGAGGAAAGGTCAAAATTGCTCCCACAATCGCATCAAGACAGTTAAAGTGCATCCCTCTTTGACTTCCTGGGAATTGGCCAATGACAAACGAGGCCCATTAAACCTTGTTTGCCCCAACGTGGCACAGCAAAGCCCCATCAATCCATCCCGCTTTTCTGCCTTCAAACCTGTATTAAAATTCATCTTAACACTGTCCTTGAGGCTAATTTCAATTTTTATAGAGGTGTGTTTACTCAGGGTTGCGTAAAGGGCAGGTGAATGAGGTGGGATGGAGGAGAATGCAGCTTTTTCTCAGGGATTACAGGGTTTGAATGATGAGCTGTGGTGTGCTCCAACAGGTTAAATCACAGCTTTAATAATGTCTGTGAATGACTTACTCCGGCTTTTCTGTGTTTCTATGCTTTTTTCTGTGCCGGTATTCCAGGCTTCAACATTAAAGGCTTTATAGAGCATATCTATGCTTGAGGGATTGAGTCGGATATCTACTTGCCCCTCTACAAATGATTTAATTTCTTTTTCTCCCACATCCTCTAAGGCCACCCAACTAAACTAAACTGTTTCCAGGTTAATTAAAATGCTCGATTGTGCTTCAGCTCATAAACCTGGTCTTTATCCACCGCCATTTTCTTGATTATTTTATAGATCAAATAGCCCGACGTGGCATTTTTCTTTCCCCGGGCAAGCAGGCAATCCTTATTGTTGAGCCCTGTTTTCATCGTCTTTTTTTGTTTTTGGGCCGGGGGATCATGTAAAGTTACTTTATTTTACAACAGGCTCCGGTACTCACATTGGAAATGGTAGCCGAGATGAGTAGTTTAATGCAACCTTCAGTGTTAAAATAGACTAATGAAGGGATTGTTCTTTAAGTGCTGCAGTGAAATAGGTCTTTAAGATGCAGTTAAAGTTTGCTGTAAATAAGGACTACAGCATGAAGCCGGTTAACATAGTTTTAATAACATCCCTGTGCTGGATGTACAACAGCACTGTGTCCTTCCCTTAAGCCCTCAGCTAGCACACTGTGACAGCTACTGCGGCATTTCAAGGCCCGTCCTTGCCCACAAGCAAAAGAAATCATTTGCATGAATTCTTCCAAGCCATTAAACAAGGCTGCCTGGATTTAGCTACAGCACCTCATGAGAAAGGAACTTGTTAAAGGGTGTGTGTGAGTGTGTGTGTGCTGATTGTAGTCATGCTATGACAGAAATGGTTCAGTTTTCGAGATGCCTCTGAATGGATGGATTCATTCACTTCTTTTTATGAATAGGAAAAAAATTACCACAATTTCTGAAATTCTCTTTAGCTGCTTTGATATCTCACTTTACAGACACCCATTCAACGATTTCAGTCTAAATTGCACTCAAACTGCGAAGCCAATGGATGCCCTAGAAACAATGGGGTTTATATTTCCTACTTAATGATTTAATATCAAACTTGAAGTAGTGCTCTAATATTATAATAGTTCCAGACACTTCTGGCACATTGAAGTGGGGCATCCATGCATAGTGTAGTCCCCTGTCTTAAAAAGCCCTCAGCTTAAATCAGTATGAACTATTACTTTATCCTCATTGTGTCATTTCACATCCAAGTTTATCAGAGTGGAGGCTAAACATCAAAAACAGTGTGTTGCTGTACTACACGCACGGAGCTCGGTGTTTACGTTTGTATCACTGCTAGTTTTTTCCATTTCCAGCCCCTGCCCCATCTCATGATCTACTTTGAGCACAGTGTCACATGATGTTATTTTGATGTGTAATTCTGGGTATTCATTGTCCTGAGTGCGCTCTCGTCTTTGAGTGTGATGAGGAGCAGTGTGCTCACAACGTCACTTCTTAAGATGATAAGAACGCTGGACGCCCGGGGAGCAGAATGCAGCGTGTGGGTTCCGTTGTCTCTTCCAGGAGCGGTGCATACTGTGTGAACCGCGGTACTTCCTCAAAGAATAACACCAGCACCAGTACAGTGCAAACATGAATTTTTCTCTTCGAACCCACTCTGCCTGCAACTACTGTGGAACATTTTATTATTTTCTCTGGATGATCATGTGGGCAGAGCTATAAAGGCACTGTAGGAAACTATACACTTGACTTTACCAGATTGCCCAGGGCAACTTGGTACTTATAGTGAACTTGAGATCCCACAGGGAGTTTCATACATGGAGCTCTCATATAGATGCAAATGTGTGAAACAAGTGAAGCGAAGAGGCATGAGCAAAGCTGTGTGAATGTCGATGTTCAGTATGTCTTACTCTTATGTACAGTGTACACCCTTGTATTAACAATCACATACACTGGCAGTGTGTTCTAGTAAAGTGACCAACACCCCTAAACCCAAGCAGTAAGTACATTAAAGTGTGCATGCGTTTTGCTCGTCTTTCAGAGACATTGCAGCTCGGAATTGCCTGCTGACCTGCAAAGGACCGGGCCGCGTCGCCAAGATCGGAGATTTTGGGATGGCTCGAGACATTTACAGGTACAATTGACTGACTGATCTAACACTGCCTAAATCAGGAGCAAGTTGAATGAGTCTAAAGGGGGTTGAGACCAAGTAAGCTCACACCAAATGGAAATAAGAAAGAAAATAACTCTTTGAAAAACACATATGAGAGAAACAGCTGGTGAGCGTGCACTAGATGCCAGTTCTATAGAGTGACCCCAAGGCCGGCTGAAGGATGGCAGTTGCATTCAAACATAAGATTAAAATGTATACATAGAAGAATCATATCACTTTTACTCAACATTTACACTGAATACACATGCAATAGTATTACCTCGATTGTGCTGTGGAGACATATCAACACAATAAGAGCTCCTGTGCACTAAGGAAGATTTCTTTGTGAAAATGCTCCATTGTCATTACAACATATGGCCTTCCTAACCAACAATCAATAATCACTGCATACAAAAAACATCTGTATGATTATTTAAAAATAACACCTATGAGTATTGACTCTGGCCATCTTCGATTAAAGTGAATCATAATCAGATGTGGTCTGGGTGAAGTCACTTTGTTTCGACACAAAAAACAAACAGTGAGCGTGGTGAAGATGGAAAGCAAACACCAGTCTCCAGTAACTGTCAAACTCTTTGTTCGCACATCCCTCCCCTCACACTTCCCGTGTAAGAAGTGGACGTAGTCGCCGTGACGTCCCACATTGGTTTGTGGACTGCTGCTTTGAAGCCTCGAGCTAAGTACGACCTACAACGCTGAACAAAACATTTTTTAGGCGACCAAAATGTTACATTTAACTTCCATGAACTGGGTTAAAGACGGACAACATTGTGGTTGCGACCTGTCAATCACAAGGTAGCCCCGCCCTAATGCATACCCTGCTTTATCGTCTATTTTAAACTAAATGGGACCATCATTTACTAAATGCACATCATGCTGTATTGAAGGCTTGCAGCTAGAGACTTCTAAACAACCGGCCTTTTACTTTGGAGCCAGTGGAGTCTCCGCTGCTGGCCATTAGACAGAATGCAAGTCTAAGGCACTTCTGTACTGGCTTCAATTTTTAGACCCTGAGGTTTAGATAAATCAAAATGCAAGAGCAAAAACCCCAAACCTGTTTCCCTAAACAGCAGGGAGTGAACACAATCCAGAGAAAGCTGGACTCGGTGACAGAGACAGCGTTAGATCTTTTTCCTCGTAATTCCCTTTAGTATCACTTGGTATAAAAGACAACTGGCTACCATGATAAGCATGAGCTGTCTGCCATTTGTGCAAGTTATTTTTAACTGCATGGAAATATAACTTTCAATATTTGAGAAAGAAATCCGATTTCAGTAAAGTTCCAGCTCTGTACGAAACTTTCTTCGCATGTGATCGTAAAGGTCATGGCATTTATCATGAAGACTTTTAAAAACAGCTGGGAACTTTGTTTGTTCTCCATCACACTGTCATACTGATGCCTTCTTTTAATCTTCATCAGCTCATCTGCAGCCCCTCCGGTGTCTCATTATTCTTAGCGCAATTTTTTTAATATAGCTACCACAATTTCACGCGACACCCTTTAAATAAATGCGCAATCCAGCAGGGAAATCTTCCAAGCCTTTCATCTGATTAGAAATTAGAGCAGGGGAAATATGTCACAGCATTCAGCTACATCAACGCAGCACTTTCCAGTCAGCCAGTCACACGAGAGCAAAGTCACTCTCAGAGCATCCGGAAAAGTCTGTTGCACAATACCCCCGGGAGCCGCATAAGAAGCCCTTGATTTAATTGCTGATGTCAGTTTTTCAGGTGCCTCCACGTGATTTAGTTTTTTATCTCTCAGCCTGGAGCTGTGGTGCCGGGGCTTGTTTTATCATCATTGGTATTATTTTGAGGCGGGGGTTGTGTTGTGCGTTACGCCGTCTGTGTGTTATTTTTGACGTGTCATGATGTTGCCCTCCTGCTCTGTGACAAGGGACACGGGAGTCCTTTTGAGGCCGTGATAGGGGACGCCGCGAGTCACAGTGAGGGGCCATGACGAGGCTTAATGTCATCTTTTTATATTCTGTGAGCAGAGCCACGGGCGGACCTGCACGTGGTACACCATGCACTCCCTGTCTAACGCACAGATCCCCTCACACGCATGCTTTCATAACGGTGATGCGCTGCTAAATAAAAAAGCCGGGTAAACAAAAGCTGCCAGAAATCATCCTGAAGTAAATAGCCGCCACTATGAAGAGAAATGCACTGTGCTTTCAGAAAATAGTTGGTATTTTGCCTCAAATGACCACATTCTCATAGGAACAAACAATGGTGTGTAGCATGAGTTTAGGTTGTATTTATTAATGTCGCACGCACGCACACACACACAGTAAAGGCATTCAACTCCATGAACAGACACGAGTATTAGGCCCCACACTGTGTACTTCTATCTTACTCTCCATTTGACACTCTGTCTCTTACTGTTAGAGAAGCATTAGAGGCAACAACTATCTTCCCTTCTGCACACTGAATTACATACAGAAGAAACAAACAAACGCACACGCACACACACACTCACAAAACACCTTCACAATAGATTTCTTGGGACTGTATTTAAGCCTTTCTTAATCTGCAGCTCAGCTTTCAGTCTGTGTTGGTGGTGTTAGCAGTAGTAATAAATATGTCCGTAAACCCCAATGCAAAAAAAAAAAAGGTTGATCCACTGATAGGGGATTATCAGTCTTATGCTTTACTTTGTACCATCCCTCAATCCCTTCAAAATATTCCAGCATGTTCTAATGGGCAGATAACGGATCGAATAGCAGTGTACAGTTTCACGCATTTTGGTCATCTTTTTTTAACGATGTGTTTCACTTACAGAGGTCATAAAAAGGTGACGGCTGTAAATATATTTAGGAGATTGTGGCAGTCTGGTTTTTGTAAAGTCCTTTTCATAGCAAGCGTCCCTAACTATTTTCTTTATTAGGATAGATGGGGAAATAGAGTAAAACTGGTAAGGAGGGCACAGTAGAGAAGATGGTGTTAGGATTCAATACTCTGTAGCCGATATTGGTGACTGCAACTACACATTATTACAGAATATTCAGATTTCTGTAATAGGACAGAACAGCACAAACTGGAGGAAGACAATTAAACTACAAACTGCTCAAGTTTAAGACCCCCTGCCCCTTTTAATGGCCATCACACATTCCTGACCTGAGATGAGGAGCAGACACACACACAGACCCAACACGAAAACAAGGAAACTGATTTTATTAATTTGTTGTATTAATAGGAAGCTGTGCTTTAACATGATCAGTTTGATGAACTGCACTCCACTCTCTTCCCACTCCTTACTCCTCTTCTCCACATGTGAGGACCCCTGACGCTCATCCACACTGACCTGCATTGATCTTATGTTATTTCACTCATTTCCTTTGCATAAAAGTATACATATGCATATATATACTTATATATTCACATATGTATAAAAGTTTGCGATTGTTTAATACATTTTTAATTGAATTGATCAGGTTGTATTCAGCGGTTGATGGCAAGTGTTTGGTACGTTCTGCACCTGAGATAGCCCGACTTCACAAATTAAATATGTGAATTAAGCAATATCAACTCTAATCCTATAAAATCCCCGAACTGACGCCATCCAAAATGCCGAGGTCCGAACAGAACCTGCCACCACTCCCACAGGCGCAAATTCATCTGTCCATCAGAACCGGCAGGTGAAGCAATACATGATGAGCTTCATGATTAGATGCTTGATGCTATAATTAATGAGGAAATTAGGAATTAAATGAGCATTGTTGGTTGGCTTCTTAAACTCTACTGGAGAACGGTGCATGAATCTGGGTAAACGTCTACCAAAGATACCAGTCACTGATTCTACCTGGTCACTCGTGCACCGCTTTCATTCAGAAAGTGTACTCATTTAGTCATCATTTATTAATCATTTATCTCTCTGTTTTAATAGTTTAGTTTTGTAGTTATTAGTTCAACAAACATTTAATATATAAAGAACTTGATCCTGTGATTTGTGTGTGAACTATCAGGTCTCTGCACACCGGGCCAGGGGAAGCCTTCAAATTATGAGACTACATTAATTCTGACTATCAATTTGTTTTTATGATGGGTGGTGCTCCGAGGTATTCAATTACTCAATAAATAGAAAGTGTTTCTGATCGTCGAAGTTGAGCCCCATCACTCTCTCACCTTTTGTACCATATCATGTGTTTATAATACATCGTCTTGAGTTATTAGTTATAAATATATATATTTTGGTATTAATTCTAAAATCTGCTACAAGCAATTCACTGTAATTGCAGGCCTAAAAAATGGAGGAGGCACTGAATTGATCGTGTTATTCTAAGTGATGTATTAAGGTGCTGGGCGGGGATCTGTGTGACTGCCCTGCGGTGGTTCTTAGCAAATCTGTCAAGCATAAAGACTCAACTAGTGATTGTTTTTTCTGCTTCATTGATTATGTGCAATTTTCTTCAAGGCTAACTTCTTATGCCAATAGTTTTCTAAGTAAATGTTCCCCTTTTAGCCATACTATCTGACAGCATGTCATCTATATTTATCTCTACTTACTGCTCCCCCCTGAAGACACACAGCTGTAGCTATGAGTTAAACCAAATGATCGGTGCGGGCCCTTATTTGCCTCGGGTCGATACTCTTGCAGTTTCTTTTCCTTTTAACCTTTAAACCTGAATTTCCAGTGTATTAAATATCACATCAAAAAGATGGTTGAATCAAGTAATTTGCGTAGCAAAATATAACTAAGTGAATCTCCTCACCTGGTTCAGTTAAGGGGTTAGTAAAAATGTAACTAATGGATATTACCAGCTGATTATTTACATTGAGAAAACTATTTGTTGTCTTACAAGTTTTCTGAATTGTTATGTTTAAATATGCAAATGATATGCATTATCTTATCAAATATGGGCTTATTTGAATACATATCCAGAACAGAACTCTAAACGCTGGATAAAGCAACCATTCCCGTTTCATTTTGTTGACATGAGAGTCGAAGGTTTTTACAGAGGGAATTTTGAATATCTCTTATATATTATCTCTTGATATATGAAGAAACGCCTGAGTAAAAACCTTCAGAATATAGATTGGAATGAAACTGGAAGGTTTGGTGTGTATAAGAGCTACTGATGTGGAGATTTCTGACTCAGAGTCTGAGGAAAAATTCCACTACAGGGGAATACAGTAAAACTCTTAAAAAACATTTTTTTAAAATAGATATCACCATGAAACTTCAGTTGATTACTTAAATTAACGCAATCATTTTTTGTATCACAAGTTTTCTGACACAAAAATAGACAAACTTGGTAAAATAAACTCCTAAATGTGTGTGTTGAATGTTTTCTTTCCACCAGTCTAAAAGAAGACGGAATGGAATAGCCCAAATCTCAAATTGACCAGTGCATGAAAAATGATGTTTTTTCCTGTAGTGTCTCGCCTTAAGAAGCTGAGACTCGGCTACGTCTGTTTTAGCTTCCTGGCACTAGTTGTATTTTTTTTTTTTTGGGATTCAATTTTACAGATTACTTTTACGGCATGCATAGCTTTGGCTTTTAACAGTAGTTCACACATGTTTTGCTCCTGGTGAGCAAGAGCACAGCTTGAAATCAGTTTGAAATCCACCTAAACTACTGTAAAGAAAAAAATGTGACGGGTCATGCAGCCCAAGCCCATAGGCTTTGGATGCCATATCTGAGGAGCTCAGGCTGCCAAAACCGCAATCCTTTTTGTTTTGCTTGTTGTCCCATATTTTACCCAAGCTGTTTTATTCTTTGCCACCCTGTTTTTGATGTGTTCTTCATTCTTTCCCTTCTGTATTTAGCTATTATTTGTCCAGGGAATGCCAACTGAGCACAATGCTCTTTTCTCATCCTGCTTCACATTCACACCTTGGAGCTGCCCACTGCAATTACAGTCCTTTCTCGTGCAGCCATGTGCAGCTCCAGCAGTTACTGCTTCACTTACTTCTAGTCTAGTTTTTGAAGGCGAAGAGAAAGAGACTGTCACTGCTACTCTTTTAATTTCCCAAAAGGCGCAGGGATTTGAACTGGCAACCTTCCAGTCACAAACCTGTCCACAGGCTATTACAGTCCTATTTATTATAAAGCACTTGTTTACAAACAACTGCTGAGGGGGGGAAAATATGTCATTTTTATGACGAAACCCCTTGGGACAAACAGATTTACTCCTCTGCAACAGCAAACGATGCCAAATGATGCTTTCCCCCAGCGAAACACCACTTAACTCGGATCTTGATGTGTGTCCTTGATGATGGATGGGGAGCCGAGCAGTTCACGTCTGTCCCCGCTGTGTGCCTCGAGCAGGGCGAGATGAACCAAACAGTGACCTCCATCAGCACCGACAATCAGATAGAGCACACATCAGATCATTTCTCTAGCAACGGCGAGCGCAAAACAGCATTAAAAATGGCTCAGACGGGGGTCGGCCTTGCAAGAAAAAATTTCCCTCTCTCCTCTCTGCGAGATAAGGAGTTCTTAGAGGGTCTCTCACACCGACATGTTAGGAAGCTGAAAATGCGATTGGATCAGAGTGCTGATACAGCCTCTGACAAACGATGAATTAATTGCTGGATGATAGATTTTTTTCTTCTTTTTTTATCCACTTCTTTTGAGGGCAGTGGTGTTGCCATGGTGACGGTGCTGCAAACTACAGATGCTGGCTTTTATTTTACAATTGTTCACTTTTTGATAATTAGTGGGCAAACAAAACACTATACTACTGTTATTAGTCACATGGTTGGTCATCAAACATTTTACCATTCAAAGTGTGGGTGTGTGTGTGTATTACTCATGTTGTGGGGACAGAAGTCTGTTTACACAGTCGCTTTGTGGGGACCCCCCCCCCCCCCCCTTTTCTGTTGGGATGCAAGTCCCCAGAACATAAATCTTTACAATTGAGGATGAAGACTTGGTTTAAGGTTAGCGTTTCACACAGTTTAGTTCTGTGTCCGTAATTCTGTATCGTATACGGAATACGTCTTGCAAGGAACTGCATCTCTTTACAGATGGATGCAAACGCCATTGCAGAGATGGGAGAATAGTAGATTTTGTGTTTTTTTCACCATCCAGTGTTATGGAATATGCGTTATTATTATATCTAGTGAATTACTCAAATTAATGTAATAATGAACTCTCCCTCTTTATTTTGACTTCCATTTAGGTTGTGTAGGCCATGCTAACTATATATTTTAGCAAAATAACATTACTCCAATTCGCAATGTGTTGAACTAGCTGAACTGGTTTCCTTTTAATTATACACTTTGACTTTCAACATGGTCAAGCAACAGAATTTAATGAAATCGCCTGTTAGCTAATTTGTTAATCCTGCATAAAGTACTAACTTCCTGTGGCATACGGTGTGTCCAAAATCTGCCGCAAAAGTTCAAATATTTTAACGTACATTTCGGACTGAAAAGGAAGGAGTGTTTTCCTCTGAGGTTCCCATAGGAATGAATGAACTTCCAACCGGACACGGAGCTATGTGGAAATGAGGCTGAAGTCTCCAGGAAATTAATGTAAGTCAATGTAATGTCCTCTAAAGGGATGGAAACATGACTGTGTGTGTGTGTGTCTTTGTGTGTGTATGTGTAGGGCCAGCTATTACAGGAAGGGTGGGCGTGCCATGCTGCCAGTCAAGTGGATGCCACCTGAAGCCTTCATGGAGGGCATCTTCACATCTAAAACAGACACGTGGTGAGAATCCCTCACACATCTCTTTAGGTCTCAGTGAAGCTCACCCTCACTGTGATTCTCACCTACAATATTTCACGCTCAGACGTCTGCCTCCCCTTCCTGTTTTTACCTTCCTCTGTCCTTCAGAGCCTTTGATCCTGAGCCATATGTTGGTTTTTTTTAATTCCTCGTCTTGTCTCTATCTCATTCTTGTCCTCTGCTCTCATCCTTTACAGCTTCAGCTCTAATGATGCTTTTAATTTATGACTTGGTTGTCCTTAGTCTCACCCCCTCTGTCTTACTCTCCCTGTAACTAACTGTCCTCTCATCACCTGCAGGTCCTTTGGGGTTCTGCTGTGGGAGATCTTCTCATTGGGCTACATGCCGTATCCAAGTCGCAGTAACCAGGAAGTGTTGGAGTTTGTAACCAATGGCGGAAGAATGGACCCACCTAAAAACTGCCCTGGGCCAGTGTAAGTGCAGATCCACACTCAGATGCTGAACGCATTCATATGCCCACAAGAAAAATGGGATCCCGCGAGGTCTAATTAAGCTTCTTCAAAACATAAACAAGACAGAAGGATGCTCAGTTGCACAGAATGCATACACAGTATTAGGGCTGGGAATCAGCAGATATTTTTGCAATTTTAACTTAATTAAAAATTTTTAACTGCAAATAATGTATTTGTTTTTCTCAAAGATAACACACATTTCTAATTTCTCTCTCCAATGTTTCCACTTTCCTCATCAGAAAAAAAAAAAACATCTAGTGGACTGAAAAAACAAATTCTTACCAAAAAAGTTGAATTTGCATTTGCAATATTAATGATTTGTATCCGTGTATTGACACAATATTGCCACGCAAAATTTAGCGATACTATGTTGCATCAACCCCCCCCCCCCCACACAGTATTTACATAGGCAGCATAAAAAATAAAACAAAAACACAGAGAAAGACATGAAAGGCTCTGATGATTTGCTGATATTGACACGTAAACGAGTTGGGACCTAGAAGGCATCGGAAAATGTTATGAGATGGTTCTCCGTGCTTTCAATATCGAAATCACATCAAAAGTTTTCTTTCATGTTTGCCTCCCAATTTGGAAGAAGTCCTGGGTAGCTTAGAGAGAGCTTTAAAAACATTTCCATATCAGCGCTGTATTTTCTCTCTCTTTTCAAACACCACCTCTCATGCCAGCTCTATTATAAAACATATATGGGCAGATGCACAAACACATTTTCTAGCTCTCTAATATATACATTGGAGCCACACTTTGGCCTCTCTGTGATTTCACAGCTTTTCCTTTACACCTGCTGACTGCAGCTTTGCCTGATTTCTCATATAATTTTGCAACCAGCCTTGTATGATAAATGTGTATTTTATTTCTTTGAAAAATATAAACATGGCCCTGTGGCGTCATTAATTTGAAGATGTGAAACAGTGTCTCAACAGGACACAGTGATTAGTGAAAGCTGCAGCTACAGTCGGATTCATCTCAGCAGTTAAAACCATATCTCAGGGTTCCATCCATCCATCCATCTTCAACCGCTTATCCGGGGTCGGGTCGCG
>CALSBV010011913.1:984075-1000354 GCA_943590825.1 Bovichtus diacanthus
GCCCCGGGCTTCCTCCGGGCAGGGTCACACCTCCTCTTTTTTGATGTGCCATTGGGGTTCTTGAACCATTCTTTGTCTGGCCCCTCGCCTCAACCTCAAACCCTATCTCAGGGTTTAACTTCACTATTAGTTTATCCTGTTCTAGTACAATCACTAAAGCTGCTGGGAGAAAACTATTAAGAATATGTTTTCAAAAGAGATCAATCTGGCATTGGTTAAACCAGCAGGAGAGATGGTGCTGGTCAGCCTCTGTTTTCTCTACATCAGCATGGAGTGGGAGAAAAAGTGAAAAAGTATTTTCAGCTTGTTTAAGTCTCCCCATCATGTGTATCTTCAGGTATCGCATAATGACTCAGAGTTGGCAGCATCAGCCTGAAGACAGGCCTAACTTCTCAACTATCCTGGAGAGAATTGACTATTGCTTACAGGTAACTACACGGAGCACACTGTGGGATTCTGCTTGAGGAACATGTCTAAATACGCAATATTGATGTTTTTAATTGAGTATTTTCTATAAATTTCAACTTGCAGCCTGTATTGGTTGTCTATAAAGGATGACAAAAGATACATTTGTATTAAGCATAATCAAAAACCCTTTTCTGCGTGAAAAGAATCCGATAAAATGATGGCTCGTTGATTTTCTCAAGACGTCAGCCACAGAAAAGTCAACTTCGAATTGCTAAATTTAGTTTTCTATAAAAACAAATGTACTTTGCTCAAATTTAGTAAGATATCACATATTTCACCTTTATTATACTATATTTTCCTATATAATAGTGACTTCCAAAGAAGGGATTACATTAATAAATAAAGGCTTTATAGGAAGACTCACAACCCCTAAAACGTGAAGTAGCTTTAGCTTCATTGCTTCATGGCACCTGTTTCAGAGGGAATACACTTGAAACACTCGTATGTTGTGCTTCACAGTTGAACTGGGACATTCCAGTGACAGTTCACCAGCTACGGAGCTAACTACCTGTCTGAAAAAGATGTCATGCAATCAGCTAATGCTAGATCTCCGTTGGTCTTTTAGAACAATAAAAAGACACTGTTCACTTTCTCCCTTTTCAAAACATCCAAATTATACAGAGTGATAGTTCTTACTTGAGGAAACCATCAGGCGTAGATACAACAGACATAGGCATAACGGAGATTATTATTCTAACAGTCAATAGTTTCATGTTTTATTTTGGTTAACTCATTAGATTAGCTACAGCTGCTGGCAACAGTTTTAATTATAGCTGAAGAAACCGTTGACTAAAGTTTCTCACCTCATACTTAATTACTAATTATAAATGATAAGAAATTGTGTCTTTTGCAATTTGAAAATCGCTCTTTTTTTAAACGGTGATTTAGATTTAATCCCGAACATGAAGGACAATACAACACAACTCTGATCTCTGATGGTCTACCTCATTTTAGGACCCTGATGTGGTGACCATGCCGCTGCCTGTAGAGTATGGACCCATCCCCGAAGAGGAGGAGCGAGTACCCGTGCACCCTGACGACCCCTCATCTCCTACCTTGCTGGTGAATGCCCAGGTGCCTGCTGGGGTGGTTCCCCAGCCGCCCCCATCCTATCCTACAGAGGACACCCGGAGAGGTGGGGAGCACACCCTCGAGACGAGCACAGCAGCGGAGGCCAAAGCACAGACGTCGGCCCCGCCCCAGCCGTACCTCCACCAGCACCAGCAGCCTCACACACAGACCTCCATCGCCATGACAACCACTAACACAGTCACCTCCACGGCCACCTCTACACTCACTGCCAAGGGACCTCATGTCATGACCCAGCCCGGCCCTGAGGGGGGCCACATCAATCTGGCGTTTACCCAGGGCCACCCGCCAGAGAAGGAGGGCCACAATGGGAAGAACACCAGTCTGTGGAACCCGACGTACGGCTCATGGTTCCTGCAGCAGAGGAAGCAGCAGCAGCAGCAGCAGCAGCAGCAGCAGCAACAGCAGCAGAGGCAGGGAGGGGTGGGGGGAGCAGGAGAGGGCAGCGGCAGGGTGCCCGGCGAGGGGCAGGAGCATGTGGGCCGGACTGTGGCTGAGGTGGCGGGGGCGCTGGGTCTGCAGCACCAGCACAAGCAGTTTCAGCATCAGCTCCAGCAGCAGCATCAGCTTCAACAGCAACATCAGCTCCAGCAGCAGCAGCATCAGCTCCAGCAGCAGCATCAGCTCCAGCAGCAGCACCAACTGCAGCTGCTGCACCATCAGCAGCAGCAGGGTCTCTGCAGACCTCTGTTACCCCCACCACCACCTCCTGCTGCCCAGTCACCTCTGCTTTTAGATTCAGCCACCTTGCCCCCGGTGCCCCTCTACAGACTGAGACGATTCCCCTGTGGGAACATCGGCTACGGCTACCAGGAGCAGGGCCTGCCGGTGGAGGCCATGCATGGCAACCCCAACCCCCAGCCTCCAGCCCCTCCACCCCAGCAGGGCATCTCCATGCCCTCCTCGGCAGCCCACCAGAGGGGGGCCTCTGTGTCCCTGGGTCGGTCAGGTATGCCCGAGGACAGCCGTCCACTGCTAGTCACCATGGGGACAGTACAAGACCCCAGGCTTCCCAGGATGGAGGGCCACAACGCCACCGTGCTTTAGCCCAGATGCCTGTACCGATGGTCTTTTTTTTTCACACCGTGTCAGGACAGAGACCGTTTTACACCACCCCTACTGTCCCACCATTTTGGTTTCTTCCTCCAGTTCTATCTGAAACAGATCTGGACGAGTCCATCAGGCTTTTCCCATGAGAACCCTGGAGGTGTGTTCAAATCCCCAATGGATGCTAAAGCACATAAGAGAACTAGAAAAAAAAACTTTGGGAGGCAAAATGTAGAGTAAAGGCTAGTTTTAAGAGTTTAAAAAAAAAAGTATTTTTTCAACGCTGGAGGGATCATGACTGAGTGAGAATCAAATGGAGAGTTTATGGAAAAGGAGGACAACTTTCCATCTGGTAGGGAGCAGGAGCGAGCACATTTGCCATGTGTTCAGCTGAAGATGTCTCTAGTCTGTGAGAATGGACTATTAGGAGGAATGAAATCTCTATATTTTGCCAAACTTCAGACTTTCAGTCACAAACTTTGGTGACAGTTTGACTGTAGTACCTGTGAAGTTGTCTACAGCTGAAAGCCACACGTGTCAGTTCTACTGCAGAGCCCTCACACTGTTCCTTATCCACATCCTTTTGGAAAACAGCAGTGTGGTAAATAACTTGTATCAGACTATTTTTCAAGAATATCACAGAATTGGACACTGGATTACCAGAGACATTTATACAAAAAAAAAAAAAAAAAAAAAACACACTGAGAAAAATGTGTTTGTTGGTGTTTGCTTGCCTGCTTGTTTATTTATTCATTTGTTTATTTATTATTTGAAAGTGGCTCTATAAATAATTCATGAACATGCTTCTTCAAATCCAAACAAATAAGTTTCACATTGACTGGTTTTCACTTTAGGTTTTTTTTTTTTTTTTCCTTTCATGCAGGAATTTATTTTTGGTAATATGGAAATAAGAAAAAAGGAGAGATTGAACAAACACTTCAACCATTAATCTCCTGAATGGTTTGTCTTTATACTGATACAGGAGTAGAAATAGAGCACTGACGCAGGTTGGGGAGAACATTGAGAGAAGAATAAAACAGATTAAAGACGAGCCACCCTCAGCAACATTTAAGAGTTCAACTTTTTGCTCTTGCTGGAGATTTGTAACAGGTCGGCGCCCTGGTACTATATCGCTGCTCTGCAGACTCTGCTTTTGTTCACAACTCCCTTGTTGAAAGAGTGCTTTGAGACTGAAGTTGAGGCTTTTCTTTTCTTTTCTTACAGCTTCTTCAGTAACCTTTTATGAATTATGCGTTTTCCCCTTTTTCTGTCCGGATATAGAAACACAGTGGATATTGCTGAATCAATCTTAACCTTCAAATTGCCATCTCAAAGCACTCTACGTTCCTAAATTTGCATATTTTATCTTTTCTATTATAGGACGACTGTTGTGGAATACAAATGAGTCTTCAGTGAAAAGTTTGAATACAAACTGCTTTCGCTCCACACGTGAATGAAAGCTGAGACCCGTCTGAGTCTCTTTTCACTTTCACACACATGGTGTCTGTGTTCAATGTCTGCTTTTTTACAGTTCAAGGACAGTTGCATACAGTATATCTATCAGACAGCACTATGAGCGCTGCGGTGTTGATATTTAGGTGAATGATGACGACATGTCAGGTTTTCTTTTTATGCTTTTGCTTGACTGTGTTTGGAAATCCTGTCAGCTCTTACTGCTGTAGAGCAGTCAGCTGTCGAGTGGGCGTCATGACGCTCAGTGACTGATTAAGACAAATGCATTCCTGTAGGCCAATGAAAAGTATTTTTGCTTTGTCTCCTGTGTTATATGCATTAATTCTGTGTTCCCTTCACAGCTCATCTCCATTGTTCGATGTAAAAAGACAAACTGGACTGCACCTGTAAATGTTGTAATTATAAAGTATTGTACTATGGCTCTGGTAAAAGCTGTAAATTGCCCTTCAGAAGACATTCGCCAAAATTAATAAATTACTATATAATGAATGTTATGCTACTGCACTCTTTGGAAATGGGGCCAAACTGAAATCACAACCACAGACACAGAGCAGCTTGTTAAGTGTGACATTAGTAACTGTAACGTAATTGTGCTGTAAAATGGAAGATCAAATCTTCATTGGCCACGTCAGTGTCACTGCAGGACTTGTAAAGTGACGGCAGTAGCTTTGAAAGTTATTGGCAGCACAAACGATTGTTGACACTAAGTGGTTTTGGTGAAAGCTGGCAGTAATGGACTCCAGAGGTGGGGCTCATTCAAACAAGTCTTCTGTGCGCCAGCTATTTAAACTTCCGCTGTCATGAACCCCATGTTATATTAATCCTCACAGTTTAGCATAGGACTACGCCACGTTCGTTCAAGATACACGTTTATTATTGAGATTCATCTGCCTACACACAAAACCCTATTCAAGCACCGCAGACAGATCATTTAAGAGGAAACAATAGTCTGAGTCTCCCTGACAAATTACCTCATTTACACTATGAAGTCTCTAAAGTGTATTATTTGACAAATTCCATCTCCTTGAGCCAAAAATATAAGACAATTAGGCGAAAATTTGTTATAGACTGTATTTATCTTACAAATTAAGCAGGAAATGTGACTCAACTGTATAATCAGGATGATTGTAGTCCTCCTGATTTTACACACTGCCATTAACCTCAGCTATTGACCTCCCCCCTCCCCCCATCCAGCTCTTACAGGGGGCAAAGCAGCCTGCTGGGTTTGATAATTAAGAGATCAGCAAAAGCATTCACTGAAGCCTTTGTTTTTCTTATTCTTCACATTATGAGACCGAACCTGCCCCGACGTCCCCTGGTGTTACAACATTAAGACGATGAATTTCGGTCTTTCACTAAAAAAGTGTTTTGAATGTATTGTCTCAGCATGTCTCGTCTTTCTTCATAGTTTTAGCTAGGTGTATGTGGTAGATTAAAAGTGTTTTGAGATTGTATGTTAGCTACCCTGCCATGTTCCATTCAGGAAGTCAGTTTTCCCTTTTTAATAGTATGCGTTTGACTCTATTGCCCCTTACCTGAACATGGTAAGAAACTATAATAGAAAATATATATCCGACAAAAAAAGTAACAGACAGAACAAACAAACATGATAAAAGAAAATCTACAAAAGGCAGTGCCATGTCTCAATCAGAGCCCTGACTGCTTTAAGAGAGTACAGGAGAGAATGTGGGAATAAAAGGGCAAGAAGAGTGTAAGTCTGTGCTTATGAAGATGGCAGACTGGTTTTTACTGACATTCAGTCGTGACCTTAGCTCCACGAAATGTTGCGATCCAAGAATTATGTTTCTAGAGACCAGACTCCTGCGATAAACCCTTACAGCCGGCAACACTAAAAAAACAAAAAATTAAATGAAACTGTCCTAGCTGTTCTGTTAAATGTGCCATTTCTGTTGGTTTTATGTAAAATATATATTTTAAATCAGCCTAAAATGTTACAGCAGCTTGCTAATTAAGCAAAAAAATCAGAAGCTAAACTCAACAATGTATTTAACAAAGAAATATATAATTCACCTGAATACCAACTCTCCAGGTGACAACAGGAAGACACGGCTTCTCTCTAATTCCTCACTTTTTCACTTGCATCATAGACGCAACACATACTGAAACAACAAGTTTGGTTGATAAAGTATATCATGCATCAAATTAACTAGCAAAAAGAAGATATTCCTTGGCTCTGGAAGCACTAGACTACAGATAATAAAAATATTATCAATTAGCCTACTTTTAACAAAATATGTACATATATTTATGTATTATGTCTTTTTTATTTAGACTAGTCTACCAATTTTCTAGCAAGATTGCAAAATTAGAGCACAAAAATTGGCTCTTAAATTCACATTTAAAGGAAAAATCGGGTATTTTTCAGCAAGGTCTGAAAATTGTGGTCGTCTATTGGGTCATTACAACTTTGCACGTCAAACTCAGAGAAAACAGATTTTAGGAGAATCATTTAAAAACAGTTGTTTTGCAGAGGTTGTGTTTCCCCAAATCACTACAATGGAGGTGCATAGTTACTATGAGCCATGATCTCTATGGAGAGCGTGTTTTTGAAGAGCGGTGGACGATGTTTTTTTTGGAGTTTAATGTCAATGCTTCCGTTCTAATCTTGAGGGAGAAATCTGCTGAATAAAGTCTCAAACTGCTGCACTGAAGATTAGTATGCTGGGGATGAGGAAGAGGAGAGCGAAAGATGAAACACTAGAGTTCATTTTTCTCGTCGGAGCTGAGAACAACCTGGCCAATGGTCATTTGAGGTTGAGACCGCTGGATTAGAGGCTGCAAGCTTCTTTTTTTTTTTTTTTTTTTTACCAACAGTGTTTGTTTAGATTTTAGTCATTCTGTTACAGGTTCATGTTTGAGGTCTTGCTAATAAGTGGAAGAAGCTTTGAAGTGAGCTAATAATAAAAATCAGTCAAATATGTTGTGTCAAACCATCACAACAGCTCTCTTTGGTAAAGTAGTTGTGTAATAAGAAGGATTATGTACAGTGAGCTGGTCATTATTGCAGATAAACCCTGACAGGGTGAATGGAGACCCCAGCAGGATTATCCCTGTATTGTAAACATGTCTACAGTACATGTAGAGGCTTGTGCGGCTGCCAGGATGTATTTGCTAGCGATAGCAAACTGTATTCCTCGGGTGCCAGCTGTGCCAGTGCTGCTCTCCATCATGTCAAAAAGCAGGCTGGAGTCTTTCTCCATAGTCCGACTGAGATCATTTGTCTCCCATCAGGGATCTCTGTTCTGTGCAAAGTGCTGATGGTGCAACTAAGCACTTATAACACTGTGGTGCAGTATGTCTGAGCTTTGTTTCAGCTTCATCTCAATTTAAACTACAGATAACAAACCATAGTAATACAATATACAGGCAATTGGGAGTCAAACAGCGAAATGCTATGTACAGGGAAGTTTGTCCATTATTCCAAAAGCTATATCTAAGTTTTAGTTTTTTTTTTTTTTAAACCTGGCATTTGTCATGCTTTGATTTTCAGACAACAAATAATTCACCATGCAGAGGCTGAATTTAGAAGCACTACTGCGTTTCCCACAATTTTGCTAATCCACTGGAGTTTCCTGCAAGCTCATTAACATATACAAGTAATTCACATAAGTGCTCACACTATTGGCAGCAATAATGTAATGCAATACGTGAACCTTTTTTCTTTTAGATAACTGCTTTCTCAACTAATCAAATAAAAGTGGCATTCACAATGTTAAGAGGCACTATTATAACCAATAAAGTAGCTTTAAGTACCTATACAGTCTAATGCGTTCCAATACCAGTGCTCTGCCATAAAGTCTACTTCTGGGATGACTATAATGTTTTTATACATTATTAGCATTGAGTATAGCTGGTAATGGTGTTTCTAATAGTACCTTCCGTATGTAAATGGAGGACAAAAACATTTGAAACACCTTTCAATATTATGTAGTCCAGTACACAACCACCTGTGACCTCAGTAATAACATATCTGAATTTCACAACAAAATTGGAGAATGATAGACATCATAAAAAGGTAGAAGCTATAGCGGAGCTGTTGTAATGAATTGCAATAGATTGTCCAGCACTATCAAATAAATTAGGTTTTAATTACATTGGACGACGGTCTTTGGCTGATGGGAGGTGTCCATATTTATTTGTTTTTTATGCACTTTTGTGTTAGTGCCAAGTCGGATATATCTGAGAAAAATTTGTCAATCATAATTATGACTTGGATGTTGACCTGAACACTACTTAAACGTCGGAAACTTGTAATTAAAATAACTGATACGACAGGCCTCCTCCTCCTCCCCTTGCTTGAACCTCTTTAAGGCCAAATGCAATTATTCCTCCCTGGCAAACAAAGGCTGTGCAGTCTTTATTTGGGGTCTCTATTCTCCAGTTCTACTTTTGACAAACCAAAGTTGGACAAATTGTCTGCAAGTGCTGGCAAACGTCACAGTGATGGTGCGATGATCAGCATTATGAATAGTCTGGTGCTGCTCTAACGCACCTGATATTACGGCGAGAGATTCCTTTCATTTCATTCACACCTTTGAATCAATCTCTTGGTCAGACATGTGGACAAACACTGCGTCCCTGGATCCTGCGCCTTAGGTTTGCTTCTCCTGTTTGGACTAGAAAAATAGGTAATAAGCATAGAAAATGATTTAAAGCGACCATTCAAACATTTATTTATTCCACAATCATGGCATGAGTATGTCACGCACAGTGAAACTTGAATTTGTGTGCCCAGGCTGGCAGAAAGCAAACAATGCCACTCCAGCAGCAGGCTTTTTCAGCTTTGGCTGAGATGAGCCCCAGTGGAATCAGATGGTAAGTGAACAGACGTGTAACCATTTCAAAGTGCTTGCGCCATTTCATTTTCATTCCCTGAAGGCAACACTCCTCTGCACTTTATGAACAGTCCAAGGAAGTCAAGAAAAACCTCTTTCATTAGTACAAGCACACTCGATAAAGGCACAGAGCCAAACAACAAATAATAGTGTCACGGACATAAGAAGTCAAATTAGAATAGAATCTTTTATTTTATTTTTTACAAATACTGTTATTTTTCACAACATGTAAATGCATCAGACCAAATCCCTCTCACGCACACTCACACTTCAAATCAGGAATGATATGAAAAAACAATCTATAACCCACAAGAACACGGCGCCAAAAGACTTTCATACCCATCAGTGGAATTTGAAATCACTCATGCTGTAATACAATTCAATACACCAAAAATATGCAAGTTTATCTAAAGATGAGATATGAAATGTAGAACACTTAAATGTATAAAAATGATCAGATGGCCTAAATGCAAAAAAACATTTTAAAAGAGTGCTGTTTGAAATTATGTCAATAGGAATTTGCTAATTAATTTCATCCGTTAGATCTGTAGCAGAAATACAACCTTGGGCTGACCACCACCGCTTTTCAATCACAGGGGGCCTGACCAGACGGATCAATGAGAGAAGGCCATTGGAGATTCTACAGCTCTTGTTGTGGCCGACACACTTTAATTGGATGGTACATGAGTGTTTTGCTGAACAGTGGGCCTGTTTTCCACATGCACAATCGATGGCTAGTTCTCTGCAGAGTTGCCCAGATGGTTTCCAATGAAATATCAAACTCTATCCTAGAAACTTCTGGATGATTGCATATTTCCTGTGTCAAGCTGCTTTAATTAAGCGTCAAATACAATTCTACCACCGCCCTGACCTGTGTACCATGATAATACCATACTGTAGTGAAAAGCTGTCAGGTCTGATATTGCACACATTCAGATTTTTACATATTCAGCTTGTAAAAAAACAATCTGTTGCTAACCAAAATAATATCATACACAAAGGAGCAATAGGTATGATTTTGCTGCCCATGGCACAATATAACCATCAGTTTTCTGTGTAGGGTTAAAGATGGGGTAAGCAGTTTTCTGAAGAAAAAAAAAACCCCTACAGAATAAAAAAAAATATAGACATCCTCCTGCAGCTCTCCCCACTCTGTCCCAGCTGACACATTCACGCATACGTTCATACAGTAACCTATACGAGCTATTCATTTCAAACATCATCCTGATCGTGATTGTTATCTTGCCGTTATATAGCGGCAATTCTTTGAGAATTATTGTCTCGTTTACTTTGCAAACTTAAGGGTCTGTAAAGTCTTTTGAGGTGAACTGCGATTTGAGGCTCTACAAAAACGCACCCTTGAATTAGGCGCAGCTGTGAGCCTCTGCCTACGGTTAGCCGACTAAACTAATGGCAACATCTCCATCTCTGAAACACTCATTGCCAATGTTGACACATTTCATTTTCGGGTTGCTTTGTAGTGTAGGCAGTTGTGGCCAACGCTGGAATAGCAACTGCAGTGTATTCCGCCATTGTATGAGGCTTTCGCCATCTGAAGGGACATGCACACGCATCTACATGAGTAGAACAGCCAATAGGAACGCTCTCTCCTGTCATAAGATAGATTTTCTAAAGTCTAAAACAGAGCCAAGAGAAGGTGCAGAAGTCTGGGACAACTTTAATTACAATATGCTGAAAGGTTATTATGGAATTGTTGAAAATTGAAAAAACCCTGCCTCTCCCAGCTTCAATGAATAGTCTGTGGCAGAAACTGGTAGAAATATGTAGGAGCAAACAACCTGTGTTAAAGCAGATGTCTTCTGCTGGAGGTTGGTAAAGGTCTCAGCTTAATTAAATCCCGTTTCATTCACTATGATTTATAAAAAGAAAATCTAGTCTCGACTCAACTTCCATCAATTATCTATAAGCCATATGATGACCCTGGAAAAATCAATCATCGCTCTTATTTCAAAGTGCTCTTAATTAATACACACATGCACACGCAGACACACACATAAATCACAAACACGTGCACACTTTTGGATAGAAGTAAGCTACATTACCATCTAAATGATCTGATAAACATCTCTACTGGATGTGATCAAAATTAGCTTTGGGTATTAGAAACACTTTTTCATATGTGCACATCCATACCATCCATTTTATCTTTTTCTGATTCATCATATTGATATGGTTTCTCAGTGCAATCTGATTAAAAGTAGTGCAGTGTTTTATGTCATCTTTAAGACTTTCCCCCTGTATCCTGCTGAGGTTAATTCTAATAAGAATTTAACATTCATTTTATAAAGTGCTTTCTTTTCCTCATATTTTTTCAAAAACTAAATCTAGTATTTTGAATTTGAACTATTAATAGGTGGTTTTATTACTGTAACTTACAACACCTCTGGAAGAGTACAGAGGACTAACAATATGAATGAGAAATAATGCACAATGCAAAAAAAAAAAGAAGCAACTTAAAAATGTTGCTTTGAACAGATCATTAACAGAAAGTCAAAACATCCTCCCAACCCACAGCCCTCTGGTTCCTACAGTCCTTAGCTGTTTTCATTCACCAAGCGTGAACCGTTGATGCCCCGGTAGGTGACGCGGCTGGGACGGACCAGCACACCGTAGCCAGGTCGACAGGTGAAGTAACGGCGGCCTCCCACAGAGCCGTCGTTCTTGCCCTTGGGGTTTCGGAGCTCCAGACCCAGCCAGAGGCCTGGGGCAAAGTCCGCGGTGCCCAAGTAACGGATGAATGCCATGTCATTGGCACTGCAGAGCAGGACCTGCATGCCCACGTGGAGGCAAACCTGTCCATCAGAGCTGGGCAAGGGGCTGGACCCTGCGGTGCTCGCAGGAACACCGCCGACACCACCGCTCAGGGTGCTCCACCGCCGACGGTGAGGATTAGAGCGACTCCTTAGAGGAATTTTGGCAGCACAGGGAAAAACACAGCAAGAAAGATTTATGAGAAAAGGTATGCAGTGTGAGAGGCTATCTCAAAAGTAAGTGGGAGATTGATGGCAGCTTGATGTGAATGATTGATCTTCAATTGCCTGTTCTTTCTCATTCTAACCACAATCATGCATTGGCCATTTAAAAGAGGAACCTTTGCTGACTGATACCACTGCATCCTATCTGTATTGATTCTGCCACTGCATAGGATGAAGTTGAGGGTGAAAAGTGAGGAGGAAAAGAGAGCCCAACCTGGTAACGGGACTTCTTCTGCTCGTCTCCTTCGAGGCGGCGATGGCCGACGATGTGCTGAAACTGCGACGAATTGTCCCTGCACGGCAATCACAGGAGTCAAATACTCCCACACAGATTCTTGCATAACAATAACTTCACAAGCAATCACAGCATAATAATTGCAATGACGCATTTCAAATAAAACTCAGAAGCTTGCTATGAAGGTAGACCTCTCACCGCTGAAAGGATGACGTGAGGACGAGAGCTCAGAGAGGCAATCAACAGATCCATGGATCCTGTGAGGAGAAAGGAACCAACAAACATACAAGTGACATACAGCGATATATCTTAAACATTTAGCAACATTGAGTTTTCAACATCAGATAAACTCAACTTGCACAGTAGGTTCTTACCTACTGTGCAAGTTGAGAGGATTAATGTGGAACAAAATGTATTGGAATATCCATTTGGAAAATTCATTAAATACCACCACATGTCTTGACTGGGTCTGCCCCCTCTCTGATAACAACTATTTCTGCTGCTCGTGGAAGAGCGTCTGTCCCGCTTATTGATGCTTTCTTAAACCGCTTTGCGACTATAGTAACGTTAGAGTTCTGAAAGCCATTAAGAGGGAGACGGCCAATGTCCAAGAATGAGGAAAAAAGGTGTTTCATTGTTTTCTAAGGGTGGTATAGAGAAACAAAAAATAAGTAAAGGGGGGGGGGGGGATAACAAAAGCTGTTTGTTTACCTAATGGGTTGTGATAGCTGCCGACAGGAGAAGAAAAGAGAAGGAGAAACAAGTTGCTGGATGGAGAGAATGTGAGATTCTCCATGAGACGCACATTATCTGTGCTGGGGTTAATTAGGGAAAAAAGAAGCAAGGAAACAGACATGTAGAGGGGAGGGCGAGAAAACGCACGCGTTGCCTTTCCAAAAAGCAGCTTTTATCTTGTGGAAGACGTAAATGGTGGTTTAAAATTTTTTTATAAAATGGGGAGAGCAATGTAGAGATGGGAAGAGAGAAGGAACTCGCCCCCTCAATGCTGCCCCCATTCTGCATTGAGATGAAGCACATGCAGCAAAGCAAGCTGAAGAGACTAATTATACCTAGGTATAAAGGAGGAACATGTTAATTTACCCAGCAATCCCGCCAATCTGAAGAACCTCTCTCTCTATCTCTCCTTTAAAATAAATACAATCAGTAATTTAGACATCAACTGCTTTTTAAACTGTAAAGGCTTTCAATCAGTTATGACACATTACACACTTGAGGCAGTGCGCGGTTAATGTGCCATCCAATAAAAATTTTAAAAAAGGGGCAACAGTTTTTTATCCACTTACAGAAAATGTGAAGCAAAACCAAAACAATGTCTGGCAGTGAATAACATAGTGGCTTGTGAATATGCATGTAAGACAGCGGCCTCCATATCCCCAGGATTAAATGATCTCCATAGTAGCTACCTTGGCACTTGATACATCTGTTGAGTAAACACTTCGTCTGTGTAGTATGCACACCCAATCCGATGTGCAGAAATAATAAGGCCTTTTGCCTTTGTTCATGCACTATATAACCGGTCAACATGTGTGCCATACGGGAGTGGTTCCTACTTTTACATCACATAAGTGAGCGAAGGGACGTAAAAAAAAGAAGTGCATGGTGAAAGAGGTTTAACAGTCTACTGCATGCGAAGAAATCACAACAGCCCCGTCCAAATTTAAGTTATGTTGAGCACATAATTTGGCAAACCAAAAAATCCTTTCATCTGAATCTTGATGAAAGATACAACGCATATTTGGCACCAAAGAATCAACTCATATTTAACAGGCAATGCTAAAAGATGTTGGCCCATGTTGTTGATCTACTAATTCAGCTATACACATGGCTCTGATAGTTGTGGGCTCAGTGTTGAAGTGAATATATTGAGATCATATGAGACTATATAATCTAAGGAATCCATTGATACCAACCATGTCACGCTAGCTTGTCTGGAAGGAGGCTGAATAACGATCCAAGTTTAGGCTTTAAATTTGTAGCGGGGAAAAACTGGCATGGCCATATTCACAGGAGTCTCTTGACTTCTCACCTCAAGATTTCTGAAAAAATGGTTTTCGATGGATACCCACAAGTCTCTCCTTTACAGTTATGTCCACTTCTGCTAATTCAATTAATTTTGTGGCAAAAACAATGCAGTACAAATGTGTTATTTTCACCTATTCTAAAATGATGCATTGAATATTTCTGCACTTGGGTTTGTAAACAATTTTGGAATTGCATACATTGGATATGAATGGAAGCTGGGACTCTTATGGATCCAACAGTATTCATGTGTGATGATATTAGTCCCCATAGTGGCCATTTTATATAATGACCTCACTGTATTTAATGACCTGTTGTGAGCTCTGGGATAATCACAGCCTCATGAAACTTTACAACCAGAAAACTAGAGACATCGGGCTTTCAGAGGATGTATGGCTTTCCTATTCCTATATATTGATAATAAAAAAGGGGTTTCTGAGCAGTTTCCAGAACAGAAGTGCTCACCATCCAATCACTGAAAAATGCATTTCTTACAGAATCATTGGTGTATCTTGCCTGCTGTTTCTTTAATGCATCACTATGCTGAATGTTGAAGAGTATCACGCTATCGAGTGAGCTCAGATTTGTTTTTATCAAAATCTTGACTTGGTCTTCCTTAGGAAAGATGTATAGACAGGCAACCAATTGAAATGTGAATCAGGATGTCCTTCAGTCACCAAATCTCAACTCGGTTAAACACTGATGAGGTTCCTGGGGGCCACGCTCTATCCAACGCTTTCCACCAACATCACAACACCAAATGAGGGAATATCTTTTGGAAGAATAGTGTTCCATCGCTCCAGTAGAGTTCTATACCAAAGCAGCTGTTCTGTTTACCTTATTAACACAGTGTTGAATTTTCCTTTAATGAGTCTCCCATCTGTATTTCAGACACAACCAGTCCAGCTGACAACAGCTATTGACGGCCAAAACTCAAACTCAAAATGTGATTAATAGGAAAGGAACATAGGCAAAGTGCCAACTGTAGATTTATTTAATTGGTTGTTTTACATTTCTATTATAGGGCTCCAATATTGCCCCAGCAGCCTGTTGTTTTTGGTTTATTTATTTATTTTTTTAATAAATGAATCGACAGCACAATATGCACATACACTGAAGCAGGAATTGATTTAGAAACACTGAAAAAAAATGATAGGTTTGTAAACAAGATACGTCCAGAGTTCTGGCACTTATACGGTCATTAAGTCCAGCTAATCTCTGTGAAAATTGTGAGACGGAGTAATTTCTGTGGGAACTATAAGCAAAATGTTTATTTATGTGCAAAAGCAAGCAAACATCTGCTTGGCTATCAAAACATGTATAATACTTTAACAATGTCCTTAAAAATATTTTTATAAATATATTATAAATATTTTCAGATATCAGTTTTCTAAAACTTAAGGCCGAGACAAATTATTGTTCACAGACACATTAATACCAGTCCAAAAACACACCCAAGTCAAACGTGTATAATTCAAGTGTTCCTGCTTTTTGGTTCTGCATGCATATGTTTACTGTAATTATATGTTTAGCCAAGAAATAAAGGCTCGATTGCATGAGCAGCGCAGAGAGCACACATCAGAGCCTTATAAGAGGCTGATCAGACGCCTCAAGAGACGAGTGCATTTCAGCTGAGAGGAGCTTTTCAAAAGGAGATCCACCAGTCTAACATTGACTGGTCTCCATCTTATGTCTCTAAACACAAAACACTTCTTCAATTTCACGCTCTCACAGAAAAAGTTATTAATCACAATTTCAGAGACGTGGCTTGAATTTAAGTTGCATTGGTTCTACCAGAGAAAACATTCGACAGCACCATTTCGCCTATTTCTACTTACATTCAGGCAAAACATCCTGGAAAATGAATTCAGCTAAAATTATCAAGAATTAGGGTTGGGCGATATAACGGTAAGTAGAAATGTGTCCACCGGTAGAGACTCTGCAATACTGTAGGTATTCTCGCGCAGTCTCATGATTCTCGCAGGATCTCGCCATATCACGATCTCTCATATCCAGCTGCCTCACAAGGTACCGTATTTTCCGGACTATAAGGCGCACTTAAAAGCCTTTAATTT
>CALSBV010011913.1:1015354-1027798 GCA_943590825.1 Bovichtus diacanthus
AAATTAAAGGCTTTTAAGTGCGCCTTATAGTCCGGAAAATACGGTACAAACACATTTCCTTTAACTAGACTTGATACTGCTTATGTTGATGAAATACATACTTCATGCATATTTAGGGAAAAAGATGACATTATGTTCTTATACATCTCGCTGAGTAATTAGGAGATGATAATGTAAGCTCAAAGTTAAGCATCACGTAAATATTAAATACAGACGAACACAAAGGATAGGTTTCCATGCATATTGCCGAGTATGACTGCTGTCATTGAATGCCTCCTCAGTGGAGTTAATAGTTATTATGTGCAGACAATGACATCTCACTCATCTCTCTTTTAAACCAAAAGCCACCTATTAGGCTTGGTGAAGTAGTCCAGTGGCTAGCAGTAACAATCTGCAATGATCTGGATTTGCAATCAGGGATGACTTTTGTCATAAACCAGCACCAAAAACACATTTGGTTTGAGCAATCACAGAGTACAAATTACATTACTTAGAGGATTGGATTGCAATTTTTGAGACTCGCCTCAATTGTTTATCTTTATTGCTTTTAGGAAGGCTAGTCTCCCACTATCCTCTGGGCCAATAAAGTTTTAAATCAATCCAAGGTATAAACACAGTGCTTGTGGATGTTACTAGTACCCCTAAGTTAGAGGAATTAAACAGCCTTTTGCTAGTAATATATTTTACTGTACACGATGAATAAATAAGTTATATAGCAGAGGGAGAGGGGTGGTTGATCATCAGAAGATCAAACAGGATGTGCACACTGTTGTAATCCAGTCAATGGAGAATGGGGGCCATTACCACCAACACTTTTTCAGCACATCTTATCACCAAGATAATGACAAAATGGACGAGCATCGGCCACTTTTTCTATTGATGCTAGTACTCTAAGCTTATTTCCCAAACCTCCTTAAGTGAGGGCACGTGAAGGATTATTTCTTCAGCTAACAGCAATATAAGGAAGCCATTCACCGGACTAATAACGTTACTCCAAAATGTTTGTGTTTCTATGAGGTTGGTGCAGGTCTTCTATTTTTATACAATATGTGGTCTGTAATAATGTATCCACTGGTCTCCTGGGGACTGCATGAGATTCCCTGTGACATGAGAAACAGTTGCCCCTGTGGCATTTGTATAGCGGTGTTCACAAAGGTTCACACATTTCTTCGTCCTGAGGGCCCTACAGGCTATTCAGTTTCACTGCCTATGTAGTTTATGTTATGACTTGATAATTTCAAGCCTTTTTTAAAGTTACAGTACTTTGTGCCAGAACACCACAGGCAAACGCATTCATCCAAAAAAAAGTGTGAGCCTCAGGCCGACGCAGATGGAGCAGTGCTCAACCGTTCATAGTGCTCTCAACAAACACTTCATACAATTTCTGTATGATTGATCACATGGATCCTTTTTTCATCTGACCTAATATGTAAAGTGAAGTGTTATGAGCCGTTTGCAACTTGTTCCTACCCGTGTTTATCTTGGAGGTGATGCGGGACACGTCAATGCGACGAGGGGGGCGTATGGGTGTAGACGTCTTTCTGGTGCTGCTTTTATGTCTTTCCAAAGGTTTGCTTATCTTAGAGAGGGGAGCAAAGATTCCTGTGAAAACAAAATAAAATATATTAATAAAGTAACATTATTTGCGATATACAGAGTAAAAATGAATAAAACAAAAGCAAAAGACACATTGCATATGCCAACTTTAACACATTAAATTGACTTATTGACAAAAAGGACACATCTAATTTCCCTGGGGTTAGATAAGACACCACTGAAAACCTGGTGGACCAATTAAGGCATATAAAAGTCAATAATGGCAGAAGTAATTGATAGAGAGTGGGTGAGTCAATGTGGTTGATCTTTAAGTGCAGGGTCGTGGCTTGACCTACCATGTTTGATTCGACAGGTGAAATACAGAACCCCTGCTACCGAGCCATCGTTCTTCCCCTCTGGTTTGTCCAGCTCCACTCCGGCCCAGAGGCCTCCAGAGAACTCGGTGCTACCACAGAATCGCAGGCTTCCAACCTGTGCACACATAATTATATACCACAGAAAGTAAAACTAAGATAAAGCGCCGTATGCAAACCAAAAACATGAAATTCAGCAAAAGAACTGGCCGGTGTGTGAAATCACACCTTCATGCCATGCATTATGTCAAGGGCAGAACCCCCCCATCAGAAACTCAATAATATGTTCATGCGTCTATGTCAGCTAAAGCAGCAGACAAACAATTAAAAAGGGAAAATGGAGATCAAAGCATAAGACTGTGCCAGAAGGATCAGGGAAGACAATAAGCGCTTTGATTAGCCAATCTCTACAGCTTGGCACGCTTTTATTCTGTTCTCAATGTGCCATAGAACCCTATTAATTGCGCATTCTTTTAGAGCAAATGTCCAACTGGGCTAGACTTAATATTCTCTTATCGTCTACATGTCTCCGTTTGCATTTAAGTTTGTGCAGTTTAGAGCAAGGGCACACTGCAGACTACAGCCACATAAAAACATAAATACTAAAAAGGTGTATAGGGATTTTAAACTGGCCTGATTACATAACAAGAACTGGTATTGGTGGCCAGTGGTCTTTCCTTTCAGCCACCATTACTTTGTGATCAATTAAATTAAATCTGAACAAAAGCTGATACTGTACATTCATGGTGAGGGCATTTTAAACGGTTAGTCCAGAAGTCATACAATAACACAGACAAACTACGGCAAATATAGCGTACACTCAAACTCATTGATTTAATTTTTTTTTATATAAAAAAGGTGTGCTTTTTTGCTGTGGTTTTCTTTTAGGTGGCTAAAATACGTTTTGCTGCTTCCCCGTCCACAGCAGTACATTGCTTAGCTTCCGTGCTGCTACTCCTACCCATTTCTCCTAACTGGGGACATGCTGAACAGTCATCTACCGTAGATAATACTCGGACTGTACTTCATACAACCTCACTTATGTACTTTATAGTGCACATTACACACTTCTTTAAAACTCAAGTTGGTAATGCTAGTTAGAGCTTGTAATATGAAAGGCAGATGTGATTGAAGATTCTTGTAGCTTTAATACTTGCTGCTCTCAAGTTATTCTTTACCATTTTCACCATGAAGCATTTCCTTCAAAATGTTTGCAGTAAACTGCCGTGCAAGTCTAAGCAGTTAGGCTAATGCTAGTCTGACTGCATGTAGACTGTGGGATTTAAAGAAATACAAATAAGGTAGGGTGTTTTTTTCCCTATACAGAAGGATAATATGTGGAGACCTTTCTCCAGCACTGTGGAGACAAGTCTGGCTATGTGAGACTAGGATAATGGCAAAGTAATGGCGAGCGACAGGCCACCTCTACCACTAAGCACTAACACCAGCAACATAATTTGTGTTTAAACAGTTCATCCTTGACCTACACCAACTGCCTTTGATTTGTCTGCAAGCTGCACATACAACACTTGCATGGTAAATCTGAAAAGCCCTAAAGCCAGGGTTTAGCTTGATAGACAGGTGGAGCAAATTTAGGCAAGCATCCGCGAGCCAGGGAAGACTTGATCAGTTGTTTACAACTTCTTTCAAAATTCACACTTCCTTAAAAAGCAGAAAAAAGGTGAATTACACCAACGATTTCACCATGTTACATTATCTCTTATGGGCGTAAACTCAATGGAACTCTACAATTTTAGGGCTCCGTTCAAATGTAAGTCACTCTCAGCCCTGAGAGTACATAAAAGCACTCCCTGGTCTAATGAGCATCAATTTGTCAGGATGACTGTTGAAACACTTAGAATTATTAAATGTCTTTTATGCCACTCAAGAATATCAAAACATCGTTTTCTACAGTACCACTGTACAGTAACTGTACCCAATTTGTTTTTCGGTGACATTGCGGTAATAGGAGCACATTCATGAAATGGCACTGAAATATTAGAGAAGTCACTGCAAAATAGATGTTTGGCTGACAGAATTGATTTTTCCAGATTCGTAGCACTGGGTTACTGAACACATCATTGAACATTTGAACTCAAGACTTAGAAATCATGGAACAAAATGTCAACTACAAACCCATGTTTTACAACATGGATGGTTTGTGATCACTATATCATATGGGTCTCTAGTCTAGTCCACAGGGATGACATGAAGTGTAAGGAAGCTCAACTGCATTTCCTTTTGGTTTTATTACAAATATCCATTGCCATTTTTTATTACTCTGGTGGTCATCATTCCACTCTCTTGCAACAGATTACAGCAAAGACAAAGAAATCCAGCGAATAAAGCAGTGTGCATCGTACAAATGCCGGTGCCAGTACAAAAAGTTCAGAACAGTCTTAACAGTGGGAAAACTTCAATTTGGTCGTGTTTGAAGAAGGATGTGGAAAAAGGCAGAGCAGAAAAAGCCTATTCCAAGAGCAGAAAAGTTCTTATTTCTTCACAGAAATTATGTGGAAACCAGTCTCATTCTGTACATGTGATAATATTTCATGCCACCATTTCCACAATCATGATGAAAAATACAACATACTAGCAAAAGCAGAGATGGTGACTGTAGACAGGGTTATGAAAACAGGAGTTAGTGTTTAGTATGAGTGACGCAGCTGCAACAACTAGCACTATAATTAGTCACACTGTGGATTGGAGTAATCTAAAACTTTCCTCATTTCATGTGCCTATAAAAGTTTCAGGCTTTTGGTCACATTAATCTCAGGTATTTGGGGTTCTTGGCAGAGACTGGAAATGTCAACCTTAAGTGCAAAGTCATCTGCAAGCTATGAGAGAAAGGATGTCACGGATATTGCTCAACTGAGCCTCTGAGCACGTACTCGTGGAGTTGAAGCACCAATGGCTGCAACAGAGATGTCTGGTGATTTTATGCCAATGGCACTACAGTGGATGTCTCTTTCACCTGCTTTGGTGGATCACTAGGCAAATTCAGGGACGACTGGCCCCATGTTGTCAGCCTGATGACTAAAAGCACACAACGGTCATTGGAAAAAGACTGGTTTTGCAAAACTTAGCATGGATTTCTGGGGTTTTCATTTAATTTTGGAGCAGAAGCACCACAGTGTAGCAAATTGTCAAAGCTGAAATGTTCCATAAACATAGTTAGAAAAACTGGAAATTAGTTGTCCAATGGGGCTGACCCTTTACCGCTTTCAAAGCGATGTCAAAAGGATTACACACGGCTTACACCACCACACTGACGTTGGTTAGGGTAAGCAGCCACACCAACTTATTCATTTGCATTACATGAAGGAATTGGGAGAATAATTAGTTGTTGGATGCATTTCTTTGCCTAAATTCAGAGGTAAGTACTAGTTTAATGAACTGAAAGGAAGGTTGCCGCTATAAATTTTTTTTTTAAAATAACCAGCAGCACAAGCTGAAAAAAACTTATCTATAATCACGAACATGCAAACGTGTGACCGGCTACAGTATGTGATGCAGCTAAAGAGTAAACTGCATTCTTTAAAAAAGGACATTTTAAATATATATACTTTAAATTACACTGTGACTGGTCAAAGACTTACACAAATGCTTACAACAGTGCTGGTATGTGACTACTTCAGCGTATCCCTTTATTATTTTCTAACCCGGCATAGTTCACACTGCCAGATGTCCACATCATGGATTGTGTGAGCTTCACAAATAGACAAGTCTCAAAGGAGGATGATCCACAGGCAAAGAGGAAGAGTACGAGTATTTTGAACTCCTAAAACTGTTACCAGACATTTATCAGAATGACTATTGGAGTTGGATGAACTTAGACATGTTCAGATAAATGTTGACGATATGCCAAAATGAACTGTCAAACATAACTCTGGATGCTGGAAGGATGCCAAAAGGGTGTTGCTTAGCAACTGGAAACTATTTTTACTTGGTTGAGGGCTGAAATAATTGTAGAAAAATTAACCAAAGCTTTTGTCTTTGTTTAGGATAAACCACAGCACAGCTGCATGGCACTAATAGGATGTGGCTACAGAAATGAGGAGGATTGTACATCAATCCGTTTTATACGTTATTTCTTGACTGGCCATTCATGCAGTGCACTTGTTAGTACAGTAGGTACTTGTAAGATATATCAATTCAATCAATAATCCTATGGAAATGATCAGTGCATTCTCTTCCAATTCTGAAAAACAACATGGCAGAAATTCAACCATTTTATGCACATAAGCAAATAAAAATCAGCTCAGTGCCACCAAGTTACTATATTTGTGCTGTGTGTGCATTAGCGAGTCTGCTCCCCCTAATGTAATGTCTCTGTAGTGATACACAGAGAAAAACATTGTTAATGTGAACATCGGGTGCTTCCAGCTTAGCCTTGTGCTCAACGTTTGTAGGAAGGGAAGCTGGTGAGGGATCATGTTCTTGTCACTGCACTGCTGGCTGGTCTAACTGGGGGGGATTGTAATAACTGTTCACTCCTCCGCACAGTTAGAGGAACAGCATGTAGGATTTAGGGGGATTTATTAGCAGAAATGGAATAAACTATTCATAACTATGTTTTCATTAGGTTAGAATGAGCCCTTCTTATCTACATAGGGAGCGGTTTCTCTTCCACGGAGTTGGCCCTGTTGCACCGCCATGTTTCTACAGTAGCTCAGAACAGACAAACCAATCTCTGACTCTAGAGGGCTGCCTTTCGAGTATTCACACTATCTGAAGGCCACCATAGGTTCTCCGACACACTTGGAAAGAGAGGGGTGTGCGGAAGAATATTCAGTTTGTTGCAATCTGCAACGTCACTCCTAGATGCAACTAAATCCTACACACAGGACCTTTGGGCCCTCCTGGTACTACGGCTACAAATGTATAAGGTTAGTGTGGAGCTCCATTGAGATGAGTTAGACATTTTCACTGTTAATAGAATTTAATAATTGTAGCACTTACTTACTGCTGTTCGGAGTCAGTTTATTAGGTTCCCTCTGTAACTGTGAGTACACTTATTTGAGTTCAGCTAATCATGAGGTTGGGAAGGTTCCCTGTATTGTACTACTTTGAGATATGGCAAATGAAGAAGGTGGATATTTAAAAAAGGAACATTAGCACAGCTTTAGGTAAGACTGAAATTGCTCCAATCAAAGGATTAATGAAGATATTTATAATTGGTCTTGCCTTTCGATAGTGACCTACCACACACCTTCTGTCCAGCTATCACCACACGGTCACCTAGTCGGATTCCCATGGTGGCGAGCTGTATCCTGGCCTTATCGGAGAGAACAGGAAGTGACTGGGCGTGCAGTGTGAGGGGCAGAGGGGAGCTGGGTCTGGGTAAAGCCCGTCTCAGCAAAGTCCGGAGATCTTTGGCCGTGGCGGCTGCGTCTGCCATCTCCAATGGCATGTCGAGTGGGTCAGGCACCACTTCTGCTGGGCACTGGCCTTTTTCATTCTGTAGGAAGAGACGAGGGAAAAGCACAGAAGATCGATGATATAATGATGAATAAAAAGTGAATGTCATCCAACTTTTTAGATTTTTTGATTTGCCAGCATGCCAAGTAAATGTAATATAAATGATCAATATCAAGTACAGGGCCCACCTCACTTAAGACACGCTGCTAGGACATAAAAAAGTAAAACTTTTATCTTTGCTTCCTTCATCTAAAAGTTCAGTTATATCATTTATTTAATCTTATCTCTGGCACAGTGTTGACAAAAACAACTTGTTCTGGGAGCAAAGAGGCGGCAATTATACTGTGGTCTATTTTAAAGCTGTACTGAACTGATCCATTTAGTCCACTCAACTACATCTGCAACATGGGCATAGAACTCATCAGAGCTTCACCTGCCAGCTAAAAGTAATGAGGACGACTTCACTCCACCCACCAAAAATCAAGCACATACCAAACAGACTTGAAACAGTTGCTCGCTTCAAATCTGAAACAATCAAAAAAGCCATCCACTACAGCAACTTGCTACAAAATTAAAGTACAATGAGTTGCTATAGCTATGAAGCCAAAAGATGTGTGTTAAGGGAAGCATGAAAGGCCAGCAACATTTGTTACATTTCCATCCTTATAAAAACTTTCCATTGCTCAAATGCAAGGTTTGTTGTCACGAATGTCTGCTGAGTCAGAGAAGAGAAATATCAAATTAAACCTCTTCCAAGTCTGACCTTTACACAAAAGGAAAAGAGATTTTTTTTTAAAACTGAATTTCTTGGCTTTGGTATCATGCCTCATATTCCACTGCAAGCAAAAAACAAAATTTTTCAAATGCAAGTGACACTATTTGGTAGGGGGAGCATTCAAGTACATCACAAAGCATTGCACTTGCCTATACTAATGCTCCATGCTCCTGACAAACGTGGTTGATAGTGATGCAGTGCCCATATTCTTTCACTAAACTTCATTTTCTACTGAACTTCAGAAAGACTATTTTTACATGGTCCAGGTGACATGAAGTTAAAGTGGCTTTCCTTTGTTTTGCAGGGTACTCTTTTGGATAATAATCAAATGTGTACACCCAATGTTATGACTTTGATACACCCACATGCATGGTCTATACCTAAACTTAAATAGGTTTGGTCACAGTAAACAGATTGGTATTTTCAAATCTATGAAGAGGGTTACTAGGGAGAAAAAAAGGAATAGCAATATCAGAACTTGTACAACAGATGCAACATTTCTCTAGGGCTAATTGGAAGCAAAGTCTTGACAAACCATAAACAAAGCGACAGAAATATAACGAGTTTAAACATTTGCTTGGCAAGATAAGTAACTAACATTCATTTCTCTAACCCAGAACATCTCTGAATAAAAAAGGGTTAAAAAACAACAAGCAGGTTCACATCAACCAGTGTTCACATGATCTCCAAGCTTGGCATTCACACGCTAAGAAATAAAGAGCTCCTGCACTCTTCTTTGAACAAGTGAATTATTGGATTATGGTGTGTAGTGCTTTGGTGACCTCCAGTGGGAAAACGAGTACATACAAAGAACAGGCAGCATTTCTGTTTAGAAACAACTTCAATGCATCTGAAAAAACATTTTGCTTAATATAAAAGGTTAATGGCACATTGAGACATGCAAATTCTAGTATGGGTCGAAACTTTCAATAGAACGTATAATCTATGACGGACTGTGTAGCTTTGATGCCACATCATCTACTGAGAATCTGCAGTACATCCTTAAATTCAAGGCAACACATCAGGGCTGTTCAGCAAACCCCTCAATCAAGGCTTTAAACGACTGCAACTGAGAGGCACAAGGCAGACAGGCTGAGCACAGAGAGATGTTCAAATGGTAGATCTATTCAAAATATGTCTGGGGAAATTTGTATTGCAAACAATTGCTTTTTTATAGGTGTTATCTGCTAGTTGAGTCAGAAAATGCCAAACAGTAAACATGGGCAAAAAAAGACTGAATATCTGAAATGGAATAAATGTGAGGCCTGAGAGTTTATCTAAAAGATTGCAATATTTTATATTTTTTTTAACTGAGCATAAAGACTTATTTTATAAAAAGTCTCCATCAAATTGAGATATTTCTGTAGAGCTAGGATTAAATCACAGGACAGGCTTTGTAAATTTGATGGTGGGATAATGGTGTGAATTTTACCATTTCCAAGAGTCATGATTGATGACATCTGTGAGCAAATACAGGGGGCAGAAGCAGTATCATCAACACACACAGTGTAATGACGTCCAATACAATAGCCATGACAAACAATTATATCTGGTTATTTAGTAATGCAACTAATTGATTTATTGAAAAAACTGACCACTCTCTGGTTTCAGCTTCTCCAATGTGAGGATTTGTTGCTTTGTTTTTTATTTACATCATTATAAAAATTGTAAAATGTAGAGTTTCTGCTGTCCTGATGTCAGTGTGGAGTTTGTCAAAACAGTCTTGACTGTCAAACTTGCATGCGAGTGCATGTGAGAGAACAATGGAACTTACTTTGAAAGCAGGGTTGGCTCCCAGCTCCAAGAGACATTTGACAGCTGACGTGCAGAGGTTGGAGGCAGCGATGTGCAGGGCGGTGCCAAAGTCAAAGTCACTACAGGTAGCATCTCCCTCTACAAGAAGAAAAGAAAAAAGAAAAAAAAAAAGGCAATCAGGAGGATGTATTCTATGGGATTTTTACACTTTATTATGTTTCTTATATCATTTTCTAACAGTTACCTGTTCAGGGCCATCTGTAGTGAACAGGGCCTTCCACTTTTCTGGTCTCTCAGGGTATTTATACATGCATGCTGTGACTACTCAGGGTCTGCGATGTTGCCCTAGCTCAGGGGTGCCCACACTTTTTCAGCTTGGGAGCTACTTTTAAAATGACCAAGTCAAAATGATCTACCTATATTAAAAATGCTAAACATATATTTATTTATATTGTGGCGAGCGCCACGGGAAGCGAATGAATAGAGAACACCAACGAGTCAGAGACGGGAGTACGTTTTATGTTGTCCTGTGCCACATACACTGCAAGACCCCAGGTACACCTTTTATTACCAGGACACTACCACCCGTTAACCACAGCACACCGGGGGTCGCCCATAACTCTCACCCATGGTGGCAAAACATGAACACGCATAATTAAACAACACCACTCACGGACAAGTCTGCGCACTCTTGGTTCTTACTTGGTCCAGCTTCCCCACTCATTTTTATACCCTTTCTTTAGCAGAATTGTATAAATTGGAAGGCTAACTAGCTAATCAGCTCGCGGTGATTTGCAGCTGGCGGGGTTGACCGCGCATGCGTGGTGAACCGCGTGTTAGAAAAGGTGAGATCTCAGACTGGCTGACCTGTACGTCAATCAAGTGGCAAATGCCATAGTGAGGATGGATGATAGGCTAACTTTTAATTACATTTTTTTTTTTTTTTTCAATGCCATGCGATCTACCCACACTACCTTTGCGATCGACCGGTCGATCGCGATCGACGTAATGGGCACCCCTGCCCTAGCTCAATAATTTACTAACATACTCATTCACAACTTAATCAGCACTGGTTGTTCAGTACTGTCCACCCTTATTTTCTATATTTATGATACAGATCTGCATACAGATTAACATTTTGGTAAAAAAATAAATGTGTCTATAATAATTAATAATGAGATTATTTACACACAATGTAAAACTGTGATTGTCCTTTATAAATATAATACATGAATTCTGTAAAGACTGCTTTTAGTCTTTGTCTCTCCACTCACTACACAGCACAGCTTTTTGACCAAAGGTGACAAACATCATGTGCTGCATCGCAGGCACAGTAATGCTCACAGAGACTCACTAAGCCAGGACATGCGACGGCATTAGATCTTAATTTTTATATAAACTATGTTAATAATAAATATACTGGATTGAGAAATATCCTAGTGCAACACAGTAAGCAAAAAATATCTATAACTAAAGTATCTGAACAGCTCACCAAAATATGATCACTACACAGTATGGGAAACTGGCTATTCAAAAATAATAGAACTCAATTTTAAGCATTAGGCCTGTGCTTCAACAAACATATCCAAACAGCTGTGCATGCTGTTCAGTATTTGTTCCATACTTGTGTGTAATGACAGGAAAAACATCCATACACTCTTATCTGTGCAATATTCATTTACTGAGGCAGTTCCGGCCAGGACCTTCTTTAAGACGGACTGCAGCGCACAATGCTTTTCACATCATTTTTTTCTACCATCTTAGCTCCAGCACCATAAACAAGACTTTATCTGCTGAGTAGTGATTTTTATAAATTGGACTCCATACTGTGAGATGAGGGAAAATAAAAGAAACGTAATCAATCTGCCAAACTCCTGCTGCCACTGTCCAAGTCTATCCACATTGCATCATCACATTTAGAAAGCCCTTACCAAATAATGCAAGAGCACCACAAACGACAGCCTCTGTAGACTAGAATCACACCTCTCTGACTGACACCTAAACGAAAAACTGAATGCAAAAAAGGTTCCTAAATTTAGGCTGCATTGCAGCATTGATTTATTGGATTTGATTGAATGTAGCTATAGTGGGTAAACCTAATAAGCTGGGAACTCAGTATGTTTACCACAGGAAAGATAAATCACTGAGACCATAATCGCCGATGGTTATGAAAATAGAAATGTTTGCCCTGTACTGACTGCGCAATGACCTTCCACCACTGACCTCTGGCCGCAGCTCTGTTCTTACCTCCAGGCTGGGAGGCCTGCAACACCACCCGGATAAGCTGGGGCACGTCAAAGTAGGCAGCGTAGTGCAGGGCCCTCATGTTAGTCCAGCGCGAGCGAAGGTTGGGATCAGCACCCAAAGAAAGGAGCTGCCGGGCAAAGCCGGCTGCTATCTCTGCATCACCTGAGGAACACAGAAGGGATACAGGTACTGTATGGCACTGTTGCTGGCATTAACATGAGTCTTTGTTGATCTGATCACAAGTGGACAGTACGTCAGTTCACACCTGCCATAAAACGCGTCTCTATACACGTCTTTCAAATACAAAATGCATATTAATTTTTGTTATTAGTGTGT
>CALSBV010011913.1:1028198-1041956 GCA_943590825.1 Bovichtus diacanthus
CACACACACACACACACACACACACACACACACACACACACACACACTTTATTTACATATAGAGCGGGGAAGTGAGATCCGATCACAAGTGGTCACTCGAGACTCATGTGGAGACGCATTCTAATGCCAGGTGCAAACTGATGTGCTTATAGCTGTCCACTTGTGATCAGATCACCCAAGACGCATGTTAATGCCAGGTCTGAACAGGGCCTGTCAGCTCTAGAGACTGTGGCCGCGTTCCTAATCAATTACTTTTAGTACATACTGCAGCTGCCCTTACAAAGTATGTACTGTTGCATGCAGTATGCATGAAATTGGGACATACTACTTTATCCTAACATGGTGCCAGAAGAGCATACTGTCTTGCATACTGCAAAATGCGAGCGGATGCAGTAGGACATCCCAGTATTTTTGGCGTACCGCATTGGACATACTATGTATTGGGATATACTAAATATTTTTCTGGCATAATAAATAGTATGGTAGTATGGGTATTGTAACACAGGGTGTGTTTAAGGAGAAGAACTGATCATTAGGGATATAAGATTATGTTCAGTGGCCAGAGTAGCAAGATACAACTAGCACACAGAAAAGAAAGTCAATGTGTATACACTTTTACAGTCCAGCTGTGTTTCTCCAACCCCCATGTCAATACTAACCGATGCCCTGGGCCCCGGCCTTGCAGCAGTAGTGGAGGAGGCTCATATCTGTCAGACCGTCTCGATCATTCACACCGCAGCCTCGCTTTAGGATCTGTGCAAAGACAAGATGTGCAGTGCGTCACTAAGGACCGCTAGTGTCACTGTGCAAAAATATTACACAATAGGCTATAAAGTGAAACTCCAGGGCAATGATCTGATGAATGACAAGTAAGCTGGGCCTCTTTTAACTTTCCTCATCTTTAAATTTGAACAAGAATTGTTGGGCAACCTGACATGGCAACGAGGCACTTATTTCTCAAGGGTAGCCGTTATTAAGTGAGACAGAGAGAAAATAATCTCCTACTTTTGCCCTTGAGACAAGTGCTTCCCTGCACAATTTACTGCATTGCAGCTATTTTGTGTAACTCTGTGGAGGTGGTTTGTGGGTGGGTTTGTAGAAGTTAATTTTATTTTTAAAGTATTCTGGTGTTTTCAGTTATCATATTCTGAATTTAGCATTGTTATGTGTTGACTTGTGACTAATTCAATGAGTAGAGTTGTGAATTGTGACTTTTACAGGAAGAGGAGAATTTGTATAGAAGCACACAGACAGTGAAAAACGCTGGATTGCATCACCTCATTGCCGATAAAGTCGATGTTCTTCTGAACCTGGGGCACCCATTGCCTGAGGACAGCGAACAGCTCTGGTATGGTGGTGCTGGGATCCAGAAGAACCTCCTTGCACTGCGGCTCACTGGGGTCAAAGAAGGAGAACTCTGGTGGTGGAGATGACAAAGAACGACAGAGATACAGTTTAACTAATGTAATTCAAATGAACCTACAAACTGGGAATCCAAAGGTTTATGTTCCCTTCTGACCTGCATATGCATGTGAGGAGAGCATGTGTGAAACTCTGCAGCACAGACATACATTAACTTTCTGCAACACTGTTCAATCGATTCAATCAAATTAGTAATCTTGGGAAATGCCCTTGCTGTGCTTGCAGAGGCGAATGCAATCAGATGTGACAGCCAATGGCCTGCCGTGAACCAAATAAGGCATTAGAGAGCCCGACTGAGGCTGAAAACAAATAGGCTTGGCCTTTCACACTGAATATCAACGCTTATAATTTAACCAGCTTCAAACCCTCTACCTTTGCTTTACTGACTGTATTACATAAGCGGCTCAATAAGAGCCATTAACGCAGACTAATGATCACATGATTTCATTCATGATATTCTGAAATAAAAAACAAAGTGCATGTCAGCACTCTATTCAAACTGTCTCTCACCTGTTTAGGGATAGATAAATCATTTATTAAAGTGTATGCTCTCTGTCAAGCACACTGGACTGCGTGAGATGGCAAAAGGTAAAACTGGAACTAACAAATTACTCTATTTGAAAATATGATATTTCCAAAACCAATCTGTAAGAAATGTCCCTTTGTGTTAACTTAAGCCATCAAAATTGTGTTTAACTTTCACAATATTAAAAACAATGCCATGAAATATTACAACAAATAAATGAGCAAGAAATAAATGCTTGCCACACTAAAACTGGAATCACCGGTCAACATAGTTATTGAGTACAGTTTCAGGACTTTAATATCTCGTCCAGCCAGGATAATGATAATGATCATCATCATCATCATCACGGCTTGAATCTTGATTAGTGTCGCCTAGTGGTGCATTGTTCAAATGATCAACAATCATAATTCATTGAAAATACAAAATCACAAACACAGTAGAAGCTTTTATAAATTGCAATTATAGAGCTGTTCATATCCAATCTTTTCACAGTCTGTACGGTACTGCAGTGAGGGTCCTAACCTGAAAGGTCACATAGCTCCACTGTGCATATGTACCGAATGTCTATTTTTATAAAAATTTTTTACATTCAAAGCTTCTATTGAGGATTTTGAATGAAGCCTCGAATGTCTGTCATCGTGGGACGTCATCACCATAAAGAAAAATAAGAAATCGTCTAATAAAATCCTCAATGAAGTCATTCATCGGATTAAATGAGTTAGTCTGGATATATAAATGTAAATTATGGTGCTCCCTTTGTGAGTGGTATACGGGAGAGCAAACCGCAGTGAAAATGTTGTTTTTGAAAGGCTAAACACCAACAAATATGGATTAAAGCAGAATATTTTGGTAAATAAAAAAATCATGTTATGAATTTAGATAAATGATTACATCATCTTTTTTCCATAAATGTTGACTTTTGCACCTTACAATACTCTGGAGTTATTGAAAATGTTTGGATCACACGAGTTGGAAACAATCCTACGCAGCCCCGAATCTAATTCTACAAATAGTATAATACTAACAATATTAGTGTAGCCTTTATCTCCATTTGTGCAGAAATGGAGATAAAGAAGATAGACTTTAAAACACAATGAATAGACACGCAAAAAAGAAAAAAAGCTGTGCCGTATTCAAATGTTGATTTAGAATTTGAATATCAGCGTTATGAATGAAGCTTCGAACTACTCAGTGCAGCCCTAACTTAATGTGTGCATGTGTGATGATCCTCACCACAGTCACTGGGCATGGGTGCAGAGGCCACCTGGTGGATAACCGGCCGCTGATGGGAAGAGGCCCAGTCCAGCACAGTGTCTCCCTTAACAGGCTCTGAAAAATCCTCCTTTGTCATCTCCCCCTCAGGGCCTGTGGCAAGAACAATATTAGAAGACCTATTCTGAGAACACAAGTAGGTCTCATTTCAACAAAACAGTGAGAACTTATTTCACAAGGAGACATGACTTCATTGAAGGATTTAGTTGGTCTGGCACCATCCCGCTAAAACATTGAGCTTCTTAATTTTCCTCTTAGAGAGTAACTGTATGTTATTCAGAAAATTGGGTCTGATTAAATGTCAAGGAGGAATATACTGATTAGACAAAAATACATAGGCGTAAAATATCACAGTACAAATAGCCTTAATATTGTTTTCACCAGTGTGACAATCTTCTCACCTTCCTGTATATTTCAGAATCCAAGTGCAACACTAAAAGTTGCAACTATTACACACAGTATAGGACAATTAGTAAGGATAATATCATCCTAATATGATTTGTGCTTTCAAGCACAAAAGGGAGAGTGCTGTACATACCGAAATAAAATGTGATCATGTGCAGTATGGTAAATGCATGAGGCTTATAGGACAACACATATCTGTCAAAGCAGCAAGGACATCTGATATTTAGGGGGGGGGTAGAGAAAGAAAGAGAGAGAGAGAAAGAAGTAGAGAGAGACTGGAAAGGCAACACTGAGCCTAAAAGCTCCCAAACCAACACTCACTGGCATCTTCTCCTTTATCCTCTTTCTTGTTGATCTCCATGAGAGCTTCCCAGTCCAGCTAAGCTACAATCAAGAGACACAGACTGGATCCAGCAGAACATCTAACCAAGCTGCTTCTCAAAATAACTGCCAAGCACATAGACAGTCCCCTTTTCAAGCTCCAATAACACCCCGTTGCTCCGATTATACCCTGTTGATCCCCTCACTCCCAGGTTCAGGGGCTATTTACAGCCAGTTCTCACTTCTAACTCTCCCATGCTGGTATGTCACTCTCACTTTCCAGTCGTGTGCACTGCTGACCGCACTGCCACCTCATCCGACTAGTCAACCGTAAGACCCGCCATGCAGAGAATGTGTCTGCAGGGCAAACAGAGTAAAAGGGCAGCAAAGTGGTGGTTGTGATTAGGAAGGCTGTCCTTCACCGTAAGGGCAGTGTCCAATTCCTCTTGACAGCAAGCATCCATGCTGCGAAAGCACCCATTGGTAAAAGACTGAATCCCTACCAGCTCGAGAGGAGAGGTATAGCTGAACCTCCCCTGTGACCTTTAATAAATAATAAATCTCCATTCAGGGTACCAGTGCAGTGGGGTTTCATTTTTTGGGCATGTAAACAAGGAAACTGTTTTATAGTAAAAGTCCACACAAGTTCAAGATTATATCATGAAACCTGTCAGGGTTATTATGAGATGTTCAAGTAAATCATTTATTTCAGTCAAATAGGAATGATTATATCATACATAACTTGTATGTGCAGTCAAAATCTTAATTTTAAAACACTCAGCTTTAAATTTACAATGTAATACCAGAGTAAAGTTTCCCTTGTGAACTACATAATCCATTTTCCAAGTACAATTGTTGTGTGAGGGCTAGCTTTAGTGGTACGAGATATAGATTATAACAGTACAATTTCAGATGAATACAAATTAAACCAATACAGACAACAAACTGTAATAACCCAATTTTAAACTGAGAGCCTCGAGCATTAAAAATTCACACCACATGCAGAAGCACATGCACAAACTGGGTGTTAGAAAGGCTACATGTTGAAATGCAGTCTCCATTTCTTTAAGGAAAACTGGAAAATTCCATAGACTGTATTAAATAAATATAAATATAATATAAAAATTAAGTGGGCAGTAAGTGCATGCATTTAAAGTTTGAAACATCATTAAATCACACATCAAGGCTCAGAAAAAAAACAAGCGTGAACTAGATTTCATTATTTATAATACCTGAGCTAATCGATGTTAAACCAAGAACATAAATCGTCATTTTAGTCAGTTGTTCAGCACCAACTTCCCTGCTGCTGAAGACTGAGGTGAGATTTTCCTGATGCCTCTGTGAGGTTACTAACTGGCGGTCTGGAGATTAGGACTTTGCAGTGTTGCTTGGGACAATGGCCTACTTTAGCAATAAGCCTCTCCTTGTTTGTCTGTCCCATGATGTCACCCTGCCTGCTCCCATCCTCACAGCTAAGGGAGAGACAATACTGTCACATGTTTCAATCTGATAACTGCCACCCAATTTCTTTTTGACTACTTATTACACACGCAAACTACCTGACTGCAGTGTGTGTGACTCATTTAAATGCCACGCTGAACAAAACAACAAAGTTTGTTGTAGGATTGCAGCGGTGCAGGCAAACATTCCCTTGGAAATCATAGTTCCCCAATCAAGCTACTAAAGTACAATATATGTGGTACTGTGGAGCCTTTTGTTTCAGCTTTTTGGAGCGGTTCAAGTTCACAAAACAAGCCTTTTTTCCCCAGCAGACAGTTTGACTTGCCATAGCCGGAAAAGCACTGGTGAAACAAATGTTGTTGTTGATGATGATGATGATGATGGCTCAGTTGCATCAAGTGTCCCAATAAACCATAACTGGAGCCTGGAACTTGCTCTCCTTAACGGAATGCATTTTGATGTCATCAGTTACACCTTTGCTTGTACCTGCGATGACGGTGAAAAGGCCATAACCTCAGCGCCACCACACACAAATGATCCACCAACACAGGTGTTTTCACTAATTAGGCACCCCTGCTATTTGTGTTCGTACGTGCACCTCGTGACATCCTGCCCGTCCCAGCAGAGCCCTTCAACCTGAGGGGCGGTCTAATCAACCTCAACTATTGAAAACACCTGTGTGCGTCCCACTCATTTACTGCCACAAATCTCTTAATACACAAACAGCTACGCACATATTATATTAAATATCCACAGTAGATGATGTGGCCTATAATTGGACTGCCTATGAAAACTTTTAACCTGGCTACTTCCTGTATCTACCTACATTTTGCTAAGGTTAACTGAATTATTATAGCCGAAGAGGTTAAGCTAACTTTCTCAGTCAGCAGTGACCACTCCCTCGCGAGGCAGGTTCGTAGCGCTGAGAGCAACTTAAGCGATGTTAGCTTATCAAATGTTAAAATACTCATTTGACCGATTTCCCATCAACTTCGGCTCTAAACACATGTTATTTATCCTAACATTAGCTGACAGTTAACTGTTAGCCGGCTAGCATACGTTAAATAGCCGGCTCGTGCGTCAGAGAGCGCTACAACTACATTCGTATGTATTTAGTGCATGCGTGGTAAATATAAGCAGTTAGAAGCCACATATCGTGCATTGTGAAGAAGTTGCCAAGTGAGATGAAGAGCCTTCTCTCTCATGTTCACTGACGTTAGCTCCTCACAGGTAATGTTATCCAGCACAAATACTGGGCCAAGCATTCTACCCGCTTACAATGCACTTTACGACTAGAAATAGAATAAAATGTCACGTTTAGCTAACTGTGCACAAAAAACATTTGCGTTACCTTGACCTTGCTGCTGGTTTTAATTCGCTCATGGGGAAAATGACTAGAAAGTGAGTGGCGGATTCAATTTCCGTCAAGTTACCGCTGTGTTCTACATGGCTAAGGTACATCCTGTTTCAGCATTCAGGTTTCAGAATAAATGCTTTTCCGGTCTTCAAAATAAATGTAATAAAACTACACACTTTATAAACCTCAGGTAATATAGCATATATGTACCCAAATAACCAACAGAATCTACTCTGAAACAGAAAATGCAATGTCACACTTGCTAGTATAGCAATGTGGAACAGAGGTGGACTTTACATGGGGATATGTTAAAGTCCAACATCCTCCTTTACTGCACATGTAGCTGCCTCTGTAAATACCTTGCCCTTTGCTGGTTCACATAAGTGTCACTGTTTGGATCAGCTCAGAGCCATTCATCCATCAGTTTTTGGTGATCCCCTGTCAGCATGAGTGACGGAGGGAGAAAAAGAAGCTGTTAAAAAAAATGTTGTTTGTGTTTGTAGGTGGTGATACTCTTCAAATTATACAATTCTAACCTGTGGACATTAAGAACAAACATAATTGACAGCAAGCACAATATGCTATACCAACAACTAAGCAAATAATATCACAAGTCATAATCAATACATGTAACATTAGACTGTACCCCTTTGTTTTAATGTGGAGTGCAGCTACATAAGCTGTAGTGTTTTTTTTAAATCGTATTAAATTTGAGTTTAGCTTAACAAACCCTAAATTCATGGTGTAGTAAGAAACAACTTTGACTTTTTCAAAGTCAAACATTGACAATGAATTGACACTGGGGCACAACATATACATTCAACATATAAAGCATTTGTTTGAACTTAAAATATCAGTCCATAATAAAAGTACACAAACAATAGTTACTGATATGAATTTCTTATTTATTACAATTGTATGAGACTCAAAATAACATTCTATTTCAATTAAAAACTAATTAAACGATAACGAAATTTAGCTTCATGACTGGAAATATCCCTTTATAAGATAAAAAAGATTGACAATAGAACATAAACTGTTAACATCACAATCAAAATACGTGATAATATGTTTTACCTTCAGTTTTAATTGCATGTGTTGTTTTGCACAATATATAATTCTCAAAGTCATTCCAAAATGTAACACAATATGGGCCAACATAAAACAGATGTAGTTTCTCACTTGCTGTAAATGACCTGAGGTGATGTATGTTGATTATGGGCTGTTTGCACTTTATTGTGAAAGTATGCCATTTGCCCTCAGCTGGGGAAGATTGCCGGAACACCGTTTCCATGGAAACGTAAACAAAACGGCTGGCAGTGATTTCTCCACACACTCGGCTCGCTGCTGCGCAAACCACGATTTTAATCTAGTTGCCGGTCAGAATGGACCTGAACAATGTCAGGCGCGTATCCTCTGCAGGATACCGGTTACCGGAACGAGCCAACGGGACCAGGCCGATAACAAGCGAGCCTCCAGCGGGCAGGGACAGGGCGCGCTACGCTAGAGACGCGCTGTCCGTGGAGCCGAATCCGGACAGGAGGGATCCCGTTAAACAGGACCGAGTGTGGAAAGAGATGGTGTGGGGGGAGAGGAGAGGAGTGCGGGAGTGGTGAGTGGGACCTTGGTAGACAAACCGTCAAAATGAATATGGACTTTATTTCTATGATGTAGATTAGCATACAAACTACAATCTTGGAGTCAATTGTTTTTCAAAAGTGTTTTGTCCCGTCACTTTATTGTAGGCTACATTGTCAACACACAGACATTCAGCAGGTCATGGACATTCTTACACATTTAAGATTACAGTGTGTAAAAAAAAAAAGGGAAGATGTCAATCAAATGCAATATGAAAAGTAAATTAAATGAATGAAATACATTAAATTAAATATAAAAAGTCAATATAATCAGGGGCTTCACAAAAAAATCGTTCAATTTGTTTGTCATATGGGTTAACGTATTTGTATTGAGCCTACAAATGAAACGCAAATACAAAAATATTAATGATTGGGAAAGACTTAGAGAATTTTTCCTTATGTTTTATGTAAGATTTAACAACTACAAGTATAAGATTTGTCTAGAACTCAAAGGTTTACTATTACATTCAAATGTAATGATACGTGAGTTTATACATAATTGTTATAGAATGTCCAGTCTTTTTTTATAAACAAACTTCTCTATGTCTCTCCAAAAACACAAATAAGAAGGGGCAGTGACAAAACAAATGTATAACCATCTCTGGCTCTGGCACTTGAAGTTGTGGCAGTTCATATAAGGCTAGTTCATAAATCATTGAAACAGACTCAACCAATCTAGTGTGGTCCACAGGGAGAAGAACTGGAACTTTCTCAGGAACTATGATCAGATGGTAAGACTAAATATTTGTGTAAATGTTGTTGAGATTGCTGTAAAATTAATACCTCTCATCTAAACCTTTTTTTTTGCGCTAAACCTCAGAATATATTGAAATGAATGTACTCTGATATTTTCCTGATGTTTTACTAACAGCCTGACACTCAACAACGCTAAACTGAGCATGGAAAACATAAGAAATATGGCCCATACCATCACTCCCAGTTCATTCTTTATCATGGTGCATCAACCTGAAGTAAACATGAGGGATGTACGATATGGATTTATTTCAGCCAATACCGATAACGGATAATTAAATAAAAAGCTATTTGGCTCACCATTATTGGCCGTGCATCCCGAGTAACCACGTAAATAGAATATCTTTGTTAATGACAGTATTGTAAATGCATCCGATGTGGTAACTGATTACACATTGTTTCATTTGCATGTTTCACCTGTGTGTTTGTAGGGGCAGCTGAAGTCAGAGGAGCCGTTACCCAACTACGTGTCGCTCTTCTCTGATCGCGTCCCCAACACCACCAACCAGACGTTCGGCAGCAGACTGTCCACTCCGCTGGGCAGTGATCTGGTCAGACTGGACAGGCTGTTACTCTGGTCTGGTAGCCATCGCAGGTGCAAGCAGGACCCCGAGATGCAGCCCTGCTAGACCGCCCTGAAGACGAGTCTACGGTCATCTGGACCTCTGCACATCAGAGACAGACTGCACTGTCCTCATGTGGAGCTCAGATGGGTTTGGCATGGTGTGGACCTCAACATAGCTGGAGTTTAGATTTGATGCTGTGCTTTTTGCTTGTCATTTTAATAGAGAGTGAATGTTAAGTAAATATAGTCATCTACTTCAAAGCCATATCAGGGAGGGAGTCAGGACTTAAACGAAAAGTATGTTTGCTGTCCTACATCTGCTAATTTACCAGTTATATCCTTCATTGATCATCCTTTACATCTAGAAATGTATTAATTTATTCATAGGTGTGTGTTTTTTCTTTTGTATGTGGACAAAAAAGTTACATGCAGAGTACAAAAGTTAATGTTGAAGGCATTTGCTCAGCGATAAAGACAGGTGAGAAGGGAAGATCAGATTCATGTCATCCGAGCTCCATCAGCTGTTTCATCAGATACTTGATAATCGAACAAGATACCTGATCAAATTTGGATGAGTGAAAGGTTGTTTCACCACTACACTTCTCTGTGCACTCAAATAGTGCTGCAGGGGCAAACAAACAACAAACCCTTGCATACAGTTTAAAACAGAAAATGATAATCTTACTTGCTGATGCTATTAGCCTATAATGTATCTTATTTTGGTGTCTATTTTTTTCATTTTCAATTTAAAAGTCCTAAAATTGCTGTTAAACATGTTATGTTTGCCAGGACCTCTAAGCCACTGTTCCATGTTGGAGGTATGGACTTATATTCATTTAATTTGTGTGATTTTCACGATGATGTAGCTTCCACTGACCCATCTGCACTTTATGTGAGTGGCAGCATATCTCAGGTTGTTGTACTGCAGTGGCTGCTTTAACATGCCATTCTGTATATTGTTACAAATCAATGCCACTTTTGTCTAAATTTAAAGAAAAATGTCGGTCCCCATTGAATTTGAAAAAACTTGTATGATCTTGATCGAAGTCAATGTCTCAGAGCAATAAATATTTAGCATTTTAATGTCTGGGTGTACTGAGCTGATTTTGTTATGTTAAAAGTGCTATTGAATACCTCATGTTTCATCCGAACAGCAGATTATACAAGAGTTTGTTTCAACAGTATTTCAGTATTAGTGCATGCTTTCCATCTTGTGACCGCAGACTGAGAACCTCGGAGTTTCCAGCATGTTGAAATGCAGACTCACTTCAACGAGAACACAGGAAGAGAAACTTCTTAGGTTTTGAAATGAGAGGACTTCAAACAATTTCGTCTAACGTGTGAGCCCAACAAGCCAATCGGCGTTCAGTGGATGTATGCGGAAGTGAGAAAAGATGCCAGATGACAGGAGACTTCACAGAATAATAAAGGAAATCAAAGATCGTTGCCTTCAAAAATAAAAGTATATCTTTCAGAACGGTTGAGGAAACACAATAACAATAAATAAACACAACAATAAATTAATATATTTTTATAATAATAGTAATATTAATAATAAAAGTAATACATCTTTTGTGAAGTGTCAGCTACTGTAGTATGGAGCTGGAGGAGCTTTACTTTATTTTATTTTGAAAGTACAAAACGGAAGACTTTTCTAAATATATCTAACTTGACAAGCTTGGTGACAGCGCGCAGCAGCAGCATCTGGCTGACACTTTGAACTAAATCCTCTGAGATCTGACGACCCAGAACTCACATTTAGTTATTAACAATGCCGTCTGACATGTTGCTGCATGCCGCCAATTTCAGCACCCTGTTTGTGTGCATGGTGCTGAAATTCCCGCAGATTTTTGTCCTGATACGAGCCAAATCAACGGCTGGAGTCAGCCTCAACAGTCTTCTCCTCGAGTTGATCGGGTATGTGAGTTTTTGCTAAAAATCGGTTATTGAGCTGTAAAGTGTGCAACCTACGGGGAAAGGGAAATCTATTGTGACTGATGAGATAAGGTATGCAGTGCATTACTTTTTATTATTAAATGCCCGTGTGGATGTGATGCCTTCCTGTTTCTCACCGGCTACAACTCTCGTCAAAAATAACACCATCTCCAAACTCCATTTGAAATGTTTCTAACTTATTATTACTTTGGTTATAGGTAAAGGCACACATGTCTTTTCGTGTTATATAAAACAGCTACTAAATCCCTCATTCATAATGGTAAATTCGGCATACATTTGAACCACCTTTTGTATTTAAATAAAACCATATTAAAAAAACCTGTATTATTGCTCCACGAGCCTTACTACACCACTGTACAACGAGGGATGTAAAATCACTTTCTTTTTCAGTTTCAAGTTTGAAAATAGCACGTGTGTGTAAAGCCAGTTTCAAGTGTAAAATAGGACAGTAGAGATTTTGAACTGAAAAGCTGCTTAATAAAAAATAATCCCCCTGTGAAGGTTTAACACTAAACAAGTGTGTGTTGTTTACAGAGCTGAGCAGTTAGGTCTGTTTGTCCGAACATCTGTGTGTCACTGTGTGTCTGAGCTTTAATCAGTGCAATAGGCTAGCTATTGTGTCTGGAACTGGAACTATTGACACAAACAAAAAGCTTGGAATAAATCTGCCTTCAAATTCACAGCTAGGATTAAGTAGTGGGGATGCAGCCTTACTATTTTTAAAGGTTCTATAAAAGTTCCACAAGGATCATATTTAGTTTGTGTCTCTAAGGCTGTATACTTTGTCCATGTGGTGTCTGTCCCTGGTGCCTGGCAGTAGCCTCACTGTCCTAAATGTCTCCACTGTGCAGGTGAGCAGGCGCCTGCTGTCATTGTGCATGTTACCGTTATAAGCCACGCCTTAACAAGCTGCAACAATTGATCAACTAATCGATCTACAGGAAAATATTCTTTAACTATTTTGATAATCGATTAATCGTTGAAGTAAATTTTCATGCAAAAATGTCACAAAACTATGTTTTCAGCCTCTCAAATATGGAGATTTTCTGCTTTTCTCTGTTTTATATCATATTGAAGTGATCATCTTTGAGTTTCGGACTGACAAAACTAGACATTTTCAAGACATCACCTTGGACTTTGAGAAACGTGGATGAACATTTTTCACTATTTTCTGACATTTTATAGACCAAATGATTAATCCAGAAAATAATGGACAAATTAATTGATAATGGAAATAATCTTTAGTTGCTGCCCTACTGCACTACAGGTACGATGTTTTTACCAAATAAAAGTCATTTTATAACTATATTAGGGCTGCAACTGATGACTATTTTCCTATAGCAATTTTTTTGTCTTATTTTGTTAGTCCAAACCCAAATATATTCAGTTTGATATGATATAGAACCGAGAAAAGCAGGAAATCTCCACATTTGAGCAGCTGAAAACAGCATTTTCTGACATTTTTTCATGAAAAATTATTTTAACGATTAATTGATTATCAAAAATAGTTGCCTATTATTTTTCTGTCGATCGACTAATCGATTAGTAGACCAATATTGCAGCTCTAAAATATATATTACATTGACATAGATTGACACTGGTGCAATATGTAACATTTTATTGCTCCTCAGTCTACTGTACTGATTTTTTTGTGTGAAAATGCCTTGTACTGAAATTGCATCTTTATTTGCCTTTTTTATCTATGTTTTTTTAAAACTTTTAAATAATTTTTATTTTATTTTAAACTCTTAAGTCTTCATTAAAAACATCTTTATTTTAAAAGAAGTTGTATTTCTCTCACTTTTTAAAATGTATTTATTTGTATTCCTATATAAAGCATCTTGAACTGCCTCTGTGTATGAAATGTGCCTTGCATTGTGCAGATTTAACTTGAATTTCATTTTGATTGTTTATCATTATGGCATCTTTACCTCGCATCAGATTGTCCGCACCGCACACAGGAACCTGTAAACATGTATATATACATCCAGCTGCATGTTAGCTTGGTACGCAGCGTCTTCTGCTGGAGAGACTCTGACATTATTGGAGACTGAGTTTGTTGAATCCTCTCCCACTACATCAG
>CALSBV010011913.1:1041966-1055260 GCA_943590825.1 Bovichtus diacanthus
CTTCTTCTTCTTCTTCTTCTTCTTCTTCTTCTTCTTCTTCTTCTTCTTCTTCTTCTTCTTCTACTTGTCTGCTCATGAACATGTAACATATTAATCAGTACTGAACATCATAACACAATGCAATAACCTGACACCGTCTGCTTTACAGGTTCATTGTTTTTGTCACGTACCAGATGTACTATGACTACCCACCTCCAACATACCTGGAATATCCAATCCTCATTGCTCAAGGTGAACCGTCTGAAGTTACATATGTTTTCTTTTCTTCCAGATATTCTGTTGTATGTCTTTTGGATCTGGACTCCTTAATTAGTATATTTTTTTAATGTCTCGTATACCCCCGCCACAGTCCCCGTTTAGTGAAATAATTAAAGTAATAGTTATAGCAAAGCAGACCATCACTTTGACAATTATGTGTGCATGGTTTAATATTACACATGGGGGTTTGGCAGATAGTCAATAGATCCTCCTCGTGGTTGACGTAGGCAATATTGATGTCCTGTGAGAATATTCTGTCACAGTAATCGCTTGTAGAAACAAATGACTTTGGTCATAATTGAGAGGGGCATTGACCTTTTTTATTGATTTCCATTTGTAACCAGTGGCAACCACAATAACATCACTCCTCCTACTGTACTCAAGCCTCTAGTGCCGCCCATATCCACCCAGAGAGGCCTGTTACTGACATCTTAACAATGGAGGACTCTGATGTTGAATGTGTAGAAGACAGGCGGGAACCTCCGGGTTGTTGACTGAAACCTACATCCTCTCTAATATCCACCAGATTGTATAGAAGTCTATGAGAAAATGACCCTACTTCTCACTTGATTTATCAAATAAACTCGGTAAACATTTTTTCCTGAAAAGTTTATGGTCTCAATCGCTAGATTCGAGTCTTCTTCAGTACAGCGTGATGTTTACCAAAACTACTTCGCTAGGTTTAGAAAAATAAGTATGTTAGTCCTGGGAATTATCTCAGGGGGGAGTTTCATGTAGTAAAGTTGCCGTGTCGTGTTGCCTGCAGGACTGCAGATTAGACCCCTTCTCAAACTTGAGGCTTCGAAACTGTAGTCCACAAATCAATGGGTGACGTGACGCTGGCTAACTCCACATCTTGTATACAGTTTTGTAGTAGAAGATGGAAGCAAGTTTTTAAAGAGATGTTAGTTTCTGGGTGAGTTAATGAGACCGTAAGAAAAGCTGCATCCCACTGAGCATGTGCGTGTTCTACCCTGTGTCCTCAGACGCCATTCTTCTGCTCCTCATCCTGCACTACAACGGCAGCCTGCGGCAGAGCCTCGTCTACACCTTGCTGTATCTTTTCATCACTTTCAAATAGAAATGTGTTCACTCGGCGTGAGGGAACCAATGACCCATCGGCCTTTTATTGATTCCTTTTACAGTATGTCACGTGTTATCGCCTTAACATGTGTTCAGGTTTGTCGGGGGTTGGAGGCTCCTCACTGTGGATAAGTGGGTCATAGATTTGGCTATGGTAATAAATCTTTTTTTAACGTCGATCATAAGTCACAAAGCAAGCAAAGAGATGGCATGTCATCAGTCAGGAGTAATGAGATGATTGGACAGAAAGTTCTCCAGACCTCATTGCACCTGGTGTATCTCAGGAAGGCACTCAGACCTTATAAATGCCAAATGCTCCAGTTGTTTAATGAGATGGATGTGTTTTGAATATAGTATTTGCATATACATAGGTGAGAATGGGCAAGATAAACACCTGAAAGTTGAGGGTTTTTTTGCAGGTCACACAAAGTGAAACTTTTTTACGCTGACTTGTAGAGTCACGCTGGTGACGTTGTGTGAACGAGCAGAAACACTGCACTAAAAGTGTGTTCAGTCTGACCTCCACTCTCTCCTCAGAGCCTGTGTACATTCATCAGTGCAGCCAGTAAATTTGCCCAACTGCAGTGCTTGTGGAAGTCCAAGGACGCGGGACAGGTTAGCGCCCTCTCCTGGGCTATGGCTACCTACACATGTATTGGTGAGTATCACATTCTGGACATGAACACACATCTTCGTTTTATAAAAAATAAAAAATCTAATTTACTCTCATTTTAGCTCCGTTTTGCTCTCCACCTGCTCCTGTGGGAAACATAATGGCTCTTTAGCTACTAAATGTTCCACTATGTTCACCATTAACTTTTTTTTGCTGTTTGTTGGTGGAGAAGTAGAAACAGTGGGAGTTTTAACACTGAAAAAAGCTATAAAAAAATGACACTAAAAAGAGCAGTGAGAGGGAACCAAAAGAGTAGCTGCAGGCTGTAAAACCAAAACAATGAGCCTGAAGATGTTAAAAGCTACTTCGATCAAGAGGCCTGCAGAGTAGGGTGATAATGACTCCTTTCATATCCTCAATTGGTCAATTACTTTTATAAAAATGTTGATTATAGCATGTTTAATACGAGGCACTACAGACAAAATCATCTTCTTTCAGACTAGTGGAGAGAAAACTTCCAAAAAACACTTTTGGGTGTTTATGTTACTGACTTTGTCTATTTGTGACTAGATTTTATCCTGAATTCACCAAAAGTTAGCATAAGATAATGCCTCATTTGCATATTTAAACATAATATTTTAGAAAACTTGTAACACGAAACAGCAATTGGCAGGTTTGGAAAGTGTGTGATCACTGTCTGGTCACTAAAAACCTAGTGATAAGAACAAAGTAGTGTATGGAGGCCACAACAAGCTGCACATTAATGGTATAACTGAGTGATACCTTTTGGAAAATGTCTCATTAGAATCACTTAGTTCAGGTTAATGAAGTCTCATAACACCCAGAGCCGACTGGGATACAATAAATACATATACGTATCCCCACTTTTCAAATAAAGGCCAATATTATCCTGTTATATGTTTAACCCTCGTGTTGAGCATTCCTAATAAATTCAGAAGTGCTTAACACATTTGAGACTTTCTTCTCCCTGAAGTACTGTAACTGTTGTTTCAGGTCATGAATATGTATTATGCTATTTACTCTGCTCCTAATTGAATAAATTAGCAATTCCACGCTTCATTAATGAATTATAAGGATGCTCTCTTTGATAACGAGCATGTCATTAACTCTGCTTCCTCTTTGTCTCAGCACGGATTTACACCACCACAGTGACCACTGGAGACATGCAGGGTAAGTCGAAGTGAGCGACAAATGACTGTGTGGGCTGTGCAGTATCCCGACGGAGCTCTATAAATGTTCCAGAAGCGATCCTTTTCAAAAAGATTTGTTTCTCAAATAACTATCATAGTTGTACTTGTGTGTCTATCTGAGGGACAGGAGTGAAGCTCCATGAGCGGGAAGCTTCTGGGTGTTCAGTCAGTATCTACCAGTAGAATATCTACGTTTCTAAACGCTCATTCGGGGTGAGGGTTGTAGCTTTACGTGCTTTCCAGGGAGAAAGGTGTGAAATATTTCCATTTTCCATTCATGAATTATGAGACAACGGGGCCCCTGGGCACAGACACCTAAAAGGCTCCACTTTCTTCACAGGAGCAAGACAGCCAAACTAAAAGAGACACAACACACTCTTTATGGCTCTTTGTGGTCGTTTTGCATCTCTGTGGCTGTTTTGTGTTTTTGTGGTCATTTCGAGTGTTGTTGAGGTCTGCATCCCTTCCTGTGTGGCCGTTTTGCATCTTTTCTATGGTCGTTTTGCGTCTCTTTGTGGCCGTTCTATGCAAGTCACTTCAAACAGAAGGACTGGCCACCTTGAGCCCCCCAGTCCTGTGTCCGGTTGGTGCGTCCCATGTATGCAACGGCCAAATATTTCTATAAAACATAAGAAAGTATTCGATCAGTAGTTATTCCTATCTTGTCAGAGACGAAGGGGAACCAGGATGCTGAAAGGCAACAGGCAGTTAGAGAATCTGCTCGTTGATAAACGCTAATATTCAGGCCAAATGTACGCACTGGACAGGAAGGAAGTAGCGTAATGGACATGGAGGAGTTTCAGATGAACATTTTGTCTTTTTTTTTGTCTCCCTTCCATCTGAAGTAGGAACATTTTCTACAGAATAACTTTGTATGAAAACCAGTGACCATTGTAAGCTCTTCACTCTTCACTTTAGAACTCTATCTTGATGTTAGTGTCTGAATCCTCATTAAGTTCACCTGCATTAGTATCTTAAATGTAATAAAAATCTGTCTTTGTCACAGTTCTGGTGCGGTTCATCGTCATGACGTTGCTCAACATGTGGGTGCTGCTCACTGTGCTCTACTACCAGAGGCAGCGCAGCAGCAGGTCCAAGAAAGAGGACTAGAGCTGTAAAGTTGGACTCTAAGACCGGCTGTAAACCTGCAGGTCACTCCTGCCTTCCAGCTGTGTGCAGCAGAGATCACTGGGTAACTCTGGACACAAAACTGAAGAGTAACAACGGTTATGGAAGCAGCTTTTGTAGTAGTGACCTGTAAAATGTGCTTTTTGTATTGTTTTTACCTCAGTATACCTGCATATCCTTTTTTATAACATTCCTGTGACAACTTTTGCTACAGAGACCAATGCTTTTTTCTTCTGTATGAAACTAAATGTTAAGTTATTGGATATGGCAGCACAAGCCAAGAATATCGGCGATCTTCCTAATAAGAAATACTGTATTTTGAAAATATTTTATAATTCCTTTTCTGAACTATTTTAATAAAGCATTCTAGCTCCTTACATTGTAGTAATTTCAGTCACACACATTAAAAACTCACCCAGAAAATAAGCAAAGTTGTTGTGCACCTTTTTACAGAATTGTAGCTTCCAAGAGATTTCTTTTAACACAGAAAAATAATCCAAAACCCAAAAGGCACATCCATGTCTTTATTGTTGAAGTAGTTATTATAGAGCAGTTTGGTAGCAAACATGCAATCTGGATGTAGAGCCCTTAAATACAAAGTGGACAAGGCTGTATAAATAATATAATGTGCACTGTATGGCATGTAAAATATAGACTGTGTATATTTATATGTATAAAACATGCTTCTTGGTTAAAGGAGAGCACTCGGCACACACGCAAACACACACACACACACACATACATACATAGTTACTCTCCACCTGCTATATAAGCCACATACACAACAATGTGCCCAAACTCAGAGTTTGGTTACTTTTAATACAAAAATATCAGGACAAACACTTTTAGAAAAACTTTCAATGGAATAGTGCTGCTCAGTATTTTGACTCATGGGATATGATTGCATACCTTCATTGTTTCTGCTTCTTATTGGTAATTTCCCCTTATGTTCATTGCCAGGAATGACAAAAAAAAAAAATACATTTCTATCAGGTGGAGGCCTGTGGGTGACAGCAATTAAGTGCCTGAAAAGGCAAACACATGCGGGTTCACTCAGAGTAGAAGGTGATGAAAGGGGGCTTCAGTCAAGTATATTTGGATAGAAGTAATACAATGCCTGCGTGTCGTCTCTGGTAAAGCCCAGATGTACATTCAAACAACAAAAAGGAGCCGAGCTCGGATCAGAAAAGCGTTAACGGTGCACCCCTTGAATTCAGTAAACATTAACCCTCATAACTGACAGTGCAGGTTTGACAGATTATGGGACTGTGAGGATCTCACGCCTGGGCCTCCTTCTAATGCCATTCAGAGCAGGACTCTGCTCCTGTGGTCACACAACGACAAAGTGGCGATTCAGAGTGTGCCCGAGTCAGAAATCTGAATAAGAGGCACTCAAGGAAGTATTTGCTCGACTCCTGGGAGGAATCTGACACTCCTTCTTCGCCTTGCAGACTTGTTCTAGAAGTCACAGCTGGTTTGCTTAAGTACCTTATTCAAGTTTCTGTGACCCGTGTGGACACGCACCTGAAAGCAGAATCGTGGGAAGCGAGAAGCTACAATCAATAAAATAGTTTGAATAAGTACAGATACTGTATCTGGGATCAAGTTCAACAATCTTAGCTGTATTCAGCCAACCACATCTGAGTGTAGTGTTCCCCCATTAAACCCTTCATATTGTTCATTAAACACGAGAATGTTTTTCATTTGGCCACAAGAATCCCCCGAGGTGGTGAGGAGGGGAGCGTTTTCTGTTGGCTCCTTCAGTCAGACAGTGTGTCCTGGTGAGAAGTGTTGAGGTAAGTGTGCCCCCTTGTTGCCAGCCGTGAGCGGGCTCATAAGAGCTCTCTTGTGTTCTGCGGGAGCTGAACGAGCCACTCCAGCTCCCAGAGACACTTCATTGCTCTACTCAAGGGCTCGGGAGAAGACTTCGGCTAATATGCTTACACGCCATCCAGCTTGGTGAAAAAAATCACAGGTGTTCAGGTGAGTTCCATAGTCGTTACCCGCTGGAAATGCCCGGGAAAAAAGTTCAACAGAAAAAAAAAAAGGGGGGGAAACAGACGCTCACGGGCTGAAGCTCGGCAGGGTGGGTTGTGGCGAAGTGACGCGTGGAGTTCAGTGTGCTGATCTGCAAACGGAGCTTTGTGAAGTCTTTGATTTAGGACACACACCCACCACCTCGACGGTGAGCCGCACTCAAGTGAGGTTAACTGGGGGAAGAGAGAGAAACAGATGCAACTTTAGTCTCAGCAAACACCTGTAGTACGTTCAGAGGATCATAGTCACAAGTCACTTGATCTCACCAGGAACAGTTTCTGAATTTCTTTGGTTTCTTCACAGTCAAGATGCTACAGTATGTACACACTGGGGGTGGGCGATATATTGAATATACTCCATGCATTGCGGTTTGTTCCACGTGGGATGTAGTGAATGACTACATCGTCATCATCAAGTACACATTAATTGTCAGGCCATTTTTTTAAGCCGTCGGCATGAGACTCGCTTTGGTGTTCTGCTTCCCTCTTCCAACCTCTCCTGGGAGAGTGTGTGTGGTGTATGAGTATGGATGTGTGTATGGGGCATGTTTTTTTATATCTGGAGGAGAGCGAAAGGAGTGAGGCGTCAAAGCAACTGTAATACGTGTTGAGGTTGGCAACAGTAATGGACCACTTTGTGAGAAAAGACGCTCACACTTACCCCCACTTTGTTTTGTGTATACACTAAGTATTACGGTAAGAGTGTATAAGCAGTGACTTCAAAATAAAAGGAACCTTCCAGTGAACATAAGCAATTTCACAATAATTAAATGAGTCAGTAAGTCCGTCAATAAAAACAAAATAAATACAATTAAATGAATAATCAGAAATAAATTAATAAATATTACATAATAAATAAAATGATTGATCATTTAAAAAAAAAAAAACAATTACCACGATGCAAACTGTGTTTCAGAGAGAAAGTTGATTTCAATTGTGTGAATAATAAGTCAAAGTTAATAATAAAGAATACATTTACAGAGACCAATCTGACTTCTCACCTCAGATCATACGCATCAAAGGGTTCAATTAAGCTGTTACTTTAGAGAAAATATGAAAATGTCGAGATATATATCGCGGCATAGCCTGAAAAATATAGAGATATTATTTATAAGCCATATCGCCCCGCCCTAGTAGTATATACCTGTCAATAAAACTTCATGTGTGCGAGAACTTCATTGTAATAATAGCAGAAAAAAATCCCCCAAAAAAAATTCTGTATAGAATTTGATGTTTTTCTGGTTTTGATAAAAGTTGGCCTCAATACCGCTGTTTTACATAAAAAGATAAAATGATGAGTATCTCTTAAAAACATTATTTTTTTGAGAGGGACATTTTACATGTTGGAAAATAAACGTGTCAGTGCTCTCAGGTGGACGAACTGTTTTTAAATTACACAAACCAATGTACATATACCAATACAATACCTAGAAATCTGCCATGAGGCAATATCACAGATACATCGGGCTCTAGTGTTAAAGGGAAGATTACATTATACCATTTTACATTGCTAAAGTCATTTTATTGCAAACAATGATAAAGTAACAGAATTTTTAAAACACAAAAGGAGATGCATAAGAATGCATGAGGTAAAAGGTGAAAATATAAATCAGAGATTTGCCTAAAGTTCAGCTCCAAAATAAGTTTTGAAAAACCATAAAAGTGAATAAGTTTAATTAAAAAAAAACAAAGAAAAAAATACCCAGTGGCAAGGTGATCCAAGCTATGAGGTGACCCCGACAACATGCACTGGAACCAACATGTGGACATATCCCTCCACCACCACCACAAACTGACAACCAGGACGGTGTCTGAACATTAAAGTGCAAAAGACACGTTTTGGTTGTAAACGCACATACACACACAGTCAGGGAGTCATTTACAGGGAAACGTCTCAGGCAAAGGAAAAGGGAGAAGTCGTCATTTTTACCACTGTCCACTGTGGGAGTCGTCTCGCCTCATTTTGAAGCCGTTTGACCTGCGAGGGCTGAGGTCAGAGGACATGAGGTCACGATGGGTGAGACATGTTTAAATAAGGACGCCAACAGTTATTCAGATTTGATTTCCTTCTTTTTTTTTTTATAGTCAAAGCAAATTGGGACAGCAGCGGTTTAAATTGATGGTGCCCCATGGAAACAATGTTCCACTGCCACTGAAATCAACGCACTGCACAGCACACACTGCACACAGTGTTACCATATTATGCGGCCATCAGAAATGAATAGAGGAGCAATCATCATCGATATCATCCAAAGCCCAGTGCCAGTCCTGAAGACCAAAGTCCTCCGATCTGAAAGGGGAGATTAGTTTTTGATGGCCAGGTGACAATTACTGCACATGCAAACTGGTATCCAGAAACAAAGTCTATCCTTGTCGAGTGAAGGCTTGGCTTAAAGAGACGGTGGTGTTGTAGAAGATATCCTGAGACACACAAGGCTGAGCAGAGGGCAGACGGGCTCATCTTGTATTCAGAGAACAAAGCTCCACAACTCGCACTACAAAGAAAATAACCTCTCAGAAGAACTCTGGATGCAAGGACAGGTTTTATATTCCTCTACAAAAGAACAGCTCTACTGCCTTACATGTAGCAGTCACACCATTAGCTTTCACACAGGTCCAGTGTAGAAATATCAACATAGCTTTTGTTAGATGTGGTGACTCTGGATGCCAGCGTTTTTGTACCGAGTTATCCAGGCCAATTTTCAGGCCAAAAGATACAGAAAATTCAAGTAGAATATTTTAATATTCTTACTTGTTTGGGAGGAAAGCCTTTGAAACAATAGCTACACCGCGAGAGCTAACTACGGAGGGTCACTGTGGGGAAAAAGTTATGCTGACCTACTTTTGTGTTTCCACGCAAAAACCTTTGCAATAATTTTTGAGTTACCTCACAATAACCTTTAAGTGACCCTGGATTAGGTTTTGGTATTTTTTGCATTTTCTCTGCTCACACAGTTGGTGTGTTGATTTGCTCCAGTGCCACACTGCCAGTGTAGGGAAAAGTTGTGCACAGAAAGGAGCGATGACGTGACACTTTACATTCTGCACAGCCGCTCTGCCTGGCTGTGGGTGCACCTACCCTCCGTGTTATAACACAGCTTTTCTTTATGGATCAGAGGAAGTGCAAGATGTATTGCAAGGGAACGCAAAAGAAACGCGACCTTCTAGGGGCTTTGTGCAGAAACCCAGGACGTATTAAAAAGCAGTAATACGAGAATAAGTACGGCCCTGTAGTACAGAAATAATGGCAAATATAATGAGAGAAAATGATGATATTATTGCATTAATTCAGTTTTAAGGCATTTAGAGCCAGCCAGTGTAAAAGTTACCTCTTACAGAATGCACACAGTATGTGATGTTTACGGTTTGACCCCATGTACCAATCCAACTTTAGCCTGTATGCAGATTAGTCCATTTCAGAAGGTTACTTTTTCAATAGTATGTATTAAAACCCATAACCTCACTGGAGAAACTAAACTAAAACTGAAATGAAAACGGAAATCCTAAAAATATCGTCCTAAACTGAAACTAAACAAAAAACTATATACTGAAACAAAAACTAAACTGAAACGATATTGCCTGGCTAAAAAAAAATCTACCAGTAAATCAAATCAATGTTTTCCACATGCAGTACAGTCTTGTAGAATTAAATAACAAAAACATGATTTCAATATTGTAGTAGATCAAATGCCATTTAAGCCAGCTATTCAGCTCAGCGCTAATGTTTTCTGAGTGTGGTCGTGGAAGAGGACTCAAGTCAAGTCAAATCAAAAATATTTAAACATTATGTCCATTCCTAAACAATTCTCCAACCATATATTCTGTATATATATGTAGCCACATATTTCTGAGACATTATACCTACCCAAATTAAAACTAAATCTAATAAAACTAAAACTTTATGAAAAATTGAAAATAAACTAAAACTAACAAAACACACTTTGAAAACAAAACTAAAACAAAACATTAAATCAAAAAAGTCTAAACTAAAATATATATATTTTTAATTTACAATTCAAAACCATTAGAACCTTGTTGGAGATATCCTAACACTACATGGAAACTGGAACACAACAAATCTTATGTCCTTTTTCTGTTTAAAAGCTAAAAGTGTTGAGACATGGCCTCTGTGGTGCTTTGCTACCTGCTCTTGCTGGTGGGGATCTGTCGACTGGGCCTCCTCATGGACTGGTTGGGCTGGACCTTCATGGAAGCGCGTGGCGAGGAGCGTGCAAAGTGCTCTGGCGGTGGAGGCTTCTTGGGGATCTTCTTGACCAGTCGGCTCACCCACTTCTGCTGCTCCTCCTGGGACAAGGCCAGCAGCAGCAGGTTCTTGGCTGAAGACACGTCGTAGTTCACTGGTGAGGGGAGAGAAGTGCAATTTTCAGTTATAGTCTTGAGCCATCTTTGTTAGCAACGTTGGTACTGCACAATATGTAATTTTCTCTCAATCAAAACAAGACTGGTGGCGTCGTGAAGTATGTGGGATCATGGTAGTTTTTGTCCACCATTGCAGTCATTGCTGTGTTTGCCCGGCAGACACAGGGCAGAGCAGCTGCAAGCTCATCACTAACGTTTGCTCAGCTTGTTTCTGTGATAACCTAAGATCCAGACGTTCAGGAGGTGTTTACCGGGAGCCAAATTATCTGCAGAGGTCTCCTCCTCTTCAAAACAAACAGACCCGGTGATTTGAACTGATAAAAACACTGAATAAAGCAGTTTCACGTCAAAAAACAGTGTTTCCTCGGTGGACACAGGATGGAGGGGCTGCAAGCTAAAGGCTAAGGTTTGCTCAAATTGTTTCTCCGATAACTTAAGATCCAGACGTCCGATGACTAAAGTCCTTCATCTGGTTAACATATATAGTTAGAACGATCAAGATCTAAAAAGTGTATTGTAAAAATGTGGCTTGAAACTGGATTAAAAAGTCCATTTATGACAGCTTCTGGCAGACTGCTAATGTATGTGCAAAGGGAATACGACACCATTTCAGGTGACAAAATTAAAAGGATTAAATGGATTTCTCTAGGTTTGAAAATTGTTGGAAATTTTTGGGATAATGTAAGTACCCAACTCAACAAAATATATGCAACATAGGTCTAGTTGTTTTTAGAGATTGTAATGCGAAAAACTTGCAGATTATACCTTTAACCTGCACCAATAACCTGTTAATTCATTGACAAATCCCTATGTGAAGCCTCCTACCTTTGCATGGAGCAATGATCTCCTCCTTCTTGTCCATGTGGTCTTTGTGGCACTTGATGTGGCAGCGGCGGCACTCCAGAGCAGGCGGCGGCTTGAACATGTTCCACAGCGGCTTGGTGCACGCCTCACAGTTGGTGGGGAAGTGGTAGAGCGTGGGGATGAACTCGTGGCCCTTGTGGCAGATGTAGCTTGACTTCTCCCCAATGGGCAGCGGGTCCTCTGCCTCCTTTTTGCTCTCGCCTTCATTGGCATAAAGAATCTGGAAAGTGGAGGAAGACGATGAGGACGTTTGTCCAAATTTGCACTTTTCACAGTCAGCAAACAAAAACAAACATATATAGATCACAGACTTGGAATATCCTGGGAATCTCTTTGGCGTCCGCACGGTACACGTCTGTTTGAGTGACGGGCCTCACATGGAAGAGTTTGCTGTGTAAAGAAAACAAAAAAATGAATGAATTAAAAGACAGCTGGACCTCAAGTCAACAACAAAAGTCCCCTACAGGAGATCTTTAACTCTTAAACCAACCTAAAGTGACACGAGTCCTGGGCGGTTATACTCACTCTATATCGAGCACCATGTAGGGAATGGATTGTTCTTTGTCCTGCTCGTTGTTGTAGAAGAGAATCTTCTTGCTGCTCACTACAACATACTACAGTAAGAGAGGACACAGTTTAAGGTCACGGTAAATCACAGAGACATCACAGTTATACATCATGGGAGCAGCTTCTCTTCATATACCTTTTTCTCCCATCCAAACTTCTTGGTGTTGTTTCTCACTGGGAGAGAGAGCCAGCCCTCCAGCCTCGTTTCTGAGTGGGAGGAAGAGGTGTATGTGAGCACAACGATAATCTGTCAGTGTTACTATGAAATACGTTTACCAATCAACTGAAATGCAAGGTAGCTTCCGTTCTAATTTTCCTGAATAAAAAGCTTTCCGCGCTACAGAAGTGAAGCCAATAGTGATTCGTCTCCATCAGCTGTGTATCTTTACAAACTGTTTAATATGAACGCCAGTCCTGATACAAGGTCTGATCCCATTTGTTTTTATAACTAATTTATTGGTTGACAGTGTGCGTTTTCTGCAAATAATTTTTGTACGAGCAAATTCCCTCAAAATGACTAGATTTGGTGTTTAAAAGCTAAATGAACTGACCTTTTTCAGCCACCAATATAAACAAATGCTTTCAGAATAATTGGTTTTGTTTCCATCAAAACAGAAACCCTCATAGAACTTGCTTCTTACAATTTTTTTTACATAACATACAGTTATTTATTCTAGAATTGTATACACTATTATTTTATACTATAAGAAAGTACTGTATAATGACAATGAATTAGGGCTGTACCAAATGTAATTTTTTTTTTGACGTCATCACACAAAAACAATTGAAGGAAAAAAAAAAAAAGAAAAAAGAAAAAAAATACATATATATATATATATATATATATATTTTTTTTTTGTTATTGTGGTTCTATAAAAGTAATTTATGGTGATGTTAGATTGTTGCTAGTCAGCCCTGTTAATACAGGTGTGGGAGAGCAAAGCGTTTTTTGACCACAGTGAAAATGTTGTTGAATATGAATATCAATGTTATGAAAGAAGCTTTTAAAGTTTCAAACTATTGGAGTTACATGTACACCAGTGGTAGAGCGCTCACCTGTGTATGCATCGTCAGTATCGAAGTCCGGCCCGCTGCTGACGCTGGCAGAGTCCATTGATTGAACACTGAGCGTCTGCAGGAGGTTCCTCAGCTGC
>CALSBV010011913.1:1055660-1077127 GCA_943590825.1 Bovichtus diacanthus
ACACACACACACACACACACACACACACACACACACACACACACACACACACACACACACACACACACACACACACACACACACACACACACACACACACACACACACACACACACACACACACACACACACACACACACACCTCCTCAGTCAGTCGGTCCTTGTGCCTGCGCAGCTCGTCAAGTTTCTGCAGAGCCTGTTTGTAGTCGCAGTCCATCATGCTGCTGTTCTTCTCCAGATCCAGTATTCGGTTCTCTAGGCGAAGTTTAGCTGCTCGCTCCTCCGCCAGCTTCTGCTCCATCTCTGGATGTGTTTAATTATGTCAATACATTTCTTACATGTTAAAGGGTAACTTGGATATTTTTCAACCTGGACCAGAAACGGGTGCGATTGAATTTGCTCAGGGAAATTTTGCACCTTTAATGTATGTCCATTAAAAGTGCAAAACTGATATTTCTCTGTAGAGTCCTTTCCGCAGCCGCAGCGCTCTCGCTCAATAACTGGACCAATTTTAAAAATTGTTGTCCCCATTAGTCACTTAGACACAAAACATGGGAAATTAGGGGCCTGGTGGAAAAATACTGAATTTATCTTTTAAACAATAGTTGTTATGAAAAAAGCACATTATGTGTGACATGAAGCAATGCATTATGGGTGGTGGTAGTATAGTGGTCTAGTTTTCATAGAACACCAGAAGGTTGTGAGTTAAATACCGGGCTGCCACCATTGAGCTCGTGAGCAAGGCACTTAGCCCAGAGTTGCTCCAGGAGACTGTCCCTGTAGCTAGTTCACTATAAGTCGCTCTGGATAAGAGCGTCTGATAAATGACCTGTAATGTAATGTAATTATGTGCTGAAGGTGAAGTCAGAGTCCACAGGTGCCAAATTACTTCCTAAAGTTCAAATCTTGAATTCATCACCTCTCCTTCATCACATCTAATGTGTGATGGTACATAAAAACACAAGGAGGTACGTGAGCGGGCCCTCACCCTTCATGGACTCTGACTTGGCGCCCTCGATGGTCACTTTGATCTTGCTCTTGTCTGCCAGCATCGCCCTGGTGGCCTTATGAGAGGCCTCCTCCTGTTCTAGCTCCTGCTGCAGCACCTTCAGCTTGTAGGTCAAATCAATCTCCTTGTTGCTCTTCTCCTGCGCAAAGAAAACAAAAAGGCAGCGATCTTCTGATTAGTCCAAGGAGCAAAACTCAGCTAGCAGCCACACGTCCGATTACATAACAATACCAAATGCCGCACTCACTCAACTTCAGACTTCCTGCAGCAGAATACGGCTCAGAAGAAGAGCACTGAATTCACATCATCTGAAATCATTACCAAAGATTAACGCCCTGAATGATCAAAGCACCTCACTAACTACCCATCCCTGTAGTCCAGGAGCAATGTTCTCCAAGATCCTTCACGCTGCAGCTTCAGGATCGATACGCCCTTTGAATTATTAAGTCTAAATAAAAATACATCACCAGCTAATCAGTTTAAGCACTTGGAAGATTACAATTCTAAAGATGGTGGCCATTAGGTTAAGTACTGAGCAATTTATTTGTAATTGTCAGTTGTACAATAATCTCTACATAATAAGGCTTTAAAGCAGCAATAAATATAGCCTCTTAAAACAATCTGTAGATTATTTATTTGTCCTTGGTTGTGATGCTCCCGCTGCAGCAAACCATGTCACAAGACAGAGAAAACGCCAGACAGAATGCTTTAAATAATGACGGAAATGTTTTATACTTGTGCCAGATAAGACAAGACAAAGAACTGTAATGAAGAAATATTCTGTTTATTTCATCCCTGCAGTTCAAGATGTCTAAATTAACCCCCAGATTTTCAAATGACTTTCATTACAAGAGAGCAAACCAATGCCAACAGAAAGAAAAATGTTGTAAATTAATAAAAAAAAAGGTTGAGATTTACAAATCAATAAAGAACATAGTCCATTAAAAAGGTTAAAAGAAAAAAGGTTTACCTTCTCCAGATCGGTGTGTTTTTCCTGAAGCTGTCTCTTCTCAGTCTCAGTTTTGGACAGATTCTGTCTCTGCTGACGGGCCTCCTCCTCCAGGCAGGAGATGCGTCCTGCGAGACAAAACCAAGAGTCCCCAGAGAAGCAGGTTTCAAAAAGAATACAAAAACACCTCCAAAAGATGCATGTAACACACAATGAACTAAACACGCACAGTCCCAGCTAGCGCTCATGTTTTTGACTCTGTCCGTAAGCGAAAGGTGGGACAGCAGGGTCCATTAGTATTTGTAGCAGTGTTAGCTCTGCACGGGTGTAAATAATAACACCCTTTAACGAATGTAACCTTGAGAAACATTATGATGCTTTTAAAAAAATTTTTTTTAATCAAAGCAAATATTTAAATAAAAATGCAATGATTCTTTTTTGGTATTGAGAATCGTGGAATTTCACTGGTATTAGTATCGACAAGTACATTTCTGGTAGATGGGAGAGTTTCTGAACAATATTTTTCATTGTTTTATGTTGTTAATTGATTTCCAATAATAAATATACACACATTTGCATAAGGAATTGTTTTAATTCATAAATATCAATCATATTAATATAGCCAGGTCGGCTGTGAGTCTGTGTTTATCATTTAGGTAGAAAATAATTGAATATGCTGCAAATAGCTTTTTATGTTTAATTATAATTCATTTAGGCTACCAGGTAGAGTGCACTCACGGCACTGTGGCTGATTCAGTTAATGTAGAGATAAGGTGCAGACTTTTTTCCCTCTTTTCTCCCATTCACCAATGGATTGGCTGAAGAGCGGGAAGAATTTCGACCAACATTTCTTTTGTTCGCCGACAGCCCTACTTGGCTTACTCTGTATCGAACTTAAAATAGGAGGTATTTTTTAAATCTGACCCCGAAGGCTTTAGAAAACAGTGTTCATCAATATTACATTGAGAGACAAGTTCTTGAAAATTAAGAATAGTGCTTGCCCCATTAATATCTTTAACAGTTGTAATACCTTTATCTTAGTGAATGCTTCACCCAGACAGAAGCTGACCTCATTAGTCTCTTTCTTGTAAGCATACACTGCTCTGTTACCAGCATCACTGGAGCAGAACTGGGCAGCCATGTGCCACAGTTTGTTTACGCACACACATGCGATTATTCAAAGTAATCAGCTTAAGGCAATATTTTTGGTTCAAATTAATGCTATTTTTCCAATCTCCCGACTCATTGGGAGAAAGCACTTCATTGCAGATTCAATTACATTATTTGATTTGTAAACCCAACATCTGCTCACTGCATCCGATGACCAACAACTGCAGTTTGGCAAAAGCTAAAAAGAAAGTGGACTGAGGCGTTTCCATGTTGGAACAAATGGAGAGCTGAGCAGGAAACTGGGTGTGTAAACGGCACCGTGTTTGCTTCGAGTATGACCTCACCTCAATTAACGCAATCAGATAAAAGCTTTTATATGACAGTTTAAATAGCCCGAGTAGTGCCCTAATCAGATTAAGGTTAAATTATTAGCCTCGATGTGAACACACTCCCTCGTACAGTTACACAAATGCACAGTCTGCAACTGCTGACGAGCTGCAATAAAGAAACTGGCTGTTGTCTCATTCAAGGGCGGAGAGAGGAGACGGAGTATTTAATTTTTTACTCTTTATACAGAGATTTGTTTAACCGGTGTGACAAACGGGGCTTAAGCCTTGAATCTCGCACTTGTAAGCATAGAAAGTGACTGTGTTGTTTCCTGAATGGATTCTGACTATGATGATGCCGCAGTGCAAACTCCTTATTCAGGCCTGAAAAGCGTCTTTGCTGCCCTCCGTATTTGTGTGTCACATTGCTCTCGCCTAAGCTGCCTGTGTAAATCTGCCAAGTAAGCTGCTGAGTCACCGCATTTTTATCCGAGGCATGTAATAGAATTTCCATCTCATAAAAAACACAGGTAACTATGTCAGAAACTCCTTAAGGCAGAATTTCAAGCGGAATTATGAGTGCCCGCTGCTAACATTTCACACAGTCATTATTGTCGTCTGCTCTCGTGTTCTCCGTTTAAAAAGTAGCCTTTTAAATGCTGCAATCCTTGTAAGCAACCAGACATACAGCATGGCATGCAGTTAATACCAGTCATTATTTGGTTTTATTGAAAACTCCACTCCTGGCCTTTGCTCCTGTTGCTCTTCATTACCGTTTTGGAAAAAGGAAATAACAGGAGTAACAGGCGAACCAGCTTTAAAAGTATTTTCTTTTTTCATTAAGTACTGCGGTGGATCTAATTTATGCCAATTTGAAGAGTGGTTGAGTTTAATTGGGTTAGCCCCCCGATCTAAATATAGATATATAGAAAATCAAACTAATAAATTATATTTAATCCCATCTTAAAACCAGATGACCATCGTTTACAGACTGGAATACACGCACGTGTGTGTGTGTGTGCCACCCACCCATCAGGTCACTGATGGTCTCTGAGCCCTGGCTGTGCTCCCTCCTCTCCGTCTCCAGTGCGGCCTGCAGGCTGATGCATTCCTTCTCCAGGCTCAGCTTGCTGCGCTCCAGCAGGCAGCTTTTGTCCTGCAGCTCGCGCACGTTGGACTCCAGCTGCTGCAGCTGCTTGCTGCTCTCCGTCTGGGTTTTACGGAGCCTCGTCGCCGCCTCGGACTCAGCCCGTAACAACGTGTTGGCTTCTTCAAGCTGATGGGGAGGGGGATTTGTGAAGATCGTTCGGATTAAGTTTTATTCGGGTACTCATCACTTCATCAAACAGTGTGTCCTGAGTCCTGTTACATACAAACTTTACAATCCAGTACTTTATTTGTAGGAAAAAAAAGAGATTTACACGGATACACAATTTAGTACTTTCTGTTTAGAGGCATTTTACATATTTCTGAACTATACTCCTGTCCATATCAGGGCTTTTATTTCTTAAGGAAATCTCTGTTCTGTAAGAAATAGTGTACTATAACACAATGGTTGTAATCCCATAACTGTGAAGTAAATACATGTGTACATTTATAATATTTGATATTTGTTAAGACATCGGATCATATAACATACTTAGCTGTCAACAATCATTTCTGTATTTTTACAATAGATTATTATATTAAATGTCAGTGCTGACAGACAGAATACAACACTGACCTGTTTCTGCAGGTGAATGTTCTCCTCATTGGAAATGTGTGAATTCTGGTTCCTCCTCTTCATGTCATCCAGCTGGTCTCGAAGGCTGTTGACTGCACAACACACATGAATGTATTATGGTGAATCCCTTCTTCTTCAACGGCTGATCTTTCAATGCTCTCTTATGTACGCTGTGTTACAACAGCACTCTGGTATTAATCTCCCATGATCAAGTTTTAAATCAGTGAGGAGTTTCGGTATCACAGAACAGAGCATTACAGAGTATTACAGTTTTTGTCATTCGCTTTGACTCAATTCTTTAATGAGAATTATGCATTTCAAAACAATCAGTTCAACTCTCTAAACAATTTGTTTGTTCACAACAAATGCAAATGTGCATAACCCTTTTCTGCGTACTGCAGTATTGTACAGCATCATCTTTTCCCAGTAAATTTTTACCCACTGTTGAAACGAAAATCTCGGTGCAAAACATTTCCGGGGTTTTGACTGCCATGGTGAAAAAAAACATTGAAACATTTTGACCAGTACGGCTCACACGATGACTCAACAGCTTTTCCTTTTGGGGGCATTGGCCAATTTACTGACATTATAACTACGTTTTGAAGCATGAATGGAACGTTCTGGGGGAGTTATTTTGCAGACATATAACAGAGTTGTGATGTGCCATGAAACAGTTGTGACAAGGGCACTTACAAAATGTTAAGACTGAAAGAAATAATTTAAAAAGAGTATTTTGGAAATATCTATAAAGCAAAGACAAGTATATTGTAGGGCAAAGCAAGAGAATAGGCCTACAGATTTGTGTTCCTCTGTAAAGCATGTTTTCATGCTGTTTAAGAAGTCTATTTGACCACGTGAGGGCAGTAATGTCCACATTATATCAGTCTCTCTGGAAACTTCCACCAAAACTCTTACAGTTCCAAATAAAAATCCTTTTTTTAAAAAAGGTCATTGACTTCTATTTACCTATTAATTGTGGGTATTTTATGTCCATTTAAATTTGTATTGTTGTAATTGTCTGATTGTGTGTCATTGCAGTCCTGCCATGTTTTTGTTCCTGTATAAGCCATGTAAAGTACTTTGTAACTTTGTTTTGAAAGGTGTTGTGTAAATAAAGTTTATTCACACAAGAGGGATTTAGTAAATCTATACAGAAGGTCATATTTCAATGGATTCCATGTTAACTATAATCACTTTGCACCAAAAAGAAAGTATGCTACAGCATGTGCTGACATGATAGCTTTAGAAAAATGTGATGCTCAAACAAACTGCATAATGCATCAAATTGGCTGTCATCTATTATGTTTATTGTTTTAAATGATTTCATTAGGCGGCAGTACAATGAATTCATTATGTCACATTAGGACATATTATTTACTTATTATGCAACAAAATAAATGCAAGGACTCATATTAGGAACCCGATCTTCTAGCCGTACTTCAGATCAGGAATACTGGGCTTGCTTTGCCCTGTGGCCTCTGTTGCTAAATAACAGGCGGCCAGGTAATAAAAACATTGCAATCATATTTATCAGATAAAATGAATATAACTTATGAACTAAATTGGCACATGGATTGACACTAGGTATTGACACTTTAATAACTGCAATTTTGTTGTAAATGCTTTGGTTACGTTTGAAAGAGTTTATACAACGTTAAACATAGCTGGAGCCTCTTCCATCAGGCAATCACTCAAAAGAAATGTAAGCATAACATTTATTTTGATGCTTTTCTATGCACTCTGGCACCTTATTTACAATAAAAGTACAAAAAAAATTGTGAATCTATTTATTTTCATTGTGAATTAGAAAATGATCTGTAAGTTGAGTATCACTGCTTTAGATGAATGCATCTTGCCATATATACAGAATCTACAATGTGTGTGTGCGTCTCATGTCACCTTCGTTCTCCAGGCAGCGCTTCCTGTCGGCCTCGCTCTCGGCCTTGCGGTGGCTCTCCAGGGTCTTGTGCTGCAGCAGGGCTTTCTCTCTCTCCAGCTGCCTCAGACTCGACTCCAGATTCTTTCTGCTGCTCACCTAAAATCAATCATGAAACACTTTGTTAAACATGTTCCATCGGGCTTTATGAGAAATGGTTCCTGAGAATCCAATCGGGGTTCAACACAACACATTTTAATGTGATTATTAGAATTCAAGCAAGCGCTCCAGGTGAACCTCATGGGATACGACACATTGGCATTCAACCGAAAAAGGTTCAAGTGAAAAGTAAGAAATCATCATTCTGACTTAAATACAATTTTTGGGGAGAAGGCCATAAAAATGGGTGTAAAAGATGGAACTGCCACGATCCCGGAGGGGAAACCGGGTCATTGCATCAGGAAAAATATGCAAGTGATCTCCAACACTAACAGGTGACTGACTCTTTACTGTTGTTCCAGGGGGATTAGCTTACCTCTTCCTCGAGTTCTTTGGAGATTTTGTCTAGACGGCTAGTGGTAGCTCTGCAACAAGAAAAGAGGACTATAGTTACACTGTGCTCATGTCTGATAGTGGTGCAACGTGAAGAAAAGCTACCGCAGTTAGGCAGCGTTTCTGCAGCTCCTTTACCTTTGTTTGTGCTCTAGATCAACTTTGACCTGCTTCTCATTATTCAGCTGCCCCTCCAGGAGGCGCAGTTTCTTCTGCAGTGCTGCCGACTGTGGAGAGAAAAAAAACAACCAATCACAAATGATTGGTTGGTTGAAATGTTAACAACCTTTACTAGATGTCATCTATATTTCCTGTGACTCTACTGTGTATTATGCTCTGTTTAGCTGTAAACTGAGAAACTTTGCTTCCGCTGGTGCTTATTTTTGGCTCGACTGTTTTCAAGATGGCGACAACAAACGTTATAATTTTGCAACTAAATAGTAAACAAACATATTTTTCCGAATACATTTCAGCCAAAAAATAGGCAATGTGGGAACAGAATCTTGATTCGTATTTGATCAGCGCTACCTAGTCTGATCGGAGATCACAAGCAGCGATTCTCACTGCGTTAGAGGCTCCTCAGCTCTGATTGGTTGTTTTCAAATCGGCACGGTGGAATCTTGCGAATGCCATTAGGAGCACTGGAGAAGTCGGTCTCATGCACTGCTGTCAGAATATAGTGACAGTTTGAGCAAATATGACAAACAGTTATTTTTATAAAAGTCACCAACTGAACCTTTGACTGCCACTCAGCACTGTGTGATCTTTAAACCTGCATTCACTCAAAGTTTGGCAACTTGTGGGCAGCACAACAAGCTGTAAACACAACACTACATATTATCACCTTGTTGTTATTCATGTATACATGCACAAGCATTGGTTTGGAGTGTACACCTGATAAATGCCAGTCCAACATTCCCTCTCCTTTTAGCTGTATTTTGGTCTCCACTAACTCCTTAGTGGAAGATCTGACTCTTTTGTTGCTGAAAATTCCACTTTGTTCACCAGCTAGTTTGTGTAAAGTGGGTTTTCAGTGTTTTTTCCCCACTGATGGGGGTGAACCAGAAGCGTTAGGTTGCGGACTTTAAAACCAAAACATTGAGCTGAAAAATGCTAAAATGCTCCGTACAACACCAGAATTGGGATATAATTATTTGTGCGTTTGTCACTACGAATGACCCTTTCACATGCATGTAGTCATTTGGCCTATAGGTATTATAGCAGCTTTTAACTTTTGACTTAAACATGGAGATCTTTCAAATTTCTCAAGATAAAAGGTTTCTAGAAATTACAAAAGAAAACCATAAAACCTGGGCTGTTGTCTTCCACCTGGTAGTTGATTGATTAGGCTGCTCAGGAGTTAAGCTAATAAGAGATTAACTTTTAGGCCAGCCACTCGCACTAAAAGCTGCTTAACTATTTCTGTGTGACTAAGAACATTGAAATTCTAATAAAATACAAATAAATCATGGGATCAGAAAAAAGAAATCCCTTTTCTGAGTCATTTCCATCATAATCCTTAATGTCTTATAGTATGAAGCTGGATTGATCGCAATGTCAACGGGCCTGTGTGGTCTTGGAGTTGCTCAAAAAGGTGCACCTGGCAGTTACAGTGTGTGGAAGTGAAAGAACCCACCTCTCCTTTCGAATTATCATGAGTCACCGAGACATTGTTGGAAGCATTTAGTAATCTGAAGAGGGAAACGGACAAAATCAACACAAAGTCAACATCACAGCCAAGAACAAATCTCTCTAAGAGCTGCGATCCCTGAAAGCTAGAAAAACAGTTGACTTACTGGTCTTCTTTGAAGTACGTGAAGCCGACAAAGGGTAACTGGTTTCCAACAAAGGCCTTAGGTGTGGGGAATGTCTCAACGTCGCCTTTGTCATCTTCAATCTCGTCAAAATTACTGGTGTCTATGTCACTGCTCAGCTCTGGGACCACAGGGGCAACCGCTGAGGAAGGAGAGGGAGAGAGAGGGGGGGGAGAGAAAGAGAGAGGGAGAGAGAGAGAGAGAGAGAGAGAGAAAGGAAAAGGGCAAGTGTGAATTGCTGGAAAAAGGAAGTGCTGTGTAAACAAAACTTGAAATGTCAGTCTAATAAATTCTTCCAAAAATAATTCTTGTTTAGAGTTTAAGGCTCATTTTATTGGCTCAGGTGGAGCTGCTTGTTGGTCTGTGGCGATACTAACTGTCTCTGATGGTGTCAAAGGTCCACTGGTCGTTCTTGAAGAAAGGGTGTCGCATGATTTCCTCCACGCCATTTCTGCCCAATCGCACCTCCCTCAAAACAAAGAAAGTGAATGAGTTATAGAGCCATGGATAAATGTACCCTTTGTCTTCAGTTCAACAACATCAGCAGCAACAAGCTAACATGATATAGATTCTGTAGAAGCCAAAGCAAAAAATATACAGACTTCGACTTCTGTCTAAAGCCATTTTACGTTCAAAGCTCCTATGGAAGTTTCGGAATGAAGCATCGAATTAGTGTTTGACCGATACGGGTTTTTCAATGGCCGATATATAATGCTGATATATTGTTGTTTTGCATCTAATAACTTGCAATAATATAATAATACAAAATGAGACACAAAATTGCTTAATTCTTATTAAACACTTATTTTAAATTTCAAAAAAGTTCAACTGAAAAATAACTACAGTTTTACTGCACTTAACAGCATTTATCGGCAGATAGCAGAGTAACAACGGACAATTGTAAACCTTCATAAATGAAACAGAATTAGCGCCTCTGGGATGTATGCCTCTCTGCCAGTCAAGTCTTTTCCCTAGTTTTAAAGGCCGCATTACAGTAAAATGATGTCCTCTTCTGACCTTGCCGGACTGTTCTAGCTGTTCTATTATTTGCCTACGATATTTGATTTTCTCCATGTCGCCCAGCCCTATCTGCAACTGTGCCAGAATAACAGCAGAAGAACAGAAGAAGAAGCTGCACATCATTCAATGTCAAAGTTATGACTGAAGCATCGAAGATTCTAACTTTTCAGTGCAGCCCTGTTAGCATCACACTTGAACATTTAGAAATGTGAAAGACTGCAACTCTTCATACCTGTCAGTCAGGAAGGCACAGATGATATTTTTGGCATCTTTGGAGATCTCCACGTCATCAGGGAAGTTGAGGGAGTTTTTGTGGTCCATGATCTTACTGTAGGTGCCCACCAGAGAGTCGGCGTAGAATGGTGTGTCACCTAACAGCAAATACAGCAAGTTAGCTACAACACACTGCACTGGAGGTGCATTTACAGTGCAAGACTAGAAAGTCTAACCCTTATAATGCAAAGATATCTTCAGAAAACACTTCTCAACTCAAAAATAAATACCGACATCACTAAATGTTCACTGACCAACAAGCATCTCGAAGATGAAGACCCCTACGGACCACCAGTCACACTCTCTTCCATAATAGCCATCTCCTCCCTGGGATTTCAGCACCTCAGGAGAGATGTAGTCTGGAGTCCCGACAGCTGTATCACAGTGCACCATGCCGGTCTGCAACACAAAATCCATAAATCAATATCCTTCACAATCCTACAAGTCCGAAATATCCCAAGATCAGGGTTTCTTTTGTACAGTTTATGAGACAGCAGAAAGCAAAGCACTCTGGGTTAGGGTTAAGTCCAAAATCTCAAATGTACACCCATCTTCTAGAAGGGCTGATTTAAGTACTAAGACAGTTTTCTTCTTGAAGTAAATTAGGGCCCCAAGTCTTCAACTGTTACTCATGCCAAAATAAAACAAAACAAAGTGTTTGTAGACAATATGGTACATTATGTACGCTAAGTAAGCTTCAACATGTGCGATACTGATTGTCACACTCTGGATGAGCATTCAGTATCTCTGCAGGAGAAAACCAAACATTACAGTAAGCTTCTTCATCAAGCAGCTCAGAGTCTGAACATTGTCACACACAAAGTTAAGTTTTCCTGTAAATTGCGATTCATAACAGTGGCCAGTGCTGATCGCAGCTCAACACTGTGTTTAACGCACTGTGTTGGCTGCATTCTTTTTTGCCTGTAATGGTAAAACATTAGGGGTGGGGGATAGTGTTGCGATATTTTGCGTGACAATGTTGACTCGATACATGGCATCCGTGTATCTTTTATGATATAAATTATTAATACCGTTTGGCAACAATTGCTTACTCCACTAGATGGTGCTGATTTTTCTTTTTGATGAGGTCAGAGGGGTTGGCAGAAGTTGGCCAAAACAAAGATGAAGACATCGGAGAAAGAAATCAGAATTGTGCCGAAAACTTTATCTTATTAGATAAAAACTGATGTTGACAAACTGCATAATTTGCAGTTGGTAAAAGGTTATAAATTGCAATATACGTTACTGTAATCGCAATAATATTGTAGAATGACTTAAGTGTTGTGATAATAACTTGGCCCCTTGTGATTCCCACCCCTAGTAAAACTGTATTCCTTTGACTTGTCAGTAAAAGAAACAAACTGGGGGAAGAAGAAATAAGCAAGTTCTCAGAAACACGTCACGCTGCTCCACTGAAGCGTCCCCCATGGGATGCAACTCACAGCGTTCATCTTCATGCACGTGCCGAAGTCAGCCAGTTTCAGGTGTCCGAGTCTGTCCAGCAGCATGTTGTCCGGCTTCACGTCTCGATGGATAAAGCCCATGGAGTGAATGGCGTCCAGGGCCATGACCACCTCTGCTGTGTAGAACTTGGCCCATTTCTCCGGCACGTCGTAGGTGCTGGTGAGGTTAACGAGGTCACCTCCCGGCATGTACTCCATCACCATGTAGAGGAAGTGCTCATCTTGGAAGGCACAGCACAACTAAAGGACCCAAACACACGCTCTCATTACTACAGGTAGCTATTCACACAATTTCCCTGCAAACTTTGAGGATTCAACTGTGGAAGCAAGAGAGAAAATAATAGTGGATTAAATGTCTTACCTGCACAACCCAGGGACTGTTGGCAAAGGCCATGATGTCCCTCTCTTCCCAGAAGAAAGCCGAGTCTGAGCGTTTGATCATCTCAAACTTGCTCAGCAGCTTCATGGCATAGACCTTCTGAGAGGCTTTATGCCGGACCTGAACGGCAGTGAAACCCAGTTACTCACAGTTGAAAAAGTCATGGAGAATTTGAGTCTTCTTCAGAGTCTAACTTTTATTCTGACTCACAATTTACACAGTTTGCCAAGTGATGAAACACAGGTGATACAAACTACATCAAAACACTGACTGCCTCAAAATGTCAGTTAGTCCCATCATAACAGATGATTCCATATTTTCAATTCAAGGTTGTCCAGTGTGGAATCTACAGTAAGTCACATATAGTCTTAAAGGCTTTCACTTGGAGAGGAGGCAGTGCATCATTTATACAACAAGAGTGTTGTCATTGCATTGTGTTTGTATGTAGTCTTCCTCTACTGTTAGTGATAGCTAAAAAAAATTAAATCAATACTCACAAGTTGGACTTCACCGAATGCCCCTCGACCGATGACTTTAACTCTGTCAAAGTCTTCAGACTTCATCTGGAGGTCTCGAGTCTGTCCTATGACTTTCTCGTCTGAGCGTAAAGAGAATAAAGAATCCCATTAATTGTGAATGTACAACAAATGTCAGCTTTAAACAAAGGCAATTGTCCTCCCTCTCTGTAATTCCCAGTGGCACACAACAACTACTCACATCTGTTTAAGAAGGTTTCGATGTTTTTGTTCTTGCGTAGTGCAGGGTAGTCCAAGTCTAAGACCAGGGCGTTTATAGAGTCCTGCACAGAAAGAAAGAACAATTAATGATCAGCCATGGCCGACAGAAACAACATAAATTAGGTAGTTAGAATAGGTCACATGGATATATTGGAGAATTAACAGGAACTAGGAGGAACTAGTGTGTCCATCTTTCACATCTGAGTAAGCCCCAGCTGCTCCTTTTGCCTCCTTCAAGTTATAACACATTCTGTGCATAGAACAGTGTGTGTTGATCATAAAAGGTTACGTCAAGTAACTGCAAGTCATTGTGTCGCAACTAAAACATGACAACTACTCAAAGACCAAGATGCATGTTCTCCATTCATCAGCATTCATTTACGCACAAGAAAGGGATAATCACAGCTTAAAGTGTAAAAATATTTACTGTTGGATTCTAATCATTCATGGACATAATGTATTAATGATTTTGCTGTAGGAACAGTTCCACTGAAAATGGAAAAGTTTTATTGTTCCAGACTCTAATTTACAAAAGATGAAACAAAACCAACTGGCGAACACATTCTACCCAATAAAGGCAGTGGAGAGCAGGACGATACCTCAACATTACTGACCAATGACTGCATCTCGAGGGAGAGTTTATTAGAACAAGAACAGTTACACACCAATGCTACACAGCAAGTCTGAATAAAAACAAACAGCTCGGCCCCGGCGCTTCATTCAACAGTGATCAAGCTGACGGACTGGATACATAAACAGCAGAGAAAAGGCTTCGTTTCTCCAGACAAACAGGCAGGATGACTAATGGTCCCATCAGCAGCAACCTACTAGATTCTGTCAATGACACTCATATGCGGACGAATGAGAACACAGGGAGATGAAGTCACCTCCACACAGTGTGCAGTCACTTCTATTAAAAAAAAAAAAAAAACTGCATTGTACTCAAAGTACTCATTGGTACTACATATTTCGGCATGAACATAACAAGAAAGTGCCTCCTACTGGGTATGACCAGCTCACAAATAGTAAAAGAATGCGTCATATATCGGAGTTGAACATTTGTTATTATGGCGACTATCATGAGTAACTGTGTGTAAATCCAGTCTGTAACAGAGGGTTTGTTAAATTAGTGCAAAGAGGTTTTGTACACAGTACATGTTTAACATTATTTAACATACTGTAATATTGCATGGGCTAGTACTTTTCCAATTTATATGTGCTGCTGCAGAATCAATTTATAAGATTAGCAACTTTTTCCAAACCAAGTGCACCACACTCTCTCAAATTGCAGTAATTGACTTTTTCCGACATAAACTTTCTTAAAACCTGTACATTTCTCTTAAAGTTACAAATAAGAATATAGATTTATCTTATAGTTTAGATATTGTTTTGTTAACAATTTACAATTCCATAAATCACCTAACTAGACAGGACAAGAATCTTTTAATCTGGTTTTCTATCAAATTCTCAATCCACTTAAATTTCAAAACTAACTTTTGCCTAATGCCAATATTGGCTTCAAGATCACCGATATCATATTAAGGCGCCTCAAAACTGAATGTAGTAAAAAGTTACCAGAGAAAGTCAAAAATATAAATGACCTCATCAATAAATAATATTGTTAAATGATTGCGGTCCTTGATGGACACAAGAGACATGCACTTGAAGCTAATGTTATGGAAACATGGTGTCTGTGAGCTTCTGTTATACAGTGATGCTACAGCAGTACGTATCACAGCAAATGGATAGTTAACACTGTCTCCGGGACATGTATGATGAAAGTTAGCTTAAGCTAGGTAGCTAGCTGAAAAGGCCAGTGTTCAGTGTGTTTAGTCAGCAGTCTTTTCACTTAAGCTAGCCAACCACAACGTCTTCCTCAGAGCTCCCCGGCGTGACATGATGAAAATGACATGATTACATGCGCGCCAACAAGATACAGACATAGGAAAATATATTAATTGAAACTAACAATGAGAGAAAGATAAATAGAAGAGTAAAAAATATATATATATAATTTTACCAACTGATTGGAGGTTAAAGGAAAAGTATAACACTTTACATCTCTTTTTAAACTCCATACTAATCACTTAACTAACAATATCATCATGATATTTTTGACTTACTACATTTTGTTTCAGGGCTCTGTATCAATTAAGGTCTTACTTTTGTTAAGACTGGCTTTATGTGAAGAAGAACAGCGGTAGGGAACTGCACTGCAGCACGACAGCAGCACAACACAATCTGACTATTTGTAGCATTCGGTCATTTTATAATGGGTAGAATTGACCCAGGGCAATGTAGGAAAACCATTAAATAAGCAAGAGTGATGCGAACCCCTAATCGTTACAGTGTGTACAATAAGGAAGTCATCTATCAACTTTTGTCAGCTACGCATTCCTGAACGGTCAATGAGGAGCTGTATGAAACACTGGACCAAGCCGAATGTTATAACAGAGAACACAAAAAAATCCACTCTGACGCAGGGCTCTAAACTGGTTTCTTTCAAACTCATCTTCGACTTTTTCCTTCCTCTTCTGTTTCTCCTATGATTACAAGACGACACAGTCTGTTTCATGCTTCCTCTTACATCCCCTTACATCTCCCCCACTTTTCTCTCTCACTTTTCTGCTTCTCTCCCTCTGTCTTATCTGCCTCTCCTCCTGCCCTCTCCATCGTTCTCCGCTCGGCTGCAATCAGTCTGCAGTGAGCTGCACTCTGTTTCATCATCTCAATTTTACTTCCCCATTAAAGGACTGACCTCATACAAAACTACTATTTAAGGCAAAAAAAAATAAAAAATACACACAAACCAGGGGGTGGAGAGGGGTTGCCGGGCGCGTGTGCACGCACGCACGCACACAAGGATCTCCCTACGAGCACAGCAATACAGGAAATGATCCACCCCACCCCAGGGCTGGCAGATAATTTCAGTGTCATGAAGCCAGTCCCTGTGTGCAAGTCATTTCCTCTGAGGCAGCATTCTCTGCTACCGCTGCTCTGCATTCGTCTGCAGCCAAAACATTAATTTACACATGCATGGCAGCTACAGGTATAACCATGTCCACAATGCATCCAATACATTGTGTGCTGTATATGTTTGGACACATGATTTACTTGCCTAAACATCTGCAACAGTAATGTTGAAATCCACACCCAATCGTTTCTTGACATTCTTGATTCATGCATACACTTGGCACTTCCATGGTGTCTGCTTGTTTCACTGCGGTGAGTTTTAAAAATGAAGCTGCCGTGGTAGCTACATTACCAAAATGTGGTCGCGTGAAGCTACAGGGGAAACAAAAACAACACCGCAATAGTCCCATCCAAGGACGTGCTTTTTTTTTTTTACTGCTTGATACAAAAAGGAAAACTTGCACAGTTCTCATTTTCCATATCTAATCTACAAGACAAGGCTGTCTGATGAAACATAATTTACTCCGATATACAGTTTGTTGCTAGTAAGTGACATAAAGGCTCCTCATGCACAGCAAACCACCAATCACGTAATTGTTTACCTAAAAATGAAGGAGGATGTGGTGAAGATGTGTGTATTTATTTTTTCGTATATGTATCGCAGAAAAGAAAAGATATTGCAATGTCAGTTTTTTTACAATATGATGCAGCCCTAGTGATGAGGAAGGAGTCTGTTAAACATATACTTTATAAATATTATATATTACATCTTGACTGTCTGTTACATGAGCAGGAAGGCAACCAGTCACTGTGCATCAAGCAGCAATGATGTAGCTCAGTAGAACTGCAACGATTAGTCGATTTATTTTGATAATCTATTAATCATTAAAGTAATTTTTCATGCAAAAATGGCAGAAAACGCAGTTTTCAGCTTTTCTCCGCTTTAAATCATATAAACTGAATATCTTTGAGTTTTGGACTGACAAAACAAGACATTTGAAAAGACAACTGGGATGGACATTTTTCACTAGTTAACAACATTTTATAGACCAAATGATTAATCTAGAAAATAATCTGCAGTTGAATCGATAATGAAAATAATCGGCAATTGCAGCTTCTTAATGCCACTTTTTGTAAATCACGTATTGAGTTTCCCATATTTTATTTAAACAGTAAGCATTTTCATGTAGGTCTGTGCTTTTATGACAAAGGCTTGTGTATTTAATACGTTTTTTTTTTCCTTTATTGCTGCTATTATTCAAACGCATGTTTCAATCCTATCCAAACCACAGCAGCCGGAAATCTATAGAAGCCGGTGAAAATCAAGTACAATCCGCTTGGCAGGTAAAAATGAATAATATCGTTATCTGTACAGCCGAGCTGATTTCTTCTAAGTATAATAAGTAAACCATGAAACCCCGACACGTGTCAGGGCTCTTGAAGTGAAACGAACAGGGGCTGCTGCCTACTGTCAGTAGTAAAACATGCTCATTTGTCCTTCAGCTTTGTAATCACAGACTAAAAGTGTAAACGTTTGCAGAGGAGGCGCAACAGCCGGACACTGCTGGGACAGGTGGAGCTTATGTACCTGAGGTGAGGTCAGCTTTTCTGTCCAAGGCAAAGGACAGAAACTATTTTAAGCAAATAGAGATCAAGTGTCACTGCACAGTTCAGAAGTCTTCAGTGTTTTGTGAGGAAAAGATCACTGCTCATCACAAAGATGCATTTATAATCCATAATGTACTGTTACACTGTGAGGTTGGAGGTGCTACAATCCCATAAAGAACAACCAAACAGCATGGCAGGACTTTGCCTCAGAGTCTACTTTGAACTATTTAGCACAGACCATCAGAGAGGATTCAGCTTCACAGATTTCCAACTTTGGACATGAAAAAAATGACAAACGTTGTCCGTCGACAGTTGCCACGTTGAATACAAAGTAAACACTCTACAGGCATGCAGCAAACATTCCCTATCTACAAACTGGACCTCTTGGTGACATAGTATTCCTTTCTCTGTCATGTCTACATCTCCATATTAAACAAGATGAATCAAGTGTGGGGAAATGATAAATAAATAAATACATGTTGCCCTGGTGATTGCGAGAGGGGCCCGTGGCTCGGCAGTGAAGTAGTGAAAGGATGTTAGAGGTGGAGATTTAAAAAAAATTATAAAAATGTTTCTTTTGGAAATCAAACGGCTTGGCGTACTAGGATGGAGACACACAAAGTGAAGGCAGAGAGGTGTCAGCTAGGCCTGTTTGTAGCTTGTGATGCTTTTGAAAATGGGTGGCATGCCCCTTTAAAATGCTTTATTTAGCCACATAAGCAGATCTCTCAAGACATTGTGATTCACAGAGACCCTCTAGGTCATAAATAATAAGCTGTTTAGTGTATTGGAGGGCCACAAGAGAAATGGCTGCACGGCAGCTCTTCCAATTTGCTTCCATTAGCGTTACTGTAGAAAATGCCTGCAAGACTCTGGAGGACATTTATCGGCTACTCGGTTGCAGCGGCTATTTATTAAATATTAAATAACTGACAAGTGTCTGGGGAAGTGCAAAGCAAGATCGACAATTTAAACTTCGTCAAGACGCACACAGATCCTCCCCCCCTCGACCACAGTAATGTTGGCTTCACTTGCATCAAAAAGGGAAAGGAATTTTTTTGCAACAATGGATCTAAATAATTACAAACCGTGATGTCAGGCCCTATACCCGAGCTTGACATACAGAACACTTCCCAGTGCAGCTTACAGTAATGTCTTCCTGAGCTGATAGGAGAGTTATCAGTCCAGTTAGGCTTATCAGTAGGAGTTGTTATGTATCTATTAGACAGCACTTCAGCATCTTATCTCTGCTATACTGTAATCCAGCCAGTGGGTTATGGCTGGTTGCTTAGCAACTCCTGCAAAATACAAAGAGTTGAAACCAGTCGAAGCTACAGAGGAGCAGCAGGCAGGAGTTTCAAAGGCGCCCCGTTTCAGGCACATTCTATTCTTTTCCATTTTATTTACCCAACCTGCTGTTGACATTACGGAGCGGTCGTTCTGCCTTCGCCTGCTTCCACTCTTTATCACCCTATAAAGAGCCACGTGGATCCACCAATAGTCAGGAATGTGAGGATGTTAACCTGAAAGCAGCTAAACACAGAGAGGAATAACACAACTATTCAAAGCCTCTCACAACACAAACTCTGCTCAATTTGCAGTTATTTCCCCCACCAAAAGAAACCTCTTCCTCCCCTCATACCCATCTCATCACTCGGCATGTGGAACAGAAAACAAGCAGCACTGCTCTGGGCTTTAAAAGGATTGAGCAGAAAGTTAATGTTTTGATTGAATTCCAGCCGTTTTAAAAATAGTTGTGGGGATAAACGGTGGGCTGGGCAGAGTGAGGGGACTGTGCCAGGCAGGGCCCGTAAACTCTCCAAGAAAGACACAACGGCAGGAATCCTGCAGAGGCTCACAAATAGAACAGCTAATGTCTCCACAGGGAATAACAAGAGTATGTCTTACTCTTTCATTTGACAGATTTCTGTCCCATGCTCCTGTGCCCTGTGCATGTTGGGCACCCATGCTTTATTATCAAGTATACTGAGGAATGTACCAGGAAGAATACAAAGCAAAGGGAGGACTGCATGTATATAAAGGTCCTGTTGTATGTTAACCTTAAACTCGGATTTCTGAATGCTCATAATATCTCACCCAAAGAAAGCATGATGAAAAAGGGGAGGGGGTTATGTTTCTAACTGCAAAGCAACCCTATTGTTTATGTCCAGCAATCTGAAAAAGCAAAAAAGAAAATCACAATTTTTCTCTTTTTCTCTTTACTCTTGAGCTGTTCATAATTCAAGTCACTACTCAGGTCATAACCTGTGATGAAGGGTCACACGTAGATATTGCCTTATTTTAAGAGGCCAGAGATGATAAGCCAAAAGTGTTGGGAACCACTGGATGCATCTACTGATTACTTTATTGATAAATCACAAGGTCTATAAAATGTCAGCAACTACCAAAAACTGCCCATCAAGTTCCCAGAGCCCATGATGGTGTCTTTAAAAAAGAAAGGTATTATTTTGTCCGACCAGCAGTCCAAACCCAAAGAAATTCTGTTTACTATCATATGGGAGTAAAAAACAACAGAAAAACAGAAGAACCAGGGAATTTTTCTTGAAATATTTCCATCCTTATTTGTTTATGTTTTTGTCACATAAGGCAGTAAAGAAACACAGTTTCCCTGCCATTAAATATATATAGTGGACCAACTTTCAATAAAAAGCCTGTAACATTAAAATGTTGTCATTAGGCTGGATTTCACTTGGGAGTTTCAGTTTCAACTCTAAGCATGAAAATGGTTAAACTAGTGTATAAATATTTTTAGTATTGGCACAAACTGTTCGAATTATAACTGTCAGCTTCAACACTAAAACACGACTGATCTAAAGCTCTGCCACACGCGTACAAAACGCTCTCGTTTGTGTTTGTTAAAGGAAATGAAAGTGGTATGAACCTCGCTGACGATCCATAGGCGTTTGGTAATGTGTTGGATTTTTCTATCGTTGCCGCTGGTTGCGCACAATGCAGCTTGTGTGTTGCTAAGATCACGTGAATAGTGTGTTTGCTTGTGAAATTGAATTCAAGTGTGTCCGTGAGTACCCAAGCCTGTGCATATGCATGTGTGTAGGAGGTTGTGTTTTCACCAGCAGGTTGTGATGCAATGATAACGCTGTGGCCAGATGGATGGGTTATGTATTGTACGTGGGAGACTCCTGTTCTTTTCTCTGCTCTGCTCACTCACACCCTCATTTAAAACTAAAAATACACCAAGAATCAGGTATCAAACTCTTAACATTTACACAACAGATTTTACACAAGCCACCAACAGCATTTCACAACAAGATGTGTGCTTTGCATAACTCTGTTTACTTTGATCAGTGTGGAAAGTGAAAGTTCTTCAAAAGTCAGATCTCCCATCGGAGCTGTGATATCAAAACAGATATGCACAAAAGATTACAGACCAGGTTTTATGTATTTGTGTTCACAAACTGTTGTTTTTGTTTTTGAATGCAGAGTTGCATGCATGGCCACATTATCTCAGCCGCGGTCTTTATGTCTAGACAAGAAGATCCCCCAGATTAAGATAAATCTTAGGGTGTATACATTTCCTTTCACATGGGAAACATATAGCACTGTAAACACCTCAAGAAACCACCAAAGACACAACTGTCAGATTATGAGAATGGATGACATTCACAGCAGTTTATTTAAAGTTTTTTTCTTTATATATATATATATATATATATATATATATATATATATATAA
>CALSBV010011913.1:1077527-1101258 GCA_943590825.1 Bovichtus diacanthus
ATATATATATATATACATATATATACATACATACATACATACATATACATAAACTAGATTGGGTGCTTAGTTGAAGCACAGATTTGAGTTTAAGCGATATTTTAGTTTTCTTGGGCATACAGTACAACCATTTATTTCTGGAGATTATGTTCTTCCTCATTTTTTGCATTCCTTCTCATGTCCCTGTAAGGTGGATCTTGGACCACCTCATGCCTTGTTATATTTGTCCAAGGTATTATATAATGTGCTGTTAAGTACGTGTATATTTATCTATGCGTGTCTCTGTGGGGGAGGGGTGTGTGTTGCTGCTGGACTTTGATTTTTGCTCAGTTTGTAATGAATGCTTTACAGCGGGCTGGTGGGAATCGTTTTACCTTTTAAAGCAAAAATAACAAGACTCAAGATTTATCAGTCACTGTAATTTTTGTTCCAAATACAGTACTTTTTAAGTCATTTTGACACAAAGTACCTGCCAGTAAGAAGTTAGTTTTAGGTAAACGGTGAACAGCTGTCTGATGTATCACAACAGCTGGGAGATCAACAGCAATCCAGCCAATTACATTTAAGTGCAGCCTGCTTTTCACAAACTTTGTCTTTATAATGTGATTCTCCAGCAAAATAATATGGGAATGCAGTGAGAAACCATAATTTATACAAATAGAAATGTACTAACACAAAAATGTAACATACCACACTCTGGGCAAAGGTCTCCCTGTGCACTGTGCACGAGGGTACAGAAAAATTTAGGAAGAGGTTACTAACTTTGTATGATATTGCAGATAAAAAAGATAAATAATGTGACACACGATGTAAAACCCCAATGAGTCACTTTTACATTCACCAATTAACTCATTATATCTTGTTTGTTTAATCTGAACAAAAACCAAAGTGTAAAAGGACATGTTGCGGTTTTACGGGGGATTTAGCACCAGACTATTGGTTAGGGGAACTCCCTAAAAAATATTATATTTCCCATTTAAAGGCTGGTAAAGTATGCAAGTGGCTAGTAGATTTGCATAACTGACCAGCCGAAAAAAGACAGCGGTTATCTATTGAACATTTGAACAATTACTCGCCATTTGACAAAAAAAAAAAGCAGATTTCAAATGACTTTTACCCGACTGCTGATTAATTCTCAAAAAGACCATCATAACGTTATAATTGAAAATATGTACAATGTAGTGCTAAAATATTGACATTTTGAGGGACTAAATTATGTCCAACAACAAAATATCTACTCAGATGGGGGTCAAATCTTATGTACATATGTCACAGAGGTCGCCAAAGCATGCACTGGTACATCCTGTAAAACCATGTCCAGGCAGGTGAAATACCAAGTTTTTAAGGAGTCCCATTGGAGTCATATGGCCCAATAATATTCACACATAACCCTATATAAAACACGTTTGTCTACGAATTTAACAAACAGTATTTAACAATCTTTTGAGCTCATCATCCAACTCTTGGCAAGAAAGCAAATAAGCACATTTCCCAAACTGCTCCTTGAAGAACATAAACTTTCAAATTAAGGCTACTTTGTACAGACACACAATAAGTAAGTGAAATAGGAGTATTTTAAAACTAAAGCTCAGGCAGAAAAAACCTTCAGTGGGCTTTAATAAACAAGGAAAACCCTGGTAACGTTACTTGGTTCCGACTGCTAAAGAAGACCAGACGATGCATAGCTGATGTGAAGTGTGACATTTTAAGACTGCTGAGGGCTTGCACATCCGGAAGACTCCGGGTCTTCTTCACTGGAGTGGAGCAAAAACCAAAAAAAGACTGCGGAGAGGCCGTCTCACCAGAGGAGGTGTGGAGCAGAGAGACTGGCTTGTTTTGCAGGGGAAAAAAATTGGCCGGGCCACCGTCCCCAGTGCCTTATAAGGCAGTGTTTCTATCCAGCTAGCACATTGAAGCCGGGACTGCTGCTGCCTGCCTGAGAGCAACTCAACTGCACTCCAGAGACAGAGCGGACACTCAGGTTGACTATTAGGGTAAAGCCAGAGAACAAGACTCACAGGGGTTATCCCCACCTCCCCTAAGAGATACACAAAAAAAGGAAGAAGTTCCAGGGTTGGGAGAATAAAATAAGAGAAGGCTGAGAAAAAAGGGAGACAGGACTTGCTGGCTGAGAAGAACATTTAGAAATGAGGAGACAACATAGGGGGAAGGGAACAAACTTAGAATATGTGAATGGAAATGGATGAGAGAAACAAACAGGAAAGAGGAGTGGAATTAATAGCCAACAATATATGCAAAACAAGTGCATTAAGTTATTCAGGGCTCCACAGTGATGTTTGCCAGGTTGCCATCAGACACCTTTTGTAGAAATTGGCAATCAATTATTGGCCTTTGGTTGCAATCAGTGACAACATATAGGGGCAGCAAAATGTGCACCCTTAAAAGAATACATTTTGTATATGTGTTGCACAGTGATAGGCCTACTTAAATACTGCTGTTAGTCAGAAATGAAACCAGATAACGCTGCACGTGTGCACAGGCAATATGTTTTAGCGACAACGATAAAGCAAATTAAGTCATTTGCTGTATAGGTGAAAAGTTTGATCAACCCGTTGACGTCTGGAACAAATGTGCAAATTGATTCAACTGACATAAACCAGATGAACCAGCACATAAAACGAAAAAGGACATTTGGAAGTCTTGTGAGGCGAAAGGCTAAAAACATAAGGTGACTAAAAATGGCAAAAGTTAGTGTTGAGCCCCGTTATTAAATGCCTTGGTCACGAAATGCTGAGTAAGGAGATCGCCATGCGGAATGAATAGGAAAGAGACAACGAAGAACTGCCCCCCAACCCATGGTCTGGAAGATATCAGACAAACTCTCAGCTGTCCATATCTCATAATATCATTCATACTTAAGTGCTGTTTATAAAGTTATCTGGCAGTACCAGGTCTGCAGCTGTATCAAAAGGCTTTGGACTGGAGCTCCAGTTAAAATACCTGCAGTGTGTTTAACAAGCCCGAGAGGAGGGGCTGAGAGAGAAGCAGAGCCAGAGAAAAAGAGATAAGGCTGAGAAGTGAAAGGGGAAAGTGCAGTCATTCGCAGGGACTTTGAGCCCCATATATAGCTGCCAACTATTTACTCAGTGAGGTCATTTCCTTTAGGACGACAACTTATGTGACTTGCAATCAAGTCTCTGTATTTATTTATTTTTATCTCAAGAAATGCCCTTTCTTTTGCTTGCCCTCAACAATCACTCCCTGTACTTGGGAGCTGCAAAGTGAGCCCAGCACTTCAGTCAGCAGTGGTGAGCTGCCAAATAATGATCACTGCAGTTTGCACAGGGCGATGGTTGCTGAGACTTCAGGTTGCATTTGATCGAATGCTGATAGAGGCAATATAGTGATTTGCAGTTTATACGACCACAGTTTACAACGCCATTAAAGCACCATTTGTGTGCTTTTTGCCGAGTATTCTGTTCTTTTTGGAAAAAGGTGTGACTTAAGGGTTCATTACAGATGGCAAAATTGTTTAGAGAGGAATCTCTACTGCCTAATTGTAATGTCAGAGTACAATACTGTGTATCGCGGCTTATAAAAAGGGTCAGATTACTTTACAGGAAGGTCACAGAGTTTATTTGACAGATGCTGCAGATTCCTCACCGTCAGCTTTCCGTATCCTCAGGGTAGTCAGCCCACTGCTCCCTAAATACATCTTACTGCAAGTCGACTGAAAAGTACAAACCCGATATTATATAAAGACTTTCTTTTACAAAGATGTTTTTAACAGGACTCTATAATGTTCAACAGAGCAGCTTCTTCTGATTTTTTTTTATTGCCGTTGCCATGCTACAATAGCAGAGGATGTGTGATTCATTGTTTACTGAATATGAGCCTGTGAGCAATTATTAAGGCACTTAAAGTATGCAAGTTTTTATTCCACCTGCAAAAAAGGACATTTATGAGCCCTTAGCGTTTGTTTGAATCCCACCATGAGCAACAAAACTTCTTGATCTCTGCGACCGCTCCGAGGCAGCTAAAAATGGAAGACTGCGGCCCGTTCTCTCCTACGCATGCTTCCCACTCAACTTTTGTCTCGAACACTCAACACCTCTATCTCTCTGGCTCGCGTGCAGGAAGTAAACACCACCGGTGTTCAAGCAAGTATTCTGTTAAATGTTTTAAGGTAAGAGGGAATAGAGCAGGAGTGCCTCAAGTCTTGTGGAGGGGGAACAGGGGAGGGTATGTGCAGGGGGCCCCAAGCTAGATGGGGCCCATTAAAAGGGGTGAAGTGATGCTTTTTAAGATAGACCCGACAGTGTGTTTGCCCTCTGTCAGATCCAGTTAGGAGGCCGAGAAATTTAAACACCACCACTAAAACGATTGTTACTTTACAGCCAAAGCAGGTCCTGTGACACAGTGTTGGCTCTGAAGTACAGATCGAGGTGAGCGTTTAAATATGATTCCCTTGTTGTAAAACAGAAGAGTTGATCGACAGCAGTATTTCTAAAATAGAGACAGTAGTACCCATAAGGGACTTTGGAGTACTGTGTGAGAATTTTTTAGAAAGGTTATTTAAAAAAAAATATCAGTTATGCATGATTCCTTAAATAATAAAAAAGGTAAATAGAATTTTATTTATTTTATGTAAGTTTGACAAACCACATTTTATATTCATTATTCTTATTGTCAAGGCAATTGTTACCTGCCGTAAACTGTCAACTCTCGTCCACATTTATGTTTGTCATCAATAGAGGAAAAACTGATACACTATTTTGACTTTGTCAGGTTAACATTACTAGTCTAGTATCCACTGCCTGATAATCAAGACTAGATCAGACTAGTCCATCTCTGACGGTCACATTTTTTTTTTTTTTTTTTATTGTTGCTGTATAAATAAAGGTGATTCAATCTTACAAGTGTAAACCCAGGGACATGAGACTTTGCTGCTTAACTGTAAAACATCTGAGAAATTAGCTCAGAGGAAACAGTGGTGGAATGCAGCAGCTCACTTCCCAGAAATATAAGCAAGACAGAAACATATCAAAGTTGAATCAGTATGATCCACATGCCTTGTAATCAGTCTACATTACATGGGCTTTAAATGGAACACTTAGAGATATGCGGTGACAGGTTTAATTTCACATATATGTATGCATATTAAAAGTTTTGAGTTTTGATTCAGCAGTTTTTCATCTTATCAATTGATCATGCCAAATACAGGAAGTCCTGTAGTTTTGTTATTTTAATGAGAATACAGCTGTAGCCTAAATTGTATCATACTGGTTTCCAGAAGACCCTCTGAACAGAGACTGGTGTATAAGTAAAAACATTTTCAGATTCATGGGTTTTGTTCCAGTCAACCACAAAAAAAGGTTTGGTTCTTGGTGGACATCTTTCTAATCACCCATCAGTGCAGGAAAACCAGAATGTATGTGTAGATCTCGTGGGTAGTGGGACAATCCTGGACTGGTGGGCCCAACTGTTACCCAGGAGGGAGTTTTAGCCGGAAATATTAGTCTCCATGAACAAACCAAGTGGGAGATTCTCTACTAGTTAATCCTAATCTGTAGACATGCTTCACAGAGCCCCAAACTGCACTGTCTGCACTCAGTCTTAACTATTAAGCAGGCCTATCTACAGTATATACATCCACCATGAGGCTCTTGTTTTTGCAGTTTTTTTGTTTACATTTAAAAAAAAAATTATAATAATATTTAAATAGGGGATATTATGGCAAGGTATCTGATATTAGGACAGAATGTTAACTGTGCATTTTTATAACTGGTGGAGACGAGAAATATATATATATATATATATATATATATATATATATATATATATATTTTATTTTTTTATTTTTATTTATTTATTTTTTTTATACAATCCTATGCAGCATCACAGGCTGCCTAATGTCAAAACAACAAAGCTAACAGTAGCAGGTTACAATTTGGGAACGAAAAGAAGAACAAGCAAGATACATGTCAATAGCATAACGTTACCCAAGTGTGTGTGCATACGTGTCCAGCGTTTCAGCGAATAGACAACATGCCATCATTAATAATTTATGAAGTGTATCCCACTTGACTCACCAGCAAACTTTCCAGGTTTATGGCAGATCTGGGCTCTCTGATCATGTCCTCCAGCTTCTTCAGCCGGGTTTCCATCCTCCTCTCTGCGCCGAGCGACATGGCTGCAGCGTCAGGTCGTTAAAAAGTTGAGTAAAATATGAAGAGCTTTTCCAAACTGTTTTGAGTTTACATGTGAAACCTCTTTGTTCCTGGCTAATGGCCGTGGGCCTAGCGGAGCAGCCTTGGGCTCTCAGCCCACCCAAATCGCCTCCAACAGGAATAGTGTGCACAATGAAGAGAAAATATTCCCAAAGCAGAGGCTCCCCGCGTCCCAAAACTTGCCAAGTGAGCGGGCCTTCAGTTAGCTAGCCGTTTGGCTTTCAGCTAATAAAAGATAACGTTACACTTGAATTATCACCTCCCGTTAAGTGAAAGATGCATTTTTCCAACTCGGCGATAAAGTTTGAATGTGGAGATACAAGCAACAGGCAGCAGGGCGTTTTCTTTGCCCCCCTCTCCTCCCCTTCCTTTTTGTTTTTTTGGCCGCTTGGAAATACTTTGGACTCGTTCTTTAGAGAAAATTCCGCTTCGTTTCACCCCATTCAATAATGTGTGAAGCCCGTTAGTGTTGTAGTTTATCCTCAGTGCTGCCACAAGTCATCCGAACGGGCGATAATGTCTGTTCTCCCGCGCTGAATTTTTAATAAGCAGACACTCTCTTCCTGGATTTCTTCTCGCATTTTCGCATGTGTCCTCCTCGTCTTGTCCTCGGTGTTGGCTTTATCCACAAAAAACAAGTAGTTTTACTCGTACAGAAAAGTCCTCCAGGGCTGAATTCTTCACCGTGCACTCACATCTACACACCAACACACACTGACTGAGTCTGGAGTCTCTCTCCTCCCTCTGACATCAACACACCGAGGACTCAGTTACCCATAAGCCACCTGTCCTGCACTCTACCTTTCTGTCTGTATCTGTCCTCTACTTGGTTATACGTTTACATTATTTTAATACGAATCATTAGCTGGTAAATAGACACGCACCTATTTTAATATCTTAAATACAACTTGATGCCAGACAAACAGACACTTCTCTGATTGGCTGTTACTTCTACAACATTCCAATACATTTTTCAAAATAAAGTTAATTTCAGGTCATCAAGTGTACCCTTGGATTTTTTTGGGGAGAACTTACTTCAGTTTTTTAAATGTCAGGTCCCAACCAAAATATAACTAGTTATTCCAGGTACAAGGTCAACCTTTCCCCAAAATATTATGAAAATCCATCCATAGATTTCTGCAATATTGCCCCTATATAACCTGCTCCTTGTACCTGATAAAACCAGTGTTGATAATAGTTATCTAATTAACTTTCAAGGATCATATGTACCCTCAGGGCTCTCCGACAAAATAACAAATATTTAATTTATCAGGCAAAGAATTTAATGAATTTAAAGTATGACACTTATAATAATCGATTGGATTGCTGGACAAATTCGTCCATGTATAATTATTATAATAAATAAATAATAAAGTGTGGGAGTTTGGACTGTTGTAGTAAGAAAATATGAAGTATCCTGTTTCACACAACAGAGGGAGCAGTTGGACCACAGATGCATACCTTCACCTTGCTCCAACTTATAATGGCCATAGCTCTATTATAATGAAGTGTTGCATTTGAACAGAAATGACAGAAATAACTGTTTTGCTGCTGTCCCTTTCATTGATCCAGTGCAACAGTCATTCGACTTGTAGCCTATTTAAATGTGCTGTTCAATACACAGCTGGTGTGTGCCCACTCTTTCCTAGGAAATAAATCCTGTATCGTCACCAACAGGAAGTGATGCATTTTCTTTATTTGGAACAGTTAGTTAGTTTGCATGAGGACCAACGGGCACAGCGGTGGAACAGAACACACGAGCGTCACCGCCACCTACAGAGACACAAACTTTAATAGCAGAAAATCCAAAGAAAAGCCTCTCATGGCTTTGGCAGGTGATATCTGGGAAATGTAGTGTGGAACACAGTGATGACACAAGTTAAAGAAAATGCAGTTTTATCTCACATCTCCTCTTTTCATTTATAAAACCCCATCAGGATGTTTCTAGTAACCATGTCTCATCACTTACAGTAGGATAGATAAAGCAGCATATTGAGCCTTATTTAAGCTTGACTCATGACAACCCAATATTTAATGCTACCGATAATCTTCAATCCAATGTGAAACTTATTTTATTTGATCATTTTTGGTGGAGAGTAAAATATAAGGAAAGGACAGGATATTGTAAAGTGTGGTCCATAACCTTTGACCCATGTTGTGATCAGCTTTGGTCAGCTGTACCACCAAGACAGTTGAATGTTGTGCAAATGTATTTATTTATTTGAATATTTTTATTTTCAAATTTTAGATTGAACAAGATGAACAAAATACACACATAAACTCACACAAACAGTACCTTCTACATGCAAACTGAAAAGAGGACTGTACTCAAAAGGAGTTGGTCTTAGTCAATAAGAAATTCAAAAATAACAATTCAATTAATATATAAATAAATGCAACATACTATAACGAGAGGCAATGTAAAATTTCAATTCTGATGCCATTTTTATACTAAATCTCATATAGGCGTTGGCAAGGTGTCCATATAGGTCAAATAGAGTATATGTGATCTTTTCAAGTGGATGCAGCTATACATTTCTATGGGGAGATGGGAATCAATGTCCTATTAATATTGGCACCAGATCAGCCTCTTCGGGATCACAGACACACCAATCTTGGTGCATCAGACGGGACTGAGGGAACTGAGGGTCATAAAAATATTATTTCTGGGAGAAAAAAAATGTTGCACCTTTAGTAAGTCACATTGGCTTTCTCCACATGGAGTAAATGTACTTAGTTACTGTCCACCACTTACTCAGTAGCATACTGAGTAAGTGGTGGACAGTAACTAAGTACATTTACTCAAGTACTATACTTAAGTACAATGTTGAGGTACTTGAACTTTACTTGAGTCTTTCCATTTCCTGCGACCTTATACTTCTACTGCACTACAACTTGGAGGCAAATATTGTACCTTTTACTCCCATTCAATTTACTTGATAACTTTAGTTACTTTGAAGATTCAGATTAATAATACAAAATATAATCAACAAATAATTTATCATGTGTTATTATTTTTATTTTATTACTTTACTGATCCCTTGGTGAAATTCACAAGCTACCCAGCAGTAAATACAATAAAACAAATATGCTCCTCCTTTACAACATCCTTGCAACATTAAAGTGATGAACATATTAATGCATCAATGGTTATAATCCAATAATATGATTTATATTATTCTTAAATGGACTGTTGTGCAGAATGAATACTTTTACTTTTAGGACTTTAAGTGGATTTCGATGTCAATACTTTTGTACTCTAAATTATGTATACACTGTGGTATTACCACTAGAAAAAGATCTGAGTCAATCTTTCACCTCTTCTACTGATAAAACGGTAAGCCACCAATACAATAATAATACACTACTTACTAATACCTTGATGATAAAGAGGATATGATTGACCACACAAGAGGCCTGTCTTCTGTTTGACATCATGTCGCAGTGCAGAGTAAATTGTATCATTTGATAGTGCTCACAGTTAACACAGCCTTCAATTTCCAAAGCAGCAATCAAGCCTCCTGTGCGCATGCACAAATTCTCATTATTTTCACACTGGCATATGATCTTTGTCACAACATTTGTGTATCTTCTAGATCAGTCTAGTGATCAGTTTGTTTCAAACAGGTTTAAGTCTGTGGGTTTGAATTGTTTAATTCCCTGTTTCTGTGCATTTATGAGCACTCATACACTAGTAAAAAGCATACTGTGTATCAGCTTGTTTCACAGGCCTTTTTCACAACATACTGTTTGATTTGTCATAGTAGAAACATCGCGGGTGTTACCAATAATAATAAATAACATTAACAATAGCTCTGTTCTATTCCAGTCTCCCAGTAAGCCATGTGTGCCAGTGAGCCAGCGTGCACAATACCAGGAGCTTGAAACTGAAGCAGCTAAATGGTATTCAGCCATCATTCATTTCATAATTTACACATCTGTGCTTTTACCTACTCTGACATGTGTCTCAGAAATGTCTCCTTTTGCTGTATTACTGGATTATTGTGTCTTATTTTGCATTGATTAAAATGTAGGGCCATTTTATTATGACTACTGAAGGAGAATAAAAAAAATAATGCAATCATGACAAATATAATTATTACTATTGCTAAGGGCAATGTATCTTTTTATTATTCTAAAAATAGCAATAAGATGATGATGATTTTTTATGTTTTGTTGGCCCGTGAAAGCTGATTGAAATAAGTCCAGGACCTTATGTTGGTTGTCTTTTAAGAATAGGTTATATTGTTATGTAGTCAATAAATCAATAAAAATATATCATAAGATATTATACAACTAATATAGTACTTCCTATGTTTTACAATGTGTATGTGATAAAGGTGGTGAGCAGTTTTATGCAGTGCAATAATCTTCAACCAATCTCGAAAAATGTGTTCAGGATTTTTTTTCCCTTTCACCTACGCCATGAAAATACATTTAAAAAAACGATTATTGTAGGATTCACAACTTTATTTTCCCTTAGAACTATTGTTTTGGATGCATTTTATTGTGTGTTTGTTTATATCTCCTTTATGAGGAAATCAGGCCTTTCCCATCTCGCTTCCTACTGAGGAGCGGGCCAATACTTCCAGAAGCCATAAGATGGGGCTAGAGACCATTAAATCTACATTCCTCCAGAGCTGTGACCTAAAAGTCAGATAAACGTCCAACTGTCCACGATAACAAATGAGAACAAAACTATTGGATTTGTTAAAAACGGTTTGATGCTTCACTGACAGTGAGTATATTTCTGAAATAATGTCCAGCTGTCACTCTATCATCCTCAGCTGGTGGTAAAAGGAAAGATTTTGGAACATTTTATTTGTCTATGGTAACCAACTAACGTACTAATTAGCAGTAACAATGAGTAGTAATTACTATGCTCATTATTTAATGATGTTTTCATTTTAAATCCACTCTATCTTAGTCATCAATATTTAAATGGCATAACCAAAACCTTACTAGTTATGAATGATTAAATTTTGTAAAATGTGTTTAAACATGTAATCTCTTGTGCATTAATTATTAACAACATTCTAGAGCAGTTAGCGAGAATGAATTGGACTGGTACTTGGCATGCTTGTTTTTTAGGAGCATCTTTTTGTTTGCATCTTGAACTTTGTTGGTTGTATGTAGCTCATTGCCATGTGTTCCTAAAATAGGGTCAGACACTATGCCTAAATGGCAATACTGTAGATTCTCACAAATGTAATGTTTTCATTCGCACTGAAAGGTTCATGTCATGCTTGTTAAATTGCTGTGTATAAACAGTAAACACATATGGATTTCGGTAAACTCTACGTATACCTGAATTAAAAACATTTTTAATTATCTACATTTTTCATATTTCCATTGAGCGGCCTAGCTTTTTCTCGGGGTTTACAGCAAAGCTTTTACTGTGGAACATCTGACTCAACAATGTGACACCTCTGAAATCTACATGCAAGTTATGGATCGTGATTTTCAGAGGTTTACACTGACTTTGGTTGGCTCTCTGGTAGGTTGCAAATGATGTGATGAAGTTATGTATCAAGTCAAAAGATGGTAGTTTTTACAGCCCAATGACATCTCTTACAGTACAAAGCTGATGCCTTTTGTGTGCAGATTCCATAGAATGAGCAGATATGACCCATCGGAAACAGAATTGTGTGTGCCTCTTATTTATTTGTCTTCATGAGCAATTCACTGGATAAAACAAATACTGTTACAACACAAAAAATTATTATTTTCCAAAGCAACTTTGGCCACATGTTATGTACATGTTACAACGTCATAATAAAAAGACAGAAGATCGTCTCCTCATATCACTGTTTTCTCCATTTTAATAATTAAAAAAGCTTTTCACTGTTCACCAGGCATTTACATTGGAATAGAATGCTCAGGTCAAACCACCTTCACTTTTTTTTTTATTATTTGCAAATGCAAAACTTGTCAACAATAAATAATACTATAAAATGTACACAAAAAGATTGACAGTCCACCACGAGTTAAAACGTTGAACAGATTGGATGTTTGGGAACGAGGAAGTTAGGAGGAGGGTTTCTTCTTAGCAAAAATGTGACGGTCCATACAAGTTACAGAAAAAAGCTGATCATCTATACATTGACACTAGCAAGATAACAAAGTTGTTGTTTCTGGTATATTTCATTTTGTACAAAGAAGGTAGAGTCTTCTTTACAAGCGAGCATCATTGTCTTAACTGTGGAGATTATACAAGCAAGAGTTAAGGCAACTTCTCTGTTGTTTTTGAAAAGTAACATGAAGTCATGTCATGTTTTATTTTGTTTGTGGACCACTCGTCTATATTAGGGTTGGAGTTAGTTGTCATTGCATAATTCAGGCTGTTGACCAGGCCTGTAGTCCATCATCAAAAAAAGGAATGCTGGAGATTTGTCACAAGTCTGTTTGCCATCACAAAGACTGATTCAGTGGTCCAGGATTTCCACATGAGAGTTAGGCTCTCATATCTTCAATATCTGTCACAGACATGGACAGTTCACCGTTTGCAACGCCAACACAACAGGGTGCAGATTAGAGACAGACGTAACATGCAGGTTGTTTTGTCTGTGAGTGTGTCTGGATGTGTGTGTAACGGTGTGAAGCAGGAGAAAAAGCAAACGTAACAAAATATTTTGGTTTGTTCCTCAGCAAAAATTGAAGCCCCCCCCCTTAACCTTTTGAAATCAGTATGAAACTTCTCGTAAAGACAATGACTTACTTCAAGAAATTCTAGGAGAGAAGTGTGACGAAAGTTTTAAGTTTAGCCCAATGGTGGAACGAGAAGAAGGGTCTGGAAAAACAATTAGCATTTGTCCTCTGGTGAGCAAATGTAAAGGAAGAATCAACCTTCTGGGAAATGTACTTATGAAGCTACAGCCAGTGGCCGATTAGCTTAGCTTAGCATAAAAACTGTAACTGTACTCTATAACATGATGGCGTATTTTTGTGGAGCTGAGCGTAGGTGGAGGCAAAATAGCTCTAACACATTAGCTAACGCTGGCTCGCTAGTTTTGTTGGCTAGTTTTTTAACAATGGCTGAAGATAAATTATGAGTTTCTCTGAATGTACAGTCACTCACTCTCCGTGGCCGCGAGTGTTACTTGAGAACGGTAACATTAACCAACGGGACCAGCTTGGCCGCCCCCTACCTGCTGACTCAATGGTCCGACATTTACACACCTGACAGAGAAACCAAGCGTACATAGTGAAGAGAAACTGAGGGTGGATGAAAAGTTGCTGCTTTCATTTAACTCTCAGCAAGGAAGCAAATAAGCGTATTTCCCAAAATGTTGAACTCTTCCTTTAATTGAAATTTGGCCACAAGGTTAATGTATTTCATGAACAAAGTGGATATTCTGTCCTGAAGGTGGCGCTAGAGGACAGCTCATGGAGAGTCCAAGTTTGGAAAGGGTTCATCCTCTGATTAACTTCGATGTGCTCAGTACATTTTATGGCAACCTGCCCACATAGCCATAATTCGTCTCCACTAGTAGGACAAAAACATTTGTCAGTCTGCATGTCACATAACAACAAACACCGACTGACACCTTTCTCTTCCTTTGCAAGGTCGCTCTTCCTGTTTTTGAAAATGCTAGCAGCCTGTAAGCTCAGTACAGTATGCTAAAGTGTTAGCTTGGAGTAGTAAATAAAGGAGCAAATCAGAACACATGGATCATTTTGAAAAACGTTGTTCTCCTCACCTGACACAATAGTCTTCCGCAATCTTTTTAAGGGCATGTTGCAGGCCCATACTCTAACAAATAGTAAACTGTAAGCTGTCCTGCTTCAGACAAGGGACAGGGCTGTATCAGTGGCTCAGTTTTGTACAGGGTTGTAGCTACCATTGAGGATACTTCCTCTGTATGTTTTTGCAACCTGGGGAGACTTTACATTCTAAAAAGCTACACAAAGTGGATATTTTATTTTATTTTCATTTCATTATAGAAAGGCTGTGCTTACGGATATCTGTGAAATAATTCCAGAAAGGTATATTTCTACTTATGGACAAATTCAGCAAAAGGTAGACAAGACAGAAACGGGTAGCTTAAAAAGAGCAATTTCACTGCCTTTGCTTGCAGAGAAATGAAGCAGGGACAAGGAAATGCTTAAAGTGACACCAAAGCTGGGCCTTGGCAAGCGGCAAGCTAAGCCTAAATGCCTGACTAACAGGCAACAGATAGAGTTGCACACTGCTTACTCTGAGTCAACACTTTGTAATCTCAACTGTGCTCTCTGCTTGCACCTGCATCACACAAACACGTACACACAGTTACATTTACTATATGCATTGTGTGTGTGACGTGAGTACTGTAGGTATGCTTGTGACATGTGAATATGTGTGAATATGTGTGTATGTGAATATGTTAGTCAGTTTGGACACAGGATGAATCACAGAATGATGACAGGAAAAAAACAAATAAAGGCTACAGTAAAAACAGTGACAGGATGGGACTGAAACGCAATGTACAAATCTAATGTAACTCATGATTAAAAGGACAGTTCACCCCAAAATCAAAGATACACATTTTTCTTATTACCTTGAAACTGCTCACAACGAGGTCTGTGGATTATCTTGAGTAACCGGGTCATGATTTCTGGAAAGAGACATTGCTGTTGAGTTTTCCAAATGTATTTTTTGGAGCTTTGAGCACCACAAGCCGAGTGCCATCTAGTTCCATTACATTAGAGGGAAGGCAGACATTTCTACGGCTGATATCGCCAACACACACATAAACAATCTAGAATGATAAATAGCGCTACAGGTAAGAGAAAAAAATTATAGTTTTGATTTTGGCGTGAACTGTCACTTTATTCAGGAGTTACATTAGATTTGTGCATTGCTTTGCAGTCCCTGTATCTCTAAGGATCATTCAAGTCCTGCATTATCTTTTTAACCGAGATTTGTATTTCACCCTACATGCAGTGTGACGTATCCTTTATAGATTGATTAAACCATAAAGAGAGACAACACGGTAATACTTTTTTTGACATCCACTTGTGTTCTCCTGTATCTTCCTTTCTTTTGAAAAACTAAGTGCTTGTTATTTTGGCAACTATAAATTATCTAGTCAAATCTTCAGTTTGAAATCCCATTTCCACTGAAAAATTGCCGACATGTTTTGTTTCAACACACCAGAGGCCTTTGGCATATGATAATACCTTGTCTCGTACTGGTACAATGTACCTCCTCCATAGGAGTGTAAACTAAATGCTGGCTTTGTTTGATGTCCCAGCTCACAGGCTTAAACTGCAGTGTAACTGGATCAGACCAAATTGGATGGGTGATAGTTATGTTGCATTCACTTAAAGTGGACATATCATGCTAATTTTCAGGTTCAGAAGTGTATTTTGGGTTTCTACCATAACATGTCTATATGCTTTAATGTTCAAGAAACAGATTATCTTTCCTATACTCTCTGTTTGAATATCCCTGTATCCCTCTGTCTGAAACGCTCCGTTTTAGCGCCTGTCTCTTTAAGACCCGCTACTGAAAAAGGCCAGTCTGCTTTGAATGACTTGCGAGAAAAATATAGGGCACCTTTTGCAAAGGAAGTTCTCAAGCCGTGGGTGGAGATATTCAGATTGTGGGGCGGTATATTCTAATGAGCATTCATGTGACATAGGAAGGGGAGCTAAATCTGAATTGCTTATGGAATCCCATGTTTTCTGACCGAGGCAGACCACAAAAAACTGTCTGGGTTGTCTTATTTTGCAGTTTGTGGGTTGATAGGTTCTCCAGATACCCAAATGTATCAGTATCAGCACTGAAAAAGTGAGTTTTTCAAGATATGTCCCCTTTAAATGGCCCAAAGCTGTGCATAGAGCATGCCACAGAATCAAGGACAATGTTGGCTATAAATTTGGCTTGAAACAAATAACAATTTTCAAAACATTAAGCAACTTGGCAGGACTGCTGGAAAAGCAAGAAGCAATGTTTCAAATATTTTTTCAAATGATTTCCAAAATGAATTTGTCTTCAGTGTGTTTATTGCAGAAAGAAAATGTGTAGTGTTCCTCCAGGTCCCACAAGAATTATTTATGAAAGAGCTGGCTTCACTCTGCCCCCTCTAAATTCAGCGCAGTCAGTCTCAAACTAGCCCATTACAGAAACATCACTGGTAATGTATTATAGAAAAGATGAAGTACTAGCCTGCGGTAGCAAGTGCACACTGCAGGTTGGCAGAGTTTCTACATTGCCACGCCATCCCGGTTCTTTTGGAGGTGCAGTAAGCTTTGAAATGTTCTAAAACCGCAGGGGGTCCATTACCGTTACTGGTATGGCTTACTGTTTAAGCACACAGGCAGCATTCCAAAGGGTCTGATAATGTCAGGAATGATTATCATGACAACTCTGTCTCGTTCTTGTGTGACAACATATTTTTCGATTCAGTAGAGTTTAAGAGCAAACAAACGGATGCTACAGGACAATGGCAGAGATTGTATGATTCCACCCACACACCATTAAATGCTGGTGAAGGTTAAAAGTTGATCCTCCAGTTTGTATATAAAGTAGGAATAATTCTCAATACAACTGGAGATTTTATGTCCAAGGACAGTTTCCCAGCCTCTGATTGAAATATCTATGTGAATTGTCCTTCCGTCATTGCATTAACTGTATCCATGATTCTTTCTAGCTACCATCCATCAGAATCATCCAGAACACTTTGTGTCAAGTTGGCAAGTACATCTTTGCTGGTTAGATACAGCAGAACTCCTGCAATTTGTTTTTTGCCAGCTCTGTGGCTCTACAATCTAAACTTTAGTGGCAAGTTGTGTTAGTAAAAAACAACACTTACTGGGAGCAGAGATTTTGTACCTTTGGTGGGGCACCACGTTGGACCGAAACAGGAGCATTTCATTGAGGGATGGAAATCTCACTTTGGGGCTCCTTCACTAATCTCTCTGATGTGTTCCATAGTAACAGACGATATGGAGAGCTCCTGCTTTTATAGGGGAGAGTGGATATGGTATAAGGGGCAGTGTGGGCTGAGAGTCTCTAAATGAGGAGAGAAGCAGCGGGGTAAAGTCCTCCTGTTGCAGGGATATACTGTCTGCAGTTCAAAGTCTGTAGAAGTTCAGTCCATCAGAGCGTCAGTCACACGGACAAAAGGAGTCCTGTCCCCTCTCCTATGATATACATCAACATGTTTGGTTGGACTCTCATCAGTCGTCGAAGGCGATTTGTGGTGCTGGTAGAGTGGACAATGAGTGAGGGATGAGAAAAAAGTGTATGTGTGTGCGTGCACATGTGCGGTGCTGTCGTTGGGAAGGGTGGATTTGGAGGTGGGGGGTGGACAAGTGAGTGTCGTTGATGGCACTGTGGTCCTCAGAGTGTCCATCTGTGAAACAGAGTGGGAGGAGAGTTAGACTGAGTCGTCCCCCAAGGCTGTTTTTCGTAAAGTCGACGAATGAATCCAAGCACATTACTCTTACAATTCCATTTAATTACCAACTTGAAGAGTACATCATTAAATTTGGTAGTAATGTGTTGAATAAATCCTTTTGACGTGATAGACTTCCCATTTCCCTTCTGAAGCTCATATCTACCAGTCAAAGTAAAGCAACAAGTAATCTTTCTGTAAAATGGGAGCAATGTGCCGCAATGTCAACCCTGTCTCCTACAAAATTACATTCCCATACAACTAAATTGCATTCTTAATTACGTATCAAGGGAAATGTATTTTGTCTTGGATTACTGTGGCAGTTTTTTTACACGTGCTTACACGAAAAAAAATTGTTGGTTTTGTTTAGTAAAACCTCATGTTTTGGCTTAAAGTAAGTATGTTTGTTACGTTATTTAAGTTACACGTGTAAATTGAAATAAGTCAACGTTGACTTTTGGTTTTACACAGGAGACAAACAGCGTCGCCCTGGGTGAAACTCCAGTGTTTCTTTTACCCACCCTTCGCAGACTTTGATGAGAAACTTACGTCAAAAACAAATGTAATCCGGAACATAATATGTTTCCCTCGGAACGTAATTGACAATAATTTTTAGGAGTCCAGACTGGCAATGTACCACAAATTTACATTTCAAGGTGAGTGGGAGGAAAGGGGGTGTTTAGTTCAGAGCAAAGGGGCTCATTCAAAGAACCACACAAGAACAGATAGGGTGTTAAAAACACTGAGGATCAAATTGAAAGAAATGCAGATTTTCAGCAGTGCTTCCTAATTTGGGGTTTATTCTCTTTGGTACGTGCAATCAGTATCAGCATGAGGACACTTTGGGGCAAATAAAGTGTTAAATATTCAGCATGTGATTTTCTGGTGGCATACATTTTACATAATGTTTTAGATAATTCATAATGAATGCCTTGTGACATAGCAGACAAGTAGGAAAGGTGAGATACAGCAAACATATTTTGTATCCACTCATATCAATAACCTTTATATCAAACAAATATCTTTAGGTACCTAAAGGATAGGGTACATTTTTTCTCAGCTGCTGGTTTGGTTTTAGAAGTACTAACGGTGCGTGGGGCTTGATTTCCATCTTTTGTCGTTATTAATTGCTCTAATTCAGAGCACTCGCCTCATGTTACCACAACTTGAATTGCTCTTCAATTGCTCTTGAATACAATCTCATTTAATTAACAACTCGAGAAGAGCATCATTAAATTTGGTAATAATGTGTTGAATAAATCCTTTGGAATGATAGACTTCCCATTCTGAGGCTCATAGAGGTAATCTGCCAGTCAAAGTAAAGCAACAAGTAAAATAGGACCGAGTTGCCGGTTAATGAGGAAATATATGTGCAAAAAAAATGGAAAATTAATGTGTTGGCCAAACACACGCTCCAGCAAAAAATGCATAAAAATCAAAACAACTACAACAAAAGAAATGCACATGCATGATACCTGGTATTTTGTCATTTTTAATCATATATTTGATTTTGTAACATCGGGTCTTAATATGTTATTTTAATGTGGGCTTCTTATCCTGTTGCCTTCTGGTTCACTGTCACAGTGGAGTTAAGACACTGGACACACAATGAAGTGATCAGCCTTATTGTTTGCTCCACTGGATAAAACATAAAATAACCCTCATGCCAGAATTTCACCATTTTAAGATGATAAGACTAAATATGAATAGTAAACAACTTGTTCAAGAACATTTTGGAAGTAAAGGAGATACTTTCAAATGCTTCAAAGACACACGCTGGGGAGTGAGAGACATTTGAAACATCAAAAGCGTCTGATTATTTAAAGGGTACCCCACTGTGAATTACAAAATGTCAATGAATAAATCTGTGTAAATTCATACCTAAATACAGAGGCTGCACAACTGCATAAAAGTGTTTGTGGGAGCACACTAGGGGAAACCCACCTCATTTGTTTTGATTGCGGATTCGCAGACATCTCCTCTTCAGTGGCGGCTCCAGGTCGGGGCTCCCGTCTGCTGATAAAGGGGCACTGATGGAGCAGGACAGGATAGCCGTCTTGTCAGCGCCAGGCTTTGGCACAGGCTGGATGACCACACAGCCTCCGGTGGACAGCAGTGGCAGGGCATAGGCGTGCTCACCCTCCTCCATGTTGGAGTCAGGATCTGGCTTACCCTCCACTGTGTCCGCCATCTCGTCTTGCAATGAGCCCCGCTTCCCTGGCTCCCAATCTCCAACTGAGCAATTGTTCTCTTTCAGTGCCTCATGCTCTAGCTCACCATTGGCTGGCTGCTCCTCTACCGCTCCTTCTCCTGCAACACTGTCTCCTTTTCGGTCAGGGTAAGACTCAAAGGCAGGAGTGAGAAGCGAATGCCATCCCGTACCATTGACTATGACATTACATGGGGCAGCAGGGCTAGTTTGGAGGTGGGGCAGGGGTTGGAGCTGTGTCCGTGCTCTGCTTGGCAAGGGTGGTGGGGTACGGTTAGAGATACATGGATTTAGCTGGCTCACTGGCGCATCATCATGGCAAGAAAGGCTGCTGTTGCTGGAGGGAGGGCCTGATGATTCCAGTGTGTTTGGGTGTGTGGCCCCTTCCAGCTCCGTAGAACTGAGGAGGCCCTGTGAGAGGGCCTCCTCCTCCCCATCACGACTGCCCTTCCTTTCCCAACTTAGGCCAGCAGCTGGTGGAGATCTTGATTCAGCCTCTACCTCTACTTTGACCTGGACCCCAGGTAGCATCCTCTGAATTACCTGCTGTTGGCATGGCCTCTGGCCCACAGTTAGATCAATCACCCCGTCCATCGGTCCGGGGCCACTTGTTAGACACAGGTTGCCTGAATTGTCCTCCGACTTCACAGTCAAGTCCACCAGCGCCGTCCTGCTTCTCTCTGCATGTACAGGAGAAAGACGATCTGCACCAGCTGGCTCTACTTTCTGCTCCCCTCTGTCACCTCCAGAAAAACCTGGAGAGTGGGGCACAGAAGCTGAAGCTTCAGACGATTCTGGAGCACTGCGGAAGGTGCTCCCCAGCTGGTCCATGGTTTTGGGGTTGAAGGGAATTGGGATTGGAATAGGGATTGGGACTGGGAGTGGTACAATGACAGGGTAAGGGACCAAGAGAGTTGGTGGGGGTACCAATGGGGCCAAGGATGGCATGCCAAAGTTCATCATTGGGGGCAAAGGAATGCGTCCATTGGGCATCATGTTGACTGGGGGGAAAGGGGGGAGGCCTGGCATGGAGAGACTAGGGTGGGGGGGCATCATGCCAGGGTTGGGATTGGATGAGGGGTGTATATGTGGAGACATCAGAGGCCTGTGCATGGGGCTTGATGCTTGACCCATGGTTCTAGGAGGTGGTGGACCAATACCAGGGATCATAGGGTTTGACATGGGGCTATGGGGCCCCCCTGGGTGGGCAGAAGGCCGAAGATATGGTGGACGCAGCTGCTGCATCATTTGATGCTCCATGAACAGAGGTAGGGGCATGGGCCCCCGGGGTGTCATCACCATGGGAGGGCTACCAGGAGGAACCCCGACAGGTGGGTGCAAAGTGGGAATAGGCGGAGGGTGAAGTGTGGGGCTCTCATGGGGTCTGGGTGTGGGGATCTTGGTTGAGGAGGACGGGGAGCAGACAGCAGCAGTGTCTGAAGGTGAGGTGGCAGAAGAAGTGGAAGGGGCCAATGCGGAGTTGGTGGAAGGCCCCCCTGGTGAGGGAGCTTTACGCCGGAGGTCCGTTAACGGCGTCCCCCAAGATTCAGGAGTGAGCAGCTGTACTCCTCCACTGCACTCCATCTTACCCTCCCCACCAACCCCGTGTCCTGGGTTACACAATGCTCCAGGCAGTGCAGCCTGGGTCTCCTTGTAGAAAATGTCCATCTTATATTGGTTCAGGCATTTGGCACTGCAGAACTGCAGCCTCCGCTCACCAGCACCAAAGTCCAGGTACTCCTTAGTGTGGCGAATATGTTTGCACCAGTCACACACCTGTAACAAAAAACACAGACAGTACACACACTGCATCAGCACCTGTCACTCTGCATACAAAAGACTTCTAATTTGTTTGTGATAAAATATAACATAATCTCTTCTGAAGTACTCTGGTAAGCAAAAGTCCAGCCTCCAAACCATCTGGGGATAAACACGTTTTTTTTAAATATTCTTTTTAAGGAAACTGACAAATCTGTCAAGAGCAAACTCTTAACTTTGTAAGTTTAAATTACAATGCTTAAAAGCACATGCCTGTATGTATTTGATTTGTGCAATGCAGGTATGTGTGTGTGTTTGTGCATGTGTCTAAATCGATCCTTCCTGAGAGGTAAATGTGCACATGATGACATTAGGCTGCTAAGTGGTATTGAAGTGACTTTGTGTTTAACTTCCTGTCCTAACAAGGAATGCCCATTTACACCTTCTGTTGGCAATAAAAACACTCATTTAACCACAGATCCGTAGAAGACTGACAACCCAAGCACAACAAGACAAAAAGATGCTTTCCCTCAAATGGCCTTCCACACCTGGTATTGAAGTGCGTGCCAACTAGTAGACAGACATTAGAATTACTAGAAAGGTCGATACTGAATTGCATGGAAAGTCGCTGCTGCAAGTTTCAGTTTTCAACCATCAGGCCACACTCCAAATCAGCAATGATCTGAGATGGCAATTACTTGATGGTTTACTTTAAATTTCTTCCGAGGCATCAAGTCATTGTTGCAAAACTTAATACAGAACTTTCTTATTTTGTCATTTAACCTCTGAAGTTCACAAGTGTAGCTTAAAGCTGGCAAGGTATTTACCATGTTGTTGTTTGTACCTTTCTTATTCCTGTGGATAACTGGCTAAACATACATGATGGCTATTTTGGTGACCACTGAAGTGCTGCTTATTACTGAAAATGTTTAACTGATTTAAAATTGTTTTGGTGTCAAACAAATACAATCAGAGTGCAAAGAACTTCTTTCAGAATAAAAAAAAGGTTGTGTCGGCTCTTCTGGGACAGTGCACATGTGTTTTTTTCTCAACATAAAATAACAAGTATTGCCATGTATGCATGTTGTAATGAAAGTAACAGTACATACATGTATGTACAGTACAGCCTGTCAGAGTAGTGCATTACATGGAAAAGAGCCTGCCCAACAAATAACTATAAGGCCTAGACTAGATAACATGAACACCTAACAATATTATACAACAACACCACAAATTTCTGCAACTGAACTTTTAAAACTTCTCAAACTTCAATTTCAAACGTCTTACCTGACAATGGTGTGAGTAATAGATTATGAGTACCTTAATTTTCACAGCTCTATTCTATTCCTATTGGTCACTGATATCCAATCACACAACAACAAATAGTTTTGTTCTTCTGTGCACTTACTATATATGTCATGCTAAAAATTCTAAAGATTCTCTTATTTTATATCAATTATTGTTCTTTATGTATTACTGTAGCTAATAAAATGACAAGATCAACTTTTTAGAGGCACATTAGGATTTGTAAAATGTAGCCAATAATCCAATTCATAATAGGATAATATAATAATAATAATAATAATAATAATAATAATAATAATAATAATAATAATGATATTATCATTATCCCCTCCGAGAACCATCACCTTACCGTGGTGGAGGGGTTTGGGTGCTCCTATGAACCTGAGGGCTGTGTTGTCGGGAGCCTAGTGCTCCTGGTAGGGTCTCCCATGGCAAATTGGTCTCAGGCGAGGGGCCAGACAAAGAATGGTTCAAGAACCCCAATGCAACATCAAAAAAGAGGAGGTGTGACCCTGCCCGGAGGAAGCCCGGGGCCCCCGTCTGGAGCCAGGCCTGGAAGGGGGGCCCGTCAACGAGCGCCTGGTGGCCGGGTTTGCCACGGAGCCCGGCCGGGCATAGCCCGAAGAAGCAACGTGGCACCCCCCCCTCTCCATCATGTGGGCCTACCACCCGCAGGAAGAACCGTTGGGGTCGGGTACATTGCCAGACGGGTGGCAGTGAAGGTCGGGGACCTCGACGGACCAGGCCTGGGCGGCAAAGGCTGGCTCTGGGGACGTGGAAAGTCACCTCTCTGTGGGGGAAAGAGCCGGAGCTTGTGCGGGAGGCGGAGCGCTACCAGTTAGATCTGGTTGGGCTCTCCTCTACGCACAGTCTCGGTTCTGGAACCG
>CALSBV010011913.1:1101268-1112082 GCA_943590825.1 Bovichtus diacanthus
TCCCCGGCTGAGTGCCGTTACGTTGGAGTTCACCCCGGTAGACGAGAGGGTCGCCTCCCTACGCCTACGGGTTATGAGGGGGAAAACTCTGACTGTTGTCTGTGCATATGCACCGAACAGCAGTTCAGAGTATTCGGCCTTCTTGGAGACCCTGAATGGAGTCCTGTTGGGGGCTCCAGTAGGGGACTCCATAGTTCTACTGGGAGACTTCAACGCGCACGTGGGCAGCGATGGAGACACCTGGAGAGGCGTGATTGGGAGGAACGGCCTCCCTTGTTATTGGACTTCTGTGCTAGACATGGGCTGTCCATAACAAACACCATGTTCGAACATAAGGATGCTCATAAGTGTACATGGTACCAGAGCACCTTAGGCCGAAGATCGATGATCGATTTTGCAATCGTATCATCTGATCTGAGGCCGCATGTTTTGGACACTCGGGTAAAGAGAGGGGCGGAGCTGTCAAATGATCACCATCTGGTGGTGAGTTGGGTCAGGGGGTGGGGGAAGAGTCTGGACAGACCTGGTAAGCCCAAACGGGTAGTGCGGGTGAACTGGGAACGTCTGGAGGAGGCCCATACCCAAGAGACCTTTAACTCACACCTCCGGCGGAGTTTCTCTGGCATCCCTGTGGAGGTTGGGGGCATTGAGCCTGAGTGGTCAATGTTCAAAGCTTCCATTGCTGAAGCTGCGGCGGGAGCCTGCGGCCTCAACGTCTTAGGTGCCTCAAGGGGCGGTAACCCTCGAACACCGTGGTGGACCGCAGTGGTCAGGGAAGCCGTCCGACTGAAGAAGGAGTCCCTCCGAGATATGTTATCACGGGGGACTCCAGAGGCGGTTGGAAGGTACCGACAGGCCCGAAGGGCAGCGACCTCGGCCGTGACAGAGGCAAAGCAGCGGGTGTGGGAGGAGTTCGGAGAAGCCATGGAGAAGGACTTTCGGTCGGCACCAAAGTGCTTCTGGCGTACTGTCCGGCACCTCAGGAGGGGGAAGCGTGGAACCATCCAAGCTGTTTACAGCAGGGATGGAACACTGTTGACCTCAACTGAGGAGGTACTCGGGCGGTGGAAGGAGCATTTTGAGGAACTCCTCAATCCGACTAATACGCCCTCTTTGATAGAGGCAGGGCTGGAAGATTATGGGGGATCATCAGCAATTTCCCTGGTGGAAGTCACTGAGGTAGTCAAACAACTCCACAGTGGCAAGGCCCCGGGGATTGATGAGATCCGTCCAGAAATGTTGAAGGCTTTGGGTGTGGAGGGGCTGTCGTGGCTGACACGTCTCTTCAACATTGCGTGGAAGTCGGGAAAAGTGCCTAAGGAGTGGCAGACCGGGGTGGTGGTTCCCCTGTATAAAAAGGGGAACCAGAGAGTGTGTGCCAATTACAGGGGTATCACACTGCTCAGCCTCCCGGGTAAAGTCTACTCCAAGGTGCTGGAAAGGAGGGTTCGGCCGATAGTCGAACCTCAGATTGAAGAGGAACAATGCGGATTCCGTTCTGGCCGTGGAACAACGGACCAGCTCTTCACTCTCACAAGGATCCTGGAGGGGGCCTGGGAGTATGCCCATCCGGTTTACATGTGTTTTGTGGACCTGGAGAAAGCGTATGACCGGGTCCCCCGGGAGATACTGTGGGAGGTGCTGCGGGAGTATGGGGTGAGGGGGGCGCTTTTGAGGGCCATCCAATCCCTATACGCCCAAAGCAAGAGTTGTGTCCGGGTTCTCGGCAGTAAGTCGGACTCGTTCCCGGTGGGTGTTGGCCTCCGCCAGGGCTGCGCTTTGTCACCAATCCTGTTTGTGGTATTCATGGACAGGATATCGAGGCGTAGTCGGGGGGAGGAGGGGTTGCAGTTTGGTGGGCTTGGGATCTCATCGCTGCTCTTTGCAGACGATTTGGTCCTGATGGCATCATCAGCCTGTGACCTTCAGCACTCACTGGATCGGTTCGCAGCCAAGTGTGAAGCGGTTGGAAAGCACCTCAAAATCTGACGCCATGGTTCTCAGCAGGAAACCGGTGGATTGTCTACTCCAGGTAGGGAATGAGTCCTTACCCCAAGTGAAGGAGTTCAAGTACCTAGGGGTCTTGTTCACGAGTGAGGGGAAAATGGAGCGGGAGATGGGCCGGAGAATCGGAGCAGCGGGCGCGGTATTGCACTCGCTTTACCGCACCGTTGTGACGAAAAGAGAGCTGAGCCAGAAGGCAAAGCTCTCGATCTACCGGTCTATCTTCGTTCCTACTCTCACCTATGGTCATGAAGGTTGGGTCATGACTGAAAGGACGAGATCGCGGGTACAAGCGACCGAAATGGGTTTTCTCAGAAGGGTGACTGGCTTCTCCCTTAGAGATAGGGTGAGGAGTTCAGTCATCCGAGAGAAGCTCGGAGTAGAACCGCTGCTCCTTTGCGTAGAAAGGAGCCAGTTGAGGTGGTTCGGGCATCTGGTAAGGATGCCCCCTGGGCGCCTCCCTAGGGAGGTGTTCCAGGCACAGCCAGCTGGGAGGAGACCACGGGGAAGACCCAGGACGAGGTGGAGAGATTATATCTCCACACTGGCCTGGGAACGCCTCGGGGTCCCCCAGTCAGAGTTGGTCAACGTGGCCCGGGAAAAGGAAGTTTGGGGCCCCCTGCTGGAGCTGTTGCCCCCGCGACCCGACCCCGGATAAGCGGTTGAAGATGGCTGGATGGATGGATAATGATAATTCAGTTTCAAACTAAATATCTCATCATATGTTATGCTTTAGGGCAGGATCACTTCTGTATGCAGAGAACAAACATGAGGAGGCTAAATTGAAAAGTTGTCTTTCTCGCTCATTGCAGTGGCAAAGATCCCAAAACACCGCGCTGCATCACTGTTAAACACCTTTGCTGCACAAAAAAATGCACATTTTCCTTTGGGAAGCAAATGAATGTGACCCTGGTAGAGCAGATAACAGTGGGCGAGCCCTGAACACGGCGTTACTCGTCAGGCCACACACAGCTCACTCTGTCAGCTCTGGGAGGAGTGGCAGGTCCTCGCTGGAGATAATTAAGGCATTAATCAGTTGTCAGACCCCTCAACGACATCCATCCATCACACAGACCCTTAAGCCCCCCTGCTGAATGTTAATAAGTTGAGGGATGCAACCGGAAGGTGGATAAACTCCTTTTTTTGCACGGTGCATAGCAAGATTGGTTTATTTGGCATGATCCTGTCTGGCAGCAGTTGAAAGACAGTGGATTCACATGGGCTGTTTGGGAAGATGCACTGTAGCACTGGCCAGGCAAGATGTCCTGCAGCTGCTACACGTGTAAAACATCAGGTTCTTTGCATATATTATGTGTTTTAAATCAGATTGTCTGCTTGATTGAATCAAGCTGAAGCTCCAAAAGGACAAAAGTTTTAAAAGATGTTCTGTAATTCTGCATTTGTAATAAGCCACGATGCAGTGTAACTCAGGAGAGTTAACTTGCACAAATGTAATGGATTTCTGACACAAACACATGAAGGGAGCTCAGGGAAAGCAGCTGGAGACCATAAGGAACTACAGCAAAGACACATCAGAGACTGGACTACATAGCGACTGCTATGCTTAAACAACACGCTGCTGGTGCTCAGATGTCAGTCCCTTAAATTCTACACGTTTTAACTGCCCATTTAGTCCTGGCTAATTCAATGAGCCATGACTGAGTAAAAGTCAAAAAGGTGCTCTCGCAAGTTGAGTTTGATAATGGTAGGCCCAGGATATTTTCAATAATAAATGTGCTGAAATTTGCCTCGACTCAGAAAGACAGATGGAGAGCACTTAACGACTTTCTGCACCGCAAGTGAAATTTCACTGCGCATTACGCTAATGGAGTTGTGCTTACTCTCCCTTGCTCACTCTCTCCCCCACTACACAGATGTTTGCAGTTGAATGTAATTATGGTCATTTATTTCCTTCGTGGCCAACGAACCAGCATCGGTGGTGCAGTTTAACCGTTTGCATTACAACAATTATCGTGCTTCCAAACAAGTGCAACCACCTCAGTAGTCATCGTTTTTCTTCCTCCTCTCGCCCTCTCGGCACAGTGACGAGGCTGGTGACATTCAAGATCAGGCAACAGCTAGTTTTAGTGTCAGTTTAAATAAACAAGTTATGTGAGATGATGATCGAAGGACATTCTCAGGGGTTAAGGGATTGGATGAGAGAGTATTAAATTGCTGCAGTCGCAGAGTTGAAGGAGCAGGTCGTGGACCAACAGGTTGCAGAGGAGGATAAGAAAGTTTCAGGCAGTGAAGATGTGCAGATGTTAAAGAGATTGCAGACCATGTGGAGGATTTAGATAATTAAGAGGAAGAAGAGGAGGCGGTTGCAGAGGGTTAAGAGGCTGGAGGGATTGTAACGTTTCACAAGAGGCTGTAGTACCTGAAGTGGTTTTAGAGGTTTAAGCAGTGGAAGTGCATAAAGGGAACGGCTTGTATATCCCCCCTGTTAAGGTCGATATGTGATTCTTTTGACCCTTCTCAGATTGCTGCTATGTCATATAACCAGGATTAAACCGCAGGAAAATGAACCAGGTGTTTGGGACTAGCCAGTCGCTTGGTTTTTAGTCATATTGTCTCACACTCTAAACAATCTTGATAATTCAAGTCTATCAATGATGACAAACAGAAACATGGCGCTTGTGGATTCAGTCCAAAAAAAAAACTAGATTATGTAGCAAGCGTCTGCCATCTTAAAGCACCTGGTCCAATGGAAAAAGAAAACAGAATAAAGCTTCCACTTAAGTTTACACAAGAAAATTAAACTTTGGCAGCGCTTAACAGACCATCTGCAAAATGTGGACTTGTTACTATGATTAGCCAAAAATATCAGTTTACAGTGGCCTCATTTATTGGAATATCTATCATGGTGGTTATAATTACCTGGCTTACAAAAATGGGAAACATATCTGGTTCATATCCTTTCCCTGAGTTTTTTTAATTGGCTACACTGCCTGATGTCTTCATTAAAACCTGAAAGGAGCATGAAAAGTTTAAACTGCAGATAAAAGCCAAAGAAGACCAGAGCTACGCTCCGTGTAAGCTGCTCTTATCACAGCCAGCCATCACCATCGGTCATTATAGATGTGACATACAAAGGCCATTCTCACTCTGCCAGGGAAACCTCTACCGCACTATATTTAAGAGCACACACTCACGCACACACGCACAGTGACTAAAATAACTCTACCTGTAAGAATGGTGAGACAGACCTGGTGGATTGTGTTTGAATATCACTGCAGCAGACTGAGATGAAATAGCTACAGCTACAACCTGTATTAGCTTATTTTAGCATATTAGCATGAAGACTGAAAACGCAGGAAGAGCTAGCCTGTCCAGATGTCACAAAATAATAAAGCAAGGGTTTAGTTTAGTTTATTCCATTTGTTTATCAGGAACCAAACAAAAAAACACACATTATTGTGAAACAAGGAGAAGAGATATATTGTACCAGATTTAGCTACTAGATTATTTCCATCTGCAGTACATGGCTAGCTGTATCCCGCCATTTTTCAGTCTCTGTTTAGCTAAGCTAACTAGTTTCTGGCTGTAGCTTCATATTTCGCTTTAGATTAGCTTAGATAGGCAAACAGCATTGATCTTCTCATCTAACTTTCAGCAAAAAAGGAAATAAACGCAATTACAAAAATGTCGACCTATGGCTATGAAGTCAAATTGGGTCTTTTTTTGCATTATGGCCACCATTTCTATCAGTTGTGATTCTCATCAAAGTCATTCTGAGATCAGGAAACAGCAACAATGCTAAAAGGAAGTCCAATTGGGCAAGATATGAGTTGTCAGACAGTCAGACTTTTAAATCAGGTTATAAACAAACCAACATTTTAGCCATATTATTTAAGGTAAAACTGAATGTGAGCACACCAGAAATACCCCTCACAACCACAGCAAGTACAGTTTGTCAAAGTTCCAGGAAGTATATCTGTAATCTGTGATGGATGATTAAAACAAACAGCTTGGGTAATCTTTTTAGGGTTTGATGTTTGATGTTGGGTTTTGGCTAACCTATCAGTGTGTTTAAAACATGCACCTGTTGACTAGTTACCCCATCTGACTTCAAGTTAGTGATATTGCCACAATCCAAGATCTCCGCTTTTAACTTGGTGAGTAGATTTGTTATTACATAGAGAATGCCATTATGGTTAAAACTATGTAAATACAAACTTGAATGTTCCTTTGCAGTATGTTAGTGGTATAATATCTATTGTCTTTTTGTTGTCATGAAGGGTTCACCAAACTGTTTTCTTTTTTGTATGATCTATCTAAAATATATATCACATTACTCAATAAATATATATGGATAAAAAAAGTTAATTGATATAATTCACCTTTGTTTCCTTGTCTGTTAAATCCTACAAATCTCCAACACAAGTCACTGAATATGATGTATAATGAAAATGAGCAAAACAAATTACGCATTTAAAAAAAAGTTAGGAAAAGCTCAAACTTAAATGTGTGCAAACTTTGACTTTATGAGTGTCACTTGTGTACTGTGTGTTATTTCTTGGGCTGCCCTGATGGTTGATGTCTACTTTTACAGTAATGCCCAAATATAAACATCTATTGACATGTCAGGAAGAAATGAGTTGAAAATGATACACTTTTAACAAAGAACAACATCAAAACATATTTGTGCAGTAGCCTCTATCTGGTGTTAAATGTTTATGGTCCTTACAAGCACATCGCTGTTTGTCTTGAAGACAAGCCTGGGCGTGTCCTGAGTAAAGCTGTGCTGGGGTAATTTCCCACCGAGGCCATCGTCGTCTCTCGCCTGGGGGGGGAGAAATAATGGCTTCTTTTTACGAATGGACAAAATAAACAGGTGAACAGAAGCAACAAGGAAACTCAGAAATGGAAAACAACACTGAGAAAGATGAACAGAAATGGTGACTTTAAAATGGGTGAACAGTCATTGGTTTGTGGACAAACCAATCAACAGGATTCTCTGAAACAAAACTGTGTGTGTGTGTGTGTGTGTGTGTGTGCATGCATGTGCATGGTTGAAGAGTCTGCAAGACATTTAGTTTAGACATTCAAAGTGATGCCTGCTATTACAGCAGAGTATGTTCATTCAAACACCCATTTATTTCAGATACAAATGGAAAATTAAACACATTTACAACAAATGTAATAATCACTCTACACTCACGTGAAGAAGTTGAAATATATGGAAGGTTCTGAAATTTGTATTATATCTCTTTCAATCCAGATGTTTGCAGTAGCACTGCCATGGTGAAGTGTAGTGTACAAAGTAGGAGCCATTAGTATTGTAGGTAGACAGTCACTAACTCTTCTGTCATGATTGTTTACGTGTCTTGTATTTCCTTGATAAACTTAGATACCATATTTAAAAGGTCCTTCACACGGGCGGATAAGACTCCTGCTCAGGGTTAAGCTACTGTAGGTGGAAATTTGCTACAAAACTATGTGATTTCACAAAACTCTACTTTAACTTGTCATTGTAACACAGGTGTTACCACAGACTGCATTTAAAAAGTGGACATCACCATACTACTACCTGACTTTGGCCGTCACCATCTTGGTTTATTGGAACCAGAGGTGACACGATAGGGGAAGCTAAGTAAAACCGAACGCTGATCAAAACATGACCAAAATGTTACAATTAACTTTGATGAACTGAAAACACACTGTGAAAGGGTTAAAGTTAGACGAAAACAGGGGCAACACCAAAACAGCACAATGACTTGAATCTAGCAATTGAGAACAGAAATTTGCCAGGAAAACATTAGGGTCATTTTCTCATAGACTTCTATACAATTAACTGGGCACCAATTTATTCCAAGATTTGTGTTAGCCTTTCAGTCACGTGATATACATAGCCTATATTAGTTATTGTTATTGTGTTACATATATGTAGCTGTGCGTTCACTATTAAAACCAGATCTAATCAGCTACATATGTTGAATTAGAGTCAATGTTAAGTATTCCAGAGTAAACCCAAACACAAAGAACAGGATTATTACCTGGCTTTGGTGAATAGAGTGACAACATTTTGAGAACTAGTATTTCTAAGAAACACTACTTTTCACACAGCAGGCCACTGACCCACGTCTAACAACACCAAATATCAAGACATTGTTCCACTGGCCACTTCAAACATTGCTAGAACATTTTGGGCAGAACCTTGCATATTAATGGCAGATATAATAAAATAAATAATTTCACATTAGTGAAATCAGGTTTGAATATACTGGTATCATATAAAACTACATAATCTAAGGAATCCATTGGTATAGGAATCCAACAATGTCATTCTAGCTTGTTGGGAAGGAGGCTAAATAACGCTCCAAAGTTAGACTAAATGTTGGCAAGGGAAAAACTGGCATGGCCATATTCACAGGGGTTCCCCTGACCACTCACCTCAAAGTATCTGAATGAAAATGGTTTCTATGGATACCCACAAGTCCCTTTACCTTTACAGACATGCCCACTCTATACTAATCTGATGCAGTGTTATTTGCCTTTTCTAAAAATTAATTCTGCATACTGGGGTTCCTAAACAGTCGTGGAATTGTATACATTCTGTATGTCTGGAAAGCTAGGACTCTTCAATGAGACCAATAGTGTTCTTGCGTGATGATGTTAGTGAAATTACCTTTTGAGAGCTCTAGGATAATCACACCCTCATGAAACTTTACAACCACAAACTACAGACTGAGGGTTTTCCTCTGAATATTGACAATAAGGGGGTTTCTGAGCAGTTTCTAGATAAGAAGTGCTTGCCATCAAATAGCCGGAAAATGCATTTCCTACAGAAATCTCCAAATGTCAAACGCTTTTGATGCCAAATCACAGCATGGATATTTCTATGGTGTTCCTCAAGGTCTTTGCGTCTTAATGTGGTATTTTAGAGGAATGTCATCGACCCAAAAAAACAACTGATGAGAAATAATTGGGCATGAGTATGTCCATCATATGCTTCCATCCTAATGTTCTATGCCCTTATACACTTCAAACTTTCAACATTTGAAGAGCGTCTAACCAAAACACAATGTTTATTACAGATTTCTGAGTATAAGAACCTGACACATAGCGCTGAGCTGCATCTCAAATAAATTTTCAGGTTCCACAAATCACTTCTATGTGGCACATGCTGTTGACCTGCTATCTCCCCGTAAAGATCCCCTGTCCCCCATAATAAAAGAGGCTAAAGCGGGGTAGGCTAAGTTGTAATAAGCAGGCATACGTAACAGTATGTTGTTACTTAACACTGTCTCCCTTAATTATCTGAAAAGGACTGACTTAGTTTGATATGCAGTACAGTACTGTAGCTGGTTGGCTTGGATAGGAATGTAACTTTGCTGTAAAAACATGAAATACTGTGGGTGACTGCTAACATTATTTGGCAGTTTGGGGGTAAACAAGGGATTCCCTGCAGCAAGTGATCCTTGCCAAAAATGCCCTGCATGTTAGTGATGAATATTTGACAGACCTATACAGTGATTTATTGTTTTCTTGTAGAAATAATAATTCTAGGTAAACTAAGAGAATGTGTTTAATTGGCTTAAACAGTAGTTGTTATGAGTTTAATCTGCCATGCTGTAATATTAGAATACAAAACTCCTTGAAATATTTATACCATCTGAAAAGGAGCCACCTTCTCCTTCTCCTTCACCTTCTCATTCATTATGCGCAGTGTGCAAACTGAGGCAGTTAATGCCGTTATGCCAGGTGTGGGCAATTTTGTTACAAAGACGTTATTGGAGAAGCTTTGTCTGGCACAATGCCAAATCACTCCATTGCGCTTCATTAAATGAAATGCACTTTTATATAATATAGACCTCAGTGTGATATAATTAGTTCATATTTTACAGCCATGGGGCACTGAGCCACCGTTATCAGAAATGGAGATTTAACCTCAATTATACATGTTCATCATGCTGTTTGCAGCCTCGAAGATGACACTTCATAGCCCATGCCATTGACAGGTGAGCCACTGGCCCCAGCATCTCTCTTTCATATCATGTTCACTTTATATTGCTCGCTGCTGTGCTCATCCCTCGATGATACCAAAAGGGCATTCTGTTGTATATTCTACATTTTTTTGTCCAACAACTGATTGAGTTAGCTTCTGCTTCCATCTGCTTCCCTCACCTCCAGGTAGGGTTTCCCATTCCAAGCGTGACATAAATCAAATGTTGCTGTCATATGTGCTGTTACTTGTACTGGAAAGGATACGGTGTAGGAATCATTTAAAAATATAACAAGGGTGATTTTGTTTTACTTTGTCCAAAAAAGATTGGTTTATGGGGTCATGGTTATTTAGAAGCTGCCAGTGCACTAAATGAACAGTAGGTGTAGGCTGACCCATTTTGGCTATTGTCTTTCACAAACACACACACACACACACACACACACACACACACATACACACACACACGCACACGTTTCCTCAGTATGAGCACAGACACACTGAAAGACAGGTAAACGCACATAAACATACATGAATCTGGGCAGGCCCTTGAGGGGACACACACACACACACACACACACACACACACACACACAAAGATGCACCATTGTGCTATTATTCTGTCTCCAGTTTGTGCTCTGACCCTCTGGCCCTGCGCCAGTTCATTTGCATATTGTACTAATGAGGTGTTGGCACTGTGAACGAGGCGTGAGGCGCACACAGGGAGCCACACACAGATAAAGGAGATGGGATTAAGACAGATAGACAGATAGATAGATAGATAGATAGACAGACAGACAGACAGACAGACAGACAGACAGACAGACAGACAGACAGACAGACAGACAGACAGACAGACAGA
>CALSBV010011913.1:1112092-1153106 GCA_943590825.1 Bovichtus diacanthus
AGACAGACAGACAGACAGACAGACAGACAGACAGACAGACAGACAGATAGATAGTATTGGAATCAAAGTCAATCAACACTTTGCCTTAGCACACTGGTAAAATACAGTTTCACTGCCAGTTGTGTTTTCTTTTTAAAGGTGTTTTTTCCCCTATTGCTCATCCATCATGCCAGAAAACTGCAACTGCCATCCAGCTGAAGTTCTTTATATGAACGACAGAGCAGAACATCATCCGCCTAGCTCCCCTCTGGCGACTGCATCGTCCTGAGGGGACGTCACACCAGCTGCCACCGCTCCGGCTTCCATCTGGGCATGGATACACGTCCAGGTGTGTGTGCCTGTCACCTGCCAAAAGAGACGCGTTTCCCAAAGAAAGACGCTCGTAGGCAGGCTTTCCAAATCCAAAGACAAACACAGCCGAGCGCAGCCGAGCTCATCCCAAATCCTGAAACGAAGGTGAAGTCCGGGCGCTATGCGTATGCACAGGCGAAAAGAACATCCCTCTTCCAAAACAAACAAGTTTGTCTCTACTTCTCATGTTTTGAAAAGCCATTCCAGCACCGATTCAGATGATTCTGTTTGCAGTGCAGTGTGGAGATTTTCACACGTGCACAGGGGTATTTTAAGATTACTAAAGCCATGATCTTAGCACTTTCATTTTTAACCCTGGGTTTTTCAAGGTTGTCTGGTAAGGGTAATGTTACTTTATATCCCTATAAGAAGTACATTTTTTCAGGGAACAGGAAAATCAGAACAAGGTAAGCACTTAAGTTCTTTAAAAATAAAAAGATTTTTCCTTTTTTGGAGCATTTTTGAGCTTTCTTTACAGCAACATATACAAATATTTGAGTATAGTGCTGTGGCTACCATCTCTATTATTTTCTTTTTCTTCTTTTTTTTCTTTTCTTTTTGCAGAAAGGCTAATTTCTCTCTACGAAATGCCTTTTTGAAAAGGGTTTAGCAAATGCTATTCTTAGTATAAGTCACTCTGGAATAACATCATCTTGGCACATTGATTGTGACTTTTTAATTGGCAAATTGTTATTGGAACTTCACGAGGTTGTTAACAGTATTTTCTTGTTCAAACACACAATAGGTAATTTACTTCCACTAGGGGTCTCTTTTCGGAATTTCTCCGATGCTGTTCGGCTGCCACTAAATTTTGCTCCGCTTGTTTCTCTGATAACTTAAGATCCAGACGTCCTATTACTAAAATCCTTCATCTGGTTAAAATACATAGTTAAAAAACACCAAGATCTAAATATATTTTAAAATGTGGCTTAAAAAAAGGCAATTTATGAAAGCTTCTGGTAGACAACCACAACGCTGACGCATGCACAAAGGGGATACGATGAATAAATACAGGACACTGAATACTGATTTCTTTAGGTTAGAAAATTGTTGGAAACATTATGGATGATGCCGGTACACAAATCCACAAAATACATTATATATTATTAATTATTATTATTATTATTATTATATCTATTCGTTTTTAGAGATTTTAATGGGGAAATGTTACATATTATACTTTTAAGGTCATCATGAACACCTGCAATGTGCAATGTTGTGCAAATTCAAATGTGAGGTACATTTTTTACTGCACTTTTTGCGTGAGTCTAGTTTAACACACCTACATCTTTAAGACAAGACAAAGGAATGCAAGTTCATGTGGGTGGTTCTAATATTACAATCTCAACGCCTAGTTAGCCGGGTAACTTTTTTCCATCTTTATTTGAGCTGAATGGCTGGCAGCTATGAGATAATCACCTTCCTCTCTGTGCCCTGAAGCTGTGTCAGGCGTGCCTCAAGGCTTCTTTGCCTGAGCTGCAATATGCAGACACATTTCATCACACACACCAAATTTTCCACATCACATTCATACATATACAAGGCACAGTTACACACACAGGCTCAGAGTCAGACACCCCCTTCTCGCCTTTTCATTTTGCGTGCGTGCCCCACTCGGCAGCCGATGGAGATGCAAAGTAAATTGTGGAGTGTTCAGGAGCAGGGAGGCAACCACGGGGCTGTGTGTGGAGGAGGTGTGTGCGTGTGTGTGTGTGTGTGTTTGAGGTGATGTGACATTTCTGGGCTGACATAAAGCGGCACTCTGCCCCCTCGCGCCTGGAGGGAGCTCCCGGGAAAAGACACTGATGGAGGTCTGGGGTCTCCGGGGGGGGATTTCATGGTGTGAACAAAAAGCCCTGCGCTGCGGCAGAAACGACCTGTAAAACACAAGCTGGAGTCTCCTCGCTACCTGCTCTGTTGAATCTTGAGGAAGTAGTAAATGGTTCAAGAGTTTATTTGCATGATTTAGAAAGATATATAGAGATAATTATTAAAAATGTTTTTTGTTTTTAATTCAAGAAATAAGATAAATCACCCTACAGAGGACACATGATGAGCCACTGTTAACACAATCAGGATTCTGAACGAGTCCTCGCTCTAGCTGCTTTTCAACCACAACATACCAGCCTAAAAACTCCTGAACGCAAACCAAACTGCAGAGAAAAGCAGATTGTTGAAGCTATTGCAACAGCAACAAGCAACATTTCATCACAATCGATGTCACAGCAACAGACTTCCTGCATGCAGCATTTAAAATCCAACCTTAAATGATATGTGGATGTCCCTGTGGAATTTGAGTCTGAAGCAAAGCATCCTCGCTCTAACCTACACCTTTTTTGCCGCTGTGCTTCACACTCACAGAGGGTAATTCATCACTGCTAATTGCCTGACTTAATCTTGGCACTGTGTCGATTGAGCGAGCATGTTTATCGGTGTATGTGTGGGTGTAAGATAGCGGGAGAAACCGTACGGCTGTGTGTAAAAGCGTGACAGTTGAGCAGCTTCAGCCTACAGCTGAAAGCCATACTCCACCCTACATTTAAATGCTGTTAATCCCCGAAAATGTCCAATATCGTAGCTGTTGTACATGTCAATTCTCAGTCAACTTTCATTGTTGGTGTCTTTCCACTCCAACTAGCTTTTTGCAAAGCATGCAAACCAGCAAAATGCGCACACCCCTAAGTTGCTTTGCAAAACACAAAAAAGAACCAGCTATGTGTCTGGATCAATAGTGGACACTCAAAAAGTTAATGAAAGTGAGCAGGCAGAGCGAGGTGACAGACAGAATAATTGAGTAGTGCGAGCGGCGAGGAAGCAGCACCTTCCATACAAACTAATCCAGAAGCTTAAGGCATACAGTAAACAGTCACATAAGTGATTATCCCCAGTTAAACTATCAATCATCTTTCGCCACACACAAACACACACTATAATATAGAGTTATGCAGCCGGAATGTGAGAAAGTAGCAACCATAGTCACCCTAGGAGGGGATTGGGTTTCATGGATGAGGCAGCTGAAGATATTTCATGCAACATAATGCCAGAGCCGTTGCCCGCCCCCTTCACCCCCCCTCCTCCTCCTCCTCCCCCACGTCTCCTCTCCCCTATCCAGAGCACACGCAGACACGAGATACTTCTTTTCAGCCATGACAATATATATTTTTTTTCAGTTGAAAAAAGAAAAAGAAAGCCTGCAGGCCGTGTTGTTGTGGCCAACCTTGTGGGTGCATGAGAAAAGAAACATGTGGGTATCGCTTACACAAATGGCCTGCATGAATGTGTGAGAGCCAGACAAAATATAGAATCTGAGCTGCTGTGGCAGAGCAGGCCTTTCCTGTGTTTGTGATCTTTGAACATGTGCATTCTGCTGATGGATGAAGGAAACATCCAACATGGCTGACCGGCTTCTCACATGAATGTGTGTATGTTAATGATAGTAATTCTGTAAACTGTGTGTGATGTCCTCTAAATGTGTGCCAAAACATTGATGTCATTGGCTAACTGTATTTATCCATTTCTGTTCTGCTGATGTATAGATTAAATAACGGTGCTCTACTTATGTAGCTTGAATCTTAAAGCTACCACACAACACATTTAACACTTATTAATATCAGTAAATTATGTCAACAGCATGTCTAGGCTATATTATAATTGGATAAAACAAAAAAGACAGCACCTTTTCACAGAAAAAATATTGATATTTCACATACACATAATGTTAGCTTCTTAGCTGGAAAACCATATCATCAGGTTACCAAGTCTTACAAAAATGTAGGAAATAGTTCTGACACTAAAATAACAGTGAAAAGTGCTTATGAGAGAGTGGTAACTAAATACTGTACATTAGCTTTCAAATCTAAGGTCTTGTGTTGAATCCCAAACTCAACAATTACCAAAGCCCATTTCCCCTAATTTAAAGAGAAATGCATTTTTTTTTTTTTTTCTCAGATATAGTTATTTGAAAAGAAAACAATCCATCATTTTTCTTTTTTTAAACTGCCAAAAAACAAAACCCATGACCGGGTTTTGTTTTTTTGGCAGAAACAATATGCATATAAGCAAAAAAATATGTGCTTGATTATCAAAAGGCTGCCAATCCTTCTGATTTTACTTTTTTGCAGTAATACTTCCAATTTACATTAAATTATGATGGATTGACAGGAATTATTTTTGATCTGCAAGTGTAAATAAATGAAATGTGTTCCTCAAGTAAAAGCCACAGGGCCCTACTTTTTTAATTTTTCTATTAAAGTGGCTACCATTATTTATTAGACAAATGAAGTGGAGCACTTAATCGAATACAATTGCACCAAGCACAGTCACTGTAATGAACAAAGAGTGTTTAAAGTACCCGGACAGAATGCTAATTTGAATCATGCGATAATTAAACAGTAAAAATGTGCATTATTATGGTATTTTGTAGCTATCTGTATTATAATAAATGTTATTTTGTAACACCAGCAAAAACCTTGGTTGACTGCCATGCTGCGTATCAGAGCTCGTAAAATATAATATTTTCTCTACAACTGATATGATATAGTTCGTCTCTTTGAACTTGAGACTTTTCTTCAACTATAACTTGCACCTAGAGCTGTCACCGCAGTGAGAGGATATCCTTTGAAAGGTCTGTCTAAAGTCTGAATCTGATAAAGGGAAGAGCAACTGGCATTGCTGCATCTTTGTATTTTTTCACATACTTTTCGCACCACAACTCTGTGTACCTTAAATACCATTAAAATATCTTCCAGTTGCACAATTCATAAAAAAAGGCCTTGGAGTCAGAATATAATGCAGAGTTAATTATGCTAAAAAGGTAGATCATATTGGAACCAAACAAGCTACAAATGTACTATACAGGATATATGGTAGGAGTAAGGGAAATACATAAATCTTTTTAATGACTCTTACTGTCTTTATATATAAACTAAATATGGATATTTTTTTACTGGTTCATGGATTCATAGCAGGGAGCTTTCGTCACAACAGCTTTTTATTTGATGTCATGTTAAAGAGATAGTTTGGATGTTTTGAAGTGGAGTTGTATATGGAAGTTTTCTATAGTCGGTTTATTACCTGCAGTAGATGGCGGTCGGCACGCCCCCATTTTGGAGAAATAGTCAGGTAGTACCAGCACGGAAGATAAGCAATGTGCTGCTGTGGACGGGAGCAGCAGCAAAACGTATTTTAGCCACCTGAAATCATCAATATCAGTTTAAGTGTACGCTATATTTACAATATTTTCACCGCTTTACCTTGCTGTGAGACAGCTATACAGTCTATGTTTTCAACGCGGAACTGAAGCCGTTATTTATGCTCTCGCCAAAGCCACCAGACTCCACTAGAGCATAGAAAACAGCTTCAGTTCCATATCGGAAAGAGTTGCCTTACAGCAAGGTAAATCGGTGAAATTATGCTAAATATAGTGTACACATAAACTCATATTGATTTTTTTTAAGATGGGCCTTTGTTTCAGGTGGCTAAAACATGTTTTGCTGCTGCCCCCGTCGACAGCAGTACATTGCCTATCTTCAATGCTGGTACTCCTGTCTGTTTCTCTTAACTGGGGGCTCGTCATCTACTGTTGGAAATACACTTAATAAGTAGCTCATACAACCTCACTTGAAAAGGGATATTTATCTGAATATCCCTTTAACAACCCCCCTGATTGATCTCTGATTGATATGGAGTTGCCTTTTCAACTTTGTTCGCATGTCAAATGGCGTAGACTTTTTTCCTGACCTCCTCTGAAGCTCAGAGAATAAAATAAAATCACATCAAAAGCTGCGTTTTGATCTGATGTGAAGCTCTAATAGCTCCTGCAACTGTCACACGTTCTCCCAGAAGGTTTCAACGTGTCAGACTCTCCTTGTCATCACCAGGATCAGACACATCATTTGTCATCATTTCAACATTTAGTACAATGAAAACTACAGATTTTCTATAAAAGTAAATGGGCTAAAAATGTTAAGGTAGAAAATGAAAAACACATAGTATGAGCAACAGTACAGTAGACGCAAGGCTCAGCTTGATTCTCATGCTTTGGGAAAAAGTGTCAGAAAAGAAAAGAAATTGGATATCACTAACTGAAATGAACAGACAATCTCTAAGTGCACCCCTACTTATTCCTGCTCCAGTGCAGTGCTTGAAAAGTGATTATGTTTAGATGAATAACTGACTTCAGGACAGACAAGCAGGAGAGTAAAACACGTCATACTCACAGCGTAATTCCTTATATATCCCAGCTTTGGTACAAGAGAGAAAGGAGATTGTTTAACTACAGTCATCGGGGGGGAAATGGGTACACAATAACAACTTATATTTTCCGTCCACGATGACCAAGTCATTTTGGAGATGACTGCCTGAAGGTGTTTTTGGAGTAAAATCCATGATTCATTCTCAGTCATTTCTTGGTTGAATGTATTATGTATCATGCATTTTGTATTCAAGCCAAACCTGAAAAAGTAATGAGAGGGTTTTTAAGTTGACATTTTTTTAAGTAAAGATTTTTTTTCTAGTTAAAATGACCTTTTGATGTCTTGGGTCAGAATTAAACAGGCTCTCTGCTCTTGCTCTGAGTGCTGCAGGGATGACGTATTTTTGTAGGCCAACCCCGAAGTTAGCATCACCCGGGTTCCCTCAACAAAAAGTCAATGGGATTTTTCTATTGGATTTTGGACTATTGCAGAACAAAAGCTCTGTATCACAAACTTTTGTTTGTGATACTTTGCATGTTTTGTTCAGAAAGATAATCTTAAAAAAAATGGACACCACTAGGCTATAAATGAACTACATCGCGGTCGTATGCAGTCAACATCACCGCCACTAAGCTAAAGGTGATGATGCTTTGCAGTCTCATTTAGCTTCTTGTTAGCAACCGTGTTGTTTTATAGCTTTTTTAAAGACACGTAAAAGCTTAAAAATTCACAGGTGGGTTATTAACTGATGCATTTTAAGTCGTAGAACACAAGGATAACCTTAAGCTTGTGTTAACCACAGAATTTATTTCAAGACCCTAACAAAAAACCCATTCTAAAAACCCATTGACTTCGAGGCAAGGGAACCGGAAGTGCTAACTGAACTTCTGAACTATGAACCTCTATCCCAAGAACCTATAAGACAGTTTATTTGTTCTCTTTTTACATATAAAATTAACACTGCAAAAGTAACTGACCTGTTTTTTGTGTGTTAGTATTAGTAGCATCTCAGCTAGTACACCAGAGTATCACATTAGCTAACCGTCAGCCTTACAAATCTTATTTGCCTCTAAGTAAAGATAGGCATAAGATAACGTTTGCATTATAGGTAGCTAGCAGTTGTCTGTTAACATTAAGATTGGTTTGTATACTAAATATTTTAGTTAGTGTCTACAAATGAACATAACAGCTTTTTCCTCCCTGAAATTAACTGAGATGTTTACAGTTTAGTCTGTGTATATAGCAGCGCAAAAGATAGGAGTTTACTGTGTTAGTTAAGTAATGTAACCTTATTTTGCATTTGGCTTGTGGAAATGTTGTCAACATGAGTGTATTGTGTCAAAAAGTATGTTGGACAATTGTTTCCCCTCCTCAAAAAGATTAGAGTAAATGAAGAAGGTATTACTAGAAATAGGAAACTAAAATGTCAAAGTGAAAAGAAGGAGTGTTGTCAAAGTGGTAGAATTCAACTGATGTACCATACGTTAAGTTCTCGTGTTCAGTACAACCATGAGTACAACAAGCTGTTTTATTTCAGACCTTTTAGCTACCCAACTTAACACTAACTTTACCCTAAGTTGTGTACTTGCCGAGACTTAAAGAAACAGAGCACCATTTTGGGAAATACGCTTATTCGTCAAGCAATAGTTACACCAAGTAACTCCGTGTAAGTTTTTCAGTTTTGAGCCGTTTTCTGATATGAACTCTTTCCATTCACACATGGAGCTCAATTGGACATCATACCAGGGAGCTGGCAGGGTAAAGTGCGTTTAATGTCCGGTCCGAATAATTCGGACATTAGTGTTCTCACATACAGCTCCTCCGGGTAATGTCTAGATAATTTCAAGGTTGCAGTGCATGTGTGAAAGGAGCTTTACATTATTGTTTGTGTTGTATCAAATGTTGATTGTGAGTATTAGCTATTAGTCTTTATGCTAAGCCATGCTAATCGCCTCCCACCTCAAGCCACCTACTTAACACACAGACATGAGAATGGTATCAATATTTTCATCTAACTCTTTCATCATCTAAAAACAAATAAATGTATTTCCCAAACTGTCAAACTATTCCTTTAAATATCAGAATGTCAACGAACGTTCACCACATGGTAACAATACATTTCACACTTACAAGTATATATAGATTTACACTAAATGCTCGTTTTATGAATGTTTCGATCCATGTTGTCAATCTTATATTCTCCTTTCGGACTCACTGGTGATGATCACATGTACTTGCCAGGAGATTTGTGACATACTGTATCTGCAAAGCCTCTGTAAGATGTTGTAAGTGTCCAACTGGTTAGAAGGAAGGAACTTTACCTTGTTTCTCTTAAAATAGGCTCTGCGGCAGGCGGCAAAGCACTTCTCACTGCAGAAACTCTTCAGCTCACTCCCCATGCTCAGAGAATAGCGTTTGACGCCGACCTTCTGGCACCAGGCGCACATGATCTGCACATTGGATACATCTTCATCTAAAAGGAAACGAACAACAGTGAGTGAGGAAGGATTGTAAGATAATACTGCTTTGACCAAATTCATGACCTGTGTGGAAGGGTGGGCAAAGAAAAGCCGTTCTAAAAAAACTAATTGTGGACTTAAAAGTCAAAAAGTTCTCTTCTGTTTTAAGATTTATGGTAAACCCTAACACATTTCTGAGTAAATCTACAGTTGACCTCAGCACTTCCCTCCTTCAAATGAAATTAATTTGGTCCATAAAAAAAGAGTTTTGACAACAACAAAATGTAATCCATTGAAAGCTACAGTAATGGCTTGAAACCTACAGTAGTTCCTTGTGTGATATAGAGGTTATGTGCAGTGCTGCTGTGTGGTCAGCGTGGGCAACAAATTATTTTAACAGACCCTCAGTGACAGTGAAATGCCTCCTCTGTGGTAAAATGTGACTGCAGGTGATGAGCTGCGGGCTTTTAGTGCCATCGCTGTTGCAATAAGAGAGATCCTCCGAGATTCCCTCCAGTATCTCCCAATTATCACATTATGACTACACGGGTGTGAGGGCGAAAAAACGCAGGCCCATTAGTCTTTCACCCCCTGCTCACCTCCTTATCGCACGGCGGCCAGGATTTTCACCTCTTGTTGAGCTTAATGGATCTGCGGGGCCATCAGATTTTAAGTAAAGACTAACTCACAATTAAAGGAATAACTCCCAGAGGCCCTAAAGATAGCACCGTGGACCCAACATGCATATTTTATGTCTTTCCTCTCCTCTTTGCTCTATCTCATTCCTATAGTCTCTTCGGATTTTTGTGTCTATCTGGATTGCTGCCCGCTGCAGTGATAACAGAAAAACAAGACATTCTGGGCTGACTGGGTGGGTGGATCAGGGTTTGTACGTTGCTCGGAATAATGTCGGTACCACAGCGTGATGAACAGGATCGAAGGCCAACATGAAATCACAACATCTTCCACATTGTCTCAACATTTTCATACAAAGAGACATCTTGAGGTGGAGTTGTTTTTCGCCTTCCCACGTCCTGGCATCTCGTAACAAGCTCAAAACACTCACATCTGCATGAGGGGGAAAAAAGCCGGCGGTAATTATGCAGCCTCCATACTAAATGCCACCATCATCCGCCGTACCTGCACCTCAAAAGGTCCTTTGTCGGATTTTGCAGGGGCACATGAATAATTCAGCATATGTGTGAGGGTGGGGGTGGGGGGCGAGTTGAAGGGGGTGGCGGCCGGGTGGCGGGTTGGTGCTGGGCTTTAAGTGGGACCACACCATCTGTTTCCCCGCCTAGGCAGGGCCAGCGGGGACTCCTCTTGGGCGATGCCAAGGCGGTACGCTCCCTCTGCCGGGGCGTAGCAGCCTCCTGTGCCACAGCAGACGCAAGGGATAATGAAGCCCTCTGTCTGGCCAAGGAACGGGACATTTCCTCAGAGAGTTTACGGGGTTATATTGACACTTGGGCAGGTGGAGGAAAACAAGGTGTACAGCAGGTAGCTAGCTCATTAGTCGCCTGTCCCTGCCTTGTTTGGGGGCTTTCAGGCCATTGCAAAGACAGAAAGTTTTCACATGGCATAAACAATCAGTTTTCCTGCTTAGTGCTAAAGAATCAGTGAGTTTATACTTTTGATACAATGTATTCTGAGTGGAGAACAGCTGTGGCAGTTCTTCTAGTTAGGTGTTTTGACTGGAGAAATGACCGTGTGTGTGCTTTGTGGTTGGGCATTTGGGCGAATTAACAATATGCAAAGGGCTGAAAATGACCTTGATCTTTTTTAGAAATGTAAAATGTAGTCAGCGTGTACTCATTTGAGTCAATTTTATTACTTTGTTTTAGTATTTAACTTGTATAAACTACTTTTCAATCCATCTCCTGTGTGAGTCTTTCCAAGTGTCAGTGCTCCCTACCTGCAGGGGGCTTGATCAGTGGCGGGGGGATCATGGGAACTATGATGGGCATGTTGCCATGTTCCTTGGTGCCGGGCATGGAGGTGGACGGTGTGGTGGAGGACTCTGTGACTCCGTTCCTAGAGGCTGGCAAACACTGGGAGCTGTTGGCTCGATCCGGAGAGCCTTCACTGCTCTCAGTTGAAGGTGGGATTTTTGGCAACAAGTTTTCTAGACAGGGGGATATTGAGCAAAAAAAAAAGCGTTACAAAACAACTGATGAGATGCTGTGGCACTGGCTGCAAATGCTCCATGATGTAAGAGCCTAGTATGCATACAATCTGACACCAATGGGCACTACGTTTGAAGCCCCTTAAAAAATAGTGACTAAATAAGAAACAATTAAGGTTAAAGCTGCATTTGTCAATTGACAGTGGACCAAATGCAATGTGAAAGGCGTCACTCATTAAGACAAGGGCGTCAAATATCGACATTTTCACAAGGCCCCTGGCATCTGATTCTGATGCAGAAGGCACGCTTTAGCGTCTGTATGAGACGCACTAGGCTTTCAAGTAACTTCAATGTAAACCCATCCAATATTAGACGCTCAGAGCAAGTGCTCCACATTTTAGGGTCACTTAGTATAAAGAGCGACAAACACCGTGTAGGGACGAGGTCAAAAAAATGCAGATCTTTTACCCAGGAGACCGCTGATTGTGTCCCGTGTAAAACCAACCAGTCAATATTGACTTATTTAAAGTTACGTAAGTATGTTATGTAACATACTTACCTCACAATACAAACGTAGTGTAGGCTACTTAACTTACTTATGTATCACACTTACTTATTTGAACCCATACCACCATCTTTTACTAAACCGAACCAAGTAGTTTTGTTGCATAAACCTAAGTGACGGCGTCCTGATCAAGCGTCTGTATGTGTCGAGAGAATGAGAACGGGTTGCATTGTTTTGTTTTTTTCCTGTCCAGAACTTTACTATTTTGGTTTAGTCTCCCAGCTCCCATAAGCCTAATTCTAGTTGCAGCAGTGAGCTGTTTTGAAAAAAAAAAGTTCTCGGATAAGTCCAGCTAACATTTTTAAAATCGTTTTTTTAAAAGTGTTAGCTGGTGAACAAATTGGAGCATTTAGCAGGTAATGAGTCCGATTTTTCCCTCAGGAGTTGGTGGAGAACAAATAAGAGCTAAAAGGAGAGTGGATATCGGTCTTAGATTCATCAGGTGGACACAAACATCCAAATGAAAGCTAATAAAGCTCTGTGTCTCCTGGGTGAGTAGCAACTGTCCGGTAACAAGCTCACCATATCAACTTTATAAGATGAGAGAATGTAAATGTTGGGTTTACCGCAATGCTTCCAAGTACTTCAAACCAAAAACTAAATTACAAAAACAATGTAATAATCTAAAACCTTGGCAGGAAAAAAAAAGTGTGTTCATGTGGGACCCTATTACACGTAGTAAGAGCGGTTTCATCATTTAAGTTTTGAGGGCCTTTCACACAATAGCAAAGAGGTGTCCTAGTCATGTTATGTACAGCATGTTTCATGATCCATTTATGAGCACTTAAAAATGTTACCATTTTCATTATCTTTTATTATCTTTCCATACCTTTGAGGACAGAGATGTGCTGTGGAGTCTCGCCTATCTCCAGGTTGTCAGAGTCTCTCAGCTCCACCTTGTCGTAGCCGTACCAGCCCAGCAGCTCGTTCATGGTGTTCTCTGCAAAACTCTGCAACACAAACAGTCGGGTCTTCATACCAGAGTCACTCTGACCAGCTTACATGTAGTCAATACCATACTTGAAGTGTAATTCCTGCAATGAAAGCAGCTACAGTGTTTATGAGAAGGGCTTTAGTAAATAAATAGTAAGAAATTAAAGGTGAGTAATTTGTTACCCAGGCAAACATCTTGACAGTTGGAAAACAGGATGAAGATAAATGAGATTTGTTGTTAGAAAAGTAAATGCAACAATGTGTTACTTTGTTGCATTTGCTGTGCTACTCCTGATACCTTGACTTTAAGATTTGCTCCTTTGATGTGTCCACAATGACACATTTTAATCAGTAATTATGCAGAAGTATTGCGATATAAGTACAGGTCAACCCAATTGGGATTAACTCTGTCTAAACGCTGGACAGCCGGACTAATGGCCCCTATTACGACACAATAAAATAGGAGGATGTTAACAGAGTGTAATAAAGACTCTGATCACAGCACACTAACCAGCATTGAGCTTATCACAATACAGTAACATAGAAACCACAGCACAGTAAAGACACATTGACAGCTCTCTTACGGCTTATCTGATTTGTTACAAATGTTGTCTCTGCTTCTAAAAATGACACAAACTATACTTTTGTTTAGTAAGAACAGAGATATTCTATTATTAAGTTGTTTTATGGTACATGTCATCTTCATAGTTCTCAGTGGGCCTAAACCCCCAAAAGAAGCCAACTTAGTTATGGTTTATTATGTCTTCCTTTGTTTTATTTTTATCTTTTACATGTTGTATTGTTCTTAGCATATCATATCTTGTTATTGATTTGATTGTTTGGTTTTATCGTGCAATAATTCCCCCCTTTTTTATTTTATTTGCCTGTTATATTTATTCTCTTGTTCTTCGCTTTATTGTAAAGCACTTTGAACTACACACCCTGTATTAAAGGTGCTTTATAAATATAAATAAAGTTTATTATTGTCTTTATTATTATTAGAACTATTATGTGAAGCCAGCAGGCGATTATCTTAACTATTCGCAAGCAGTAAATAACACTTCATATTTAGGAAGACATAGTCCAGTAAACAGTCATGCCATGTAACACAATGCCATCCAAGTTGCTTTGAGCAGGGCACTAAAGTCACAGCAATGCGGGTGCTATGCAGTTAGTGCAGGCAAGCAAAAGTAAACACAACTCTATGCTGGTGAAACATAAATGTATTTCCTCCATAACAGCCGCAGTCAATAAACACTAAACTCAAAACAAAAACCATAACCCTGGTAATGCATACAGCCCATTATCACTATACACCTATCAGCTGGAATATACCCACAAGCTATTCACTGAACCCGAAATTTGGTAAAAGGTTTCAGCTATCATTTGACTCTAAAACATAGATGAAATGTGTTCTTCCTGGAAACAAACTGAGGATGAATCAGCTGTAATTATTTTGTCTGTGTTATAAAATATAAGTAAAAGGTCACCAAACTATCAGCTTAGAGGGAGCATGCTGTAAATAATGTTTACCACATATTGCTGCTGAATACGTTCAGCTCATATTTTCACTAGATACTAAAGGATGGGTCTTGTCTGCTCACAACAGCTTGTAGAATTGTATTACAGGCCTGCAAGGGCAAAACCCACCATGCAGCAATGTACATACTACAGTATGTTGCCACAGAGATGACCCGCCTTGTCTTGCTATTGGTGGGCTTGCTCCAGATCAACCTGACAAGGCTCAGTTCATTATTTTTTATAGCAAGTCCCACTTTACTCTGTACTGAATTATCTCATGGCAGCAGCCGACACTCATCAGTCACTACATCAAGCAGTTAAATGTCAATTACAAACAGCTCCTGTGGATATGTTGGACTGGTTCAGTGCCACCAAGCACATCTGACTCTCAGGCCATCTAAATTTAACAGCAAAATATAGACACACAATCGTAGAAGAGCAGAGGGTATCTGCATCTGTGGTTGTCTTCCGACCATTGCTATTTGAAAGACACAGTGCAAAAAGCTAATTCAGGTTCCTATTTCCTCCCTTCTTTCTCAAATATTTAATTTCTGCCTGGTAAAACCAAGATGTTAGTGAATCAGCCTTCACTGATGCCTGTTCATCCGTAGCAAAGCAGGAATTCCCCAAATAAACATAAAAGATCATTGTTTTCTCAGAGAGATGTCAGATTTTACGGAAAGGAAAGTTGAAAGACATGTCACAAATATCATCAATTTGATAAATGGATTTATGGTTAAAGCAATTTTTCATGCAAAAATGTCAGAAAATGCTCTTTTCAGCCTCTCAATTATGGAGATTTCCTGCTTTTATATCATATTAAATTGAATATCTTTGGGTTTTGGACCGACAAAACAAGACATTTAAAGACATCACCTTCGATTTACATTGTTCACTATTTTCTGACATTTTATAGCTCAAACAATTAATCGAGAAAATAATCGGCAGATTAATCGATAATGAAAATAATTGTCAGCTACAGGCTACAATGCACACAGTAAGTTCATGTCTGGCCGCGATGTTTTATCCCAAGAGGATGAGAGACAGAGAAAAGTTCAAACTTGAGTGCAGATTTCTCTGGAGGGTGTGCACTCACTGCTGGAGGCAGGACTGAAGTATTGATTTGTCATTTCCTGTGGGTGGAAAAGTGACCGTGTCTGAAACCAGAATTGAATTTGGGCAAATAAAGTGAAACTACGAGGTCTCAGTGGAGATGAGTATGGTGTATTTTCACAATAAAATAAATGATGTATCCCTTAAAAAAAAAAGTATTGCACACTGACACACCTGGCATGGTGGACACCTGACTCAATTACTTAATACAAATTCAATTAACAGAGCATCAACACAAAGCGCAGTTTGGATATTGCTTACAGTGGTTTTATAATAAAGGAGATACAAGTGGGAATGAGCCCACACACACATATCAACACACACACACTTGTTTAGACTGAGGCAGAAGTATCTCTTTGCATATATGAGACATTGTGGCACAGTATAGGACAGCAGAGGCAGATTTCCTCCTGCTTCATCAGCACATTAACTCTGTTTCTAAGCATTTTACAGAGAAATTTATGACGTGCTGTGTTTGTATTTCAAAGTAGTAGCACTGCTCCAGGATCAGTTTTGCTTTGTTCATACAGAGCATACAGTTTCTCCTATTTGGTGCAGAAGTGAATTTGACACATTTAGTAGAAGGACTTGGTCTAAATGCTGCAATGAAGAATGACAGGAGTTATTGATCTGTCTGTTATGAAATACCACTGTGGTGGGGTGGTCAATGAGTAGACGTGGAACGAAGGTGCAGGGTTAGGTTCAAGTCAATTACAGGTGAAGTTGAAGCAGCATGTTGTTGTGATGAGAAACGCCATGCTACTAAATCTGTAACATTCACTTGTGTGAACATCTGGAACTCTCAGCGTCAGCATCCCACAATGAAAGGATTTGCAGCGACTATTTACAGTAATTAAAATCTAATCCAAACACTTACAATCACGTCTTTTTGCTCACAGAGGTTGGTGGTTAATGGTGGTTAGAGCGGTGGAGGCTTTTAATTAGGACATCTCGTGTTTGCTCATGTAACAGCGCTTCTGCTTGAACAATGCTGAGTGACAGCAGTGCTCACTCTGCCTGAAGGTTCCTGGGAGTCAGATTTACTAGCCTACCACTTCCTGAAGGGAGATAAAGTTAGGTCCCGCCAGCTATATACACAATCGTGTTTTCACCCATGGAGACACCCTGTGTTTTCATTGCATTCTGCACCATCTTAAGTTTCAACTTAAATGACCATTACATTTCTTGATTTCTTAATGCTACGTCCATCCTGTGTGGCTTGTGCATGTTTTCTCTGTATTCATCAGTGTTTCCTTCCAAATTTCACAAACACACAGGTCAGATTAACTAGATGCAGTAAATAGTCCAGGTGTGTTTGCAAAAGGCCCGAGTTGGGTGTTTCCACAGACTGTATATAAGAAGTGGATGTAGTTAAGGTGACGTCACCCATTTGTTTGTGGATTACGGTTTTTAAGCATCGCCATCTTGTTCTTTGGCCGCCGCTATCTTGATTAATTGGAACCAGAAGTGACACGAGAGGGTGGAGCAAAGCTGAACAAGACATTTTTAGGCGACCATTACCATTAACTTTTATGAACTGAAAACACACTGTGAAAGAGTTAATGTTCTAAGATTGTCTATTTTACTCTAAATGGGACCATAATTTACTAAGTGAACGTCCTGTTTTATTGAAGAAGACTTAAAACCAGCGATTGAGACCCATAAACTCATCAGGAAAATGTTTACTGAGGTAATAAATCAAGTGAGAAAAAGAGTCATTTTCTCATAGACCCCTATAGAATCTTCAACTTCTTTTTGCAACCAGTAGAGTCGCCTATTGCTGGGCTATTAGAGAGAATGCAAGTTTAAAACACTTCCGTATTTGGAAGCTTGGGTATTTCCAAGCCTTACACACATGAACATGATTCTTAAAATTCAAATGAATTGAATTAGGGTGCACCCTGGTAGCTCACCTGGTAGAGCGGGCACCCCACGACTAAGGTTGTCCTTTGCAGTGTCCCGGGTTCAAATAAGGCCCTTTGCGGCATATAGTCCCCTCTCTCTCCCCTCTCTATCTTCACCTGTACTAATAAGGGCCCATCAAAAAAAAAGGTAAATAAAATGTATGATATCTAAAATGAGAAGTAGAAAATTCTCCAGGAGTTTTCTAATAAAGTTGGGCACCACTGGTCAATTCTTAACAATTACAGTGCTCAGACTCGAAGTGCAGACACTGACAAGCACAACTGCAGCAATTAGCCCAACTGCCAGGATGAAACCCTGTGAAGAAAAAATCTTCAAAAAGAAAATCCTCCTTTTGAACAAATGAGTTGGAGCATAACCCAACTGAATGCACTCCTGAGTAAAACGGATGTAGCTGTAAAATAACCGCATCACAGAGACAAAAAAAAACACAGCATCTCTCTGTGTCTCCCTTTCCTCCCTACCACCCTGTCCTCTGTGTCACCCTACTACTTTGAGAAAGTGGGAGTAATATTAAGAGTGGAATCTAATCCCGGTTGGCGGCTCATCAAAGCAGCGGCACCAACTTTGGCTCTGGGTGAGCTGGGGAGGAAGAGGCGTTGGACGCACAGAGGCAGCTACAGATGTCTATATTAACACACACAAAATCTCTTTTTTTATATCAAGGTTTAGAGCCTTTAACAGAACAAAGGTCAACTGGAAGTGCAGTTTATGTTTCAATCTGACAAACTAAGATTATTATGTATCAAGACAATAAAGTTTAAAAAAGGCAACATTTGTTCAAATGCATGGCCTGTCCATCTGTCCTAATTATGTTGTTCACCTTTTAACCCTGACCTTTTGTTTACTGCCACTATCAAGTAAAAATTTGATTCCATGCAAAGTTTATCGCAAAAAAAACAAAAGGCAGGAGCTCCATAGGATTTGTTATGAGTATTCATGGTTTCCCAGATAATGAGGTTTTTGTGATTCCCACAACTTTTTTCTATAGAACCATCATCCGATCAATAAGCGTGACGTTTACGTAGCTCATTCATGCTGCCAAGAGGACATGCCCTTTTCAGTTAGGACACTCTATGAGCTTTCCTCTAGTGCCACCACGACAATATCAATCTATGAAGTGTACTGAACACATTACTTTTCTCTTTTAAATGTCAATGAGACTGTCTTCTTCACTCTGATATCGACCTTGTAGGAGACTTTACCATCTTTAAAGGAATACTTCACCCCGAAAATGATCATACATATATCAATTACTCACCCTGTGTTACCTTCAATTCTTGAACAAAACCTTTTTTCTCTGTCATGCCCTCAAAGTGAAGGAAGAATCAACTAATCGAAGTAAATGGGGGCCACTTTTAACAACGGCAAACTATATTGAGATGAGTGTTTTAAAAGTAAGGTTTTAGTGAAAAATGTGTTTGGGAAGTAGTGAGCATACAGCTGGATACATGAGACTTGGAATTTACTACACAAGTTGTTTGAGAGTCTGTAAACGGATGTTGTGATGTAGTTTTGGAGTTGTTAAACACGGCCTCCATTTACTTCAATTCGTCAAGACGTTTTTGGATTCTTCTTTCACGGTGTAGGCATGCAAGAAAAACAACGTTTCTTCATAAATTAAAGGTAACACTGGGAGAGTAACATATACAGAAGATCATTTTGAGGGTGAAGTGTTCCTTTAACCCCACGGATGATACGGCTCCGAGAATAGCACAATCTTCACTGTATCGGTTCATCCACTGCAGAACTGTGGGGTGTAATGAATACGGCAGCCTTTAGGGGCTTAACACGTGTTGTCTTGTTTTGTCAACAAAGCGGTAGCAATGGAAGCGAAATTTATTGAATAAATAGTAATGACAGCAGGAACTGAAAAAGTCAAGAAATGGCCCAGACTTTATTAAATGCTTAAAGCGAGACTTTGTAACGTTTTGAAAGAAGAAATAAATATGTAGTACATACTGTATATATGTCCACTATTATTGTCCTCCTAATGTTGTACCTGCTCATGTGTCCATGTGTATGAACTGGTCTAATAGAAGCTTAAGTATCCTTTTGGTGAATGGGGGCATAGCTAGAGACCATGAAAGCTGTTGACACAATGTCAGACAGGTTTTGAGTCAACTTCATGGTCACTTGCGTGTCATTGTTGGATTGGACTGCACTGTATGCTTGGTGCACCTCATAAACCAGCACCTCAACGTACACACAGTGTGTGATCTTTTATGATAAGTGTGTACAATTAAGGCTATTTGCGGCATCAGCTTTGAAATCGCTCGGCTGATGCATTTGTTGCACACTGCGGGTTCGACCTCTGATCTGATGAGGATATTTCGGTGTATTTATCTACGCTGTCGACAATAAGAACCCTATCAGCAGAAAATGGCCCACTTGGTCCTCGTTGCCATCGGCCAGAAACACAGTTAAAGACAAGACTGGGGTTTTACAGAGCCTCTGCAGGATGATGATACTTTCACTGCAGATTCACAAGCTGCCACTTCTCTGCCATATATTCAGAAGCAGACAATGATAAAAATACACTTAAAACCTCCACAGTGTTCCCCCTAGTTTCCCTCCAGTAAGACCCAGCCGTGGCCAGCAGGGCTTGTGGTAATGATGATGGTGGGAATTGGATACCTTGCGGCTAGAAACCAGAGCAGGTCACTGTACACCGTGATAAAATTCCCGAATCCACACGCCAAGTTTCCCTTTGCCTCCTCCTCCTCTACTTCTCCACTTTTCCACTCCCCTGCTCCCTCTCTCTCCTCCTGTGCCTCTCCCTCTCCTCTGCTTTCATTCCCCTCTACTTTCCTTGATATCTGATCCAGCAGAGACACTCATGTTACAGTTTTTACAGCTTAGCCAGCCCAGCGCTGTATACATTCCTTTCTCCACTGTTTCTTAGCCCACTCTGCAGCCTCTCATATCCCTTCCATGCCCACTCCTCCGTGTCCTTGATTACTCACCGGGGCTTATTTTACCGTGGCACACATTAAGCAGCCAGATGAAGGAAACACTGTCAGACTGTATGATCCTTCACAAGGGCACATTGTGTGTCTGTCTCTGTGTGTTTTGGGCTGAAATATTGAAGATGAGAGAAGGGAACAAACTGGTTCCTTTTGTTCTGAACACTTGGAATAGAAGAATCTGAGAGTTTTCTACAGGAAATCGATGCGTTCATCATCACTTACTGGCTTTACTTTCTGCGCTATTATCATGGCATAGTGTTAATTAGCTGCAGGTTTGTGATCTGATTTGCATCTAATGCTCTCAACCAATGACCTCAATCATATCGGATACATTCATATCTGTTTAACAACTTATTAACTTGCGTAATGTCACAATAACATTGATGGTATTGACAGAGAGGCTGCAGCTGTTTTCTAGTTCCAGCTATCTGTGGATCGTGTTTTCCTAAATTAAATCTGTAGACAGCCGCTTATGTGTGTGTGTGCGTGCGTGCTTGTGTGTGCATGTGTGTGTGTGTGTGTGCGTGCAATAGGAGATGAAATTCAAGGTTGCATAATGAGCTACAATCGAACTTGTTTAGCCTTTGAAAGTGTTTTGACACCTTAACCACATCTGCTGCTCCGTTCAGTAGCTTCCCCTGGTATAGATGGAGGTACTGGAGTTGTCGTAGGAGAGTGGTGTTTTTCCCCTATGCACCAACAACACAACAGTATTTTTGTACTGACATATCTTATTTTTTTTTTAATCCACAAGCTACCGGCATTTTCATTTGGTCAGGTACATCTTTGCATGGGCCAATATGAAAAGTTCATGTCAAGATCATCGTGGCCCATATAATTGCGATTCATGATATTATCCCAATAATCATCAAAATATGTTTAAAACTTTTTAAATGGCACTAAAACATACTGGAATCAACTAACCTTACATTTTATTGCATCACAGATAAGACTCATCTTTTTTTAGTCAATATCCTTTTTAGTGAAAAACAAACAATCTTAAATAAGGTATCATAAATCACAAGCTCCCCTGCATATATAAAGGATGAATAAGAAACAGCAGTATTGCTACTGTATTTACAGCACTATTTTTTAAATCAGGGTCTATTTTTCACTTTTCTACATGATAGCAAGCCAGACAGCTTTTTTTAAGTCATATTCACGATTATCCTGATAATGGAAGTTCACCACAATCAAGTTATTGTGAGTGTTTTTTCTCGCGATCCACGATAACGTAGTATATCGTCCATCTTCGTATACCAAACTCAGATCCACAATTTGACTGATCACAGTTACTACACTGGGCTTACAAATCAAAATGACAAATTAAGCTGCCTTCATCAAATGAGATGTTTAACTGAAACGTCAAAAACATATTGTAAGAAAAGTCAATTCACTGAACCCTGAATGATGACCCGTGTCACACAGCATCTATCATCTAACAGCAAATAAAACAGAATTTCTGACTGACATCATATAATTACTCGGTCAATGTGACAAATTATAAGAGGAGACATTTCATTAGATTTTCCACAGTCCAAATAGATTTATGGTAATATTTTGCTCTCTGCTGTAATGATAAAGATGAGCAAATAAAACCTGGACAGACAGCACTTTATAGTGCCTAAATGATGCTTATAAAGATTCCATCCATTCTGAATGCTCCACTGAGACTACCTCAAGTGCTCCCTTGATAAGAAATAAGGACATGTCTCCATGGAGGGACCCTGCCTGACACCCCCCCCCCCCCACACACACACACACACACACACACACACACACACACACACACACACCACCCTGCACCCTGCATCCGCCCTCCTGTCATCAAGACCAGACAACAAGAGGATAGGTTATTTCTCCTCGAACTGAGGACCATGACTTTTTTATTTTTAATTATCAGAAAAAATTGTCCAGTTCAAAAAGCTGTTATTGAAAGAAATTCCCTTTCTGTAGATCCCAGATGCCTTTTTAAGGTAACATGCACGGGCAACTCTGAATGCAGCTGCACATAAGTGGAACACTCAAGGAAAATACCTCAAAGACAGTAGATTACCCTGCAAAAAAAAATTGATTTGAATTATCATGCAATATTACTGCCGTCCCTTAATGCTCTATGATAATCACAAACAAAGCATCTATTGCCATCAATAAAACATTTTTTTTTTTTTTACTTCTGTTTTACAGTAAGAAGCGGTGGCACATGAACGCGGCTGCTATTTTGGAAAGGTCTAAATACAAAAAGAGGCTTCTTTATTCTAGGGTTGTTTCAGGACTCGCTCAGCGCCAGCACCCTCACGCTTCTCTCTGACAGCCTAAAATCACAATTTCCACAATTATTCTCCCCCATGTGATCACCTGCAGATCCACCCGTAAGAGCAGAGCACTGAGTGCAAACGTGTCTCCGGCCAAATGTGTACAAACAATGAAGAGATGAAGACAAAGCGGACACACACGCGCACACACACACACACACACACACACACACACACACACGCACACACACACAAATGGCACACTTTCTTTCTGCACAATGAACAACACGGAGCTCAGGGCTCAAATATCACAATGTGCACCGAGCAAAAAAATAAGAAATAAAAATAGAAACAGCGTGTGGGTGAATATTTGGGATAGAGCCGTGCAGGCCGAGCACAGGAGACAATGTGCTCTTGTCGAGTGCGTAAAGCTCACAGACGCACATCTGGATCACTACGCCTCTGGGCACACACACACACACACACACACACACACATATAAACAAAAACGCGCACACACACACACACACACACATACACGCAGTCGGACCCGCAAACGCATCGTGGATATGAGAGCACCCCCCCGATTGATTTATACTAATTATGCACATTGGCTGCTCTCCGTTGCGCCGTAGTGTAACAGTATTAATAGTAATAGTAGAGGCACTGTTGACGCCTTCACTGACGCACTGGATTTTCCATTAACTCTGGGCAAGCCATGAAAGGCAGGCAGGGCACACAAACGGCCAAATGATGACATGAAGCGACAGGAACGTACACTGTATTCCTCATTGATTCAAAACTTACTACAGTAGCAGTGAATGGGTGCCGCATCCATTGTGCGTGGCGGTAAATGCTGGCAGGGTGCGCTGCCCAGGCTGGCATTCAGCGTGGATATGACAATAGAACTTGTGTAACAAAAAATAATAGTAAAAAAATAATAATGCATAAATCAAAGTTTGACTATCATGCAGCCAATTGCACTTGAGTGTATCGTCTATTTTCACTGAGGTGCTTCAACAGACATGCTCCTCACAGCCACTCCACGCGCAATCACATGCAACTGGACACAGACCCGCTTTTACCTTCATCTCCTCATTTATTTCCCTTTTCACCGGGTGAGCTGGTTTTCGGCTTCTTTTATTTTCCGGAGGTCTGCCCTCTTTTTCCATCTCTGCCATGTTTCCTCTGAGATACTTCTGTCAATATGTGCGGTTGAGGAGGGGGTAAAGAGGGGGTGAGAGAGGCAGCGGCAGCTGTTTACAGTCGCCAGACGGCGGACGTCTTGCAGCTTTTCAGCGGCCCGTGTGACGCTGGTGGTGATGCCGCCGAGGGCTTGCGGTGCCCGGCTAAGTCAGCCATCTTCTGCCCGTATCCTCCACGGTCCGTGCACCAGTGGTGAGCCGCCTCTGTGAGTCAAAGGAGAGGTTGAGTGAGGGGAAAAAACGAGACAGGGGGAGGGGCGTGCGCTGAAACATTATATGACGCGTTGATGATCAGAGGTAGGCTATTTCTTCTCGCTTTCCCATGGAGTGCAATCAGAGCAGTCACATCCACTTAACGCTGCTCTCTATGGTGGCAATGTGCAAGCAGCTAACAGGTGCCCACACACACTCATCCAGTCCCACATTGTTCTTCAGGGGAGTCTTACAGCCTGCTGCTGTTGGTCATAATACAATCCGGTCTTTCTATCTGGTTCAGCCACAAACTGAAATCAAGTCTGGAAGTTCCGTGTGTGAGTCTTAAACAGAGCAACTGTGTGCAGGTGTACCTACTTAAAGGAATACTTCACCCACAAAATGACCATTGGTATATCAATTACTCACCCTGTGTTACCTTGAAGTCGTGAAGAAATCTTTTGTTTCGAATCCAAAAAGGGAGAAAATTCTTGATGAATTGAAGTAAACGAGGGCCGTGTTTAACAACAGTAAAGCTTCACTATGCTCACTATTTCCTTACTTTTTAAAACACTTCAAACCGTCTGGACTGGCACAGATGAGTAGTATATGCGTTCAAGCGTGAGACTGATGGTTTAAAAGAAAATGCATGTATTTGGGAAGCAGTGAGCATACAACTGGATAAATTAGCTTGTAAATGGATGTTTTTCTATAATTTTGCTGTTGTTAAACGCAGCCCCCAGTTACTTCAATTCATCAAGAATCTTCTCAGTTATTTAGTTTCTTCGTTCACCATGAAGGCATGCGAGAAAAACAAAGTGTTCTTCAACTATTCAAGGTAACACGGGGTGAGTCATTGATATACAAATGACCATTTTGTGTGAGAAGTATTCCTTGAAATACACATAGTAGGTCAGTGGATGTTGCAGGGGATAAAAGCACAGCTTTGTTTGTCTTACACCGAGAAACATTATAGTAGAAAGACAGGAGAATCCTGAGCAGGTGTGTGATGATGGTAGTCTTCACAACTGACAACAATTCATTGTGTGTGTGTGCAAGAAGAAATGCAGCCTAAAAAAATCCTTCATCATAGTGAGGGAAAATGTTCAACACTCTCTAGGCCAAAGGAAACTCTTCAAGGTCTGTTGATATTGTAATGTCTGAACCATCATGCTCCAAATATTAAAAACCATTTGGCCTTCAGAGAGTTGCTTCTTCTCCGTCCGGTTGTTCACTCAGGCAACAACGTGCATGGCCAAATAAGTCTAGCTGTCTAACGTATTTGCAGGAATCCCATAGTTCAGTTATCAGACTTGTAGGAGACAAGAAAAACTGAGGATGCAACAAAGGTCTCATATAAGCCAGACTCAAACCCAAGACATCACACTTTGAGCCTCAAAGCAGTTTTGTAATTTGATGCTTTTATCACATTTCCAAAGAACTGGGAGCTCCAGTGCAATGGTTACAAGAAAAAACAACCGTAAAACTGATTTATATAGGTTTTTCCAAAATATTGGACTGATCAATTATAATTTTGAACATGAACATGTCCCTTTCAGTCTAAGGCTAAAAGACAAAAAAGTCCTGTTGTACCAAAATGAATGAATCTCTATAAACATATATCTGCATATGAATGCAGAATCTGTAGGCAACAGGAGATTTTGGTTTCTGTTTGTAATCTGAGTAGTGTCGACCAATCACGTTTGAGCAGGCTTTGGTTGAATGCAGGTCAACAGTCCGTGTGGAGAGCAATAGAGGCGGAACGCATTGTCCGACACACAATCTCAGAACCCATCGGCTAATGTCTGACAACGATTTAGCTTTCTATTAGGTTTCATATTGATTTATCTGCATTCATCTGCAGATATCTGGATCTGTCAACTCCAACTCTGTTCTCACGTCTCAAATTGTTAATTGGACCATAAACAATGACCGCCGCACAGAATACGTAGATGTCCCAGAACCCATGGGATACTGGCCGTCGCCCCCAATGGGTTCCGAGATTGCACCAAACCTGTCAGTCCTCTATTTTATACTCTTTTTTAAACATTTATTCCAATAAATATTAGTATGTTGTGTAGATGCATACAGTTGGCCTACATATTCTTTATTGTCCCAGGGGGGAATTTGTTTCCACAGCCTGCACATGTCTCCCATGGAAAAACGCACAGATGCATGCTATAGAACTTGTTACAGCAGAGACTTCAGAAAAGCACAGGTGTAACTGACGATGTCATCGTGAATGCTGAGCCATCGCTCACAACATTTGTTTCACCTGTGCTTTTCCCGCTATGAAACGTCAACACATCTACTGTGTAAAAGTTACTTACAATCAGCGTTGGGGAGTTATGTATTTAAATTACAAAATAAATGCAATAGCTATTAGTTACAGGTACTGGGAAAAAATATGTAATTACATTATAATTATAATAAAAATGTTGATGATTACTGTACAAAGGAGTTACATCTGAATATATTATTTTTTAAAAAAAAGCTTATATGTATAATATAACATTCTTTTCTGTTGCTCTGTAAATTTTATTGAAGTTATATTAAATAAGTTTAAAAGTAATCAGTGTTGAGTATTGCCGTGAGGTTTCCACTGCCTCGTTTAGGTTTATGTTTTTAGGACATTTCTCAGCTTTAATGCCCAGTTTAAAAATGTTTTTATAAAACTAATTTAAAAAGTAATCAAATATAATAAGTAACATTTCTTCGATGAAATAATTAAAATCGTTACATTTTTAAAAGGTTAACTATTAATCTATTATTTTTCCAAGTTAAGTATTAAGTAACTTCCCAACTCTGCTCATAATATACACATAATTTGCTGTTGCTCCTGCAGAGCTCATTAAAAATGTTTTGACAATGTTGTGACAGTGCCACAACATGATGTTTGGCAGTGGGTTTCCTCAGCTAGGGCCACTCAATAGGGTCATTACTGACAAATGAAATAGTTACATCTCCCTAATAAATGACTTGTTTTGGGCATGAATTTACCCGTTTCATCTGAGTGCCACATGCTGTCCTCCGACTTTAGCTGGAATTACAATGAGCTGGCAGGTGAAAAAGCTACTGAGAGTGCCGGGGTGATGCTGCTCATGAGACACCCATTTGAGCCGGAAAATCAGTGGAAACAGAAGCTGTGAACCGTGATGCAGGGTCAGGGTGAGATGACTTGTGTGGTAGCCTACAGTGCTGCTCTTGCCATGTTTTGCAAACCAGCAGCTCACCTGCATCACAAGATTCATACTGTTCCTCCAGCTGCAGCAGGTTGGCTTAGTGTAATATAAGAGCAATGCTTCTGATGACACGCTGTGCAGTAATGCAGTCGGCGGTAGGTGTGTGAATAAGAGTATGTGAATAAAATGACTTTTTTCTTTAAATTGTTGGTTGTAATTGCAACCCACGTGTCGATTTTGGAGCAATCTTTGCTATAACTAAATTGTTGTAACGTGGCTTTAGTTTTTTCCCCAGTTACAGCAGTAAAATGCTGAGAATAGATGGATTAACATCAAGTGAAAATACATTTTTCCTCTAGGGTATAATATATGAATATACTATATGTGAGTTTGTTTTGTAAGGCTATTCAGCAAAGAAGACTGCAGCTCCATGCTGTGGAAGTTGTCCTTGACAGACTTTTACTCCAGTCCAGTATTAAGCAGATGGAGTAGGATTCAATGAAAGCATTGTTAAACCTAAAGCTGCCGGGGCATTTCCCTATCATATCGTGGAACTGTCATATTGTCACAAGGATTATATTACATGAACTGAAACATGAGGGGTCTCTTTTTTCTTTTCTCTTCCTCACGATTTAAACACTTTGGTCAAATTCATTCACTGGTATTCAAATCATTTTTGACCTCAGCATTGAAGTTATAAGAAGTTAAAATGTGTGGTTTGTTGTATGATCTTGGCCATAATACAAAGACATAACGAGATAGGACAGAACTAAGACAGATTTTATCCAAAAGTGATTCCACATTGGCGTGAATTCTCACTAAGCATGTTCTTGATTTACAGTAATTGGACTTAACATGAAACATGCACACAAAATGTCGCTGATGTTTCAGTGTCGAGTAAATGAAGAACAAACTGTGAGGCAGTACTGGCTGTTAATCTATCAGGGAAGACGAAGAAGATATCAGAATAAATCAATAGCATTACATTAAGGGGTCTCTCCTGCAATAAGTGATGTTATCTAATGATCAAATGTTACTAATGCATCAAATCACAGATCCGTTCTGCCCTCATGCAACTTTGCAAATGTGAAAACAATAACATCCACAGCAAATGGAGAGCAGATGGGCATCAGATTACTTGACATAGGTGCTGCGTAAGACTGCTGGTAGGCTGCTGCTGGGTCTGAACTTTTATATCAGCCCCATCCTGGACAGCCTATGCTGAAGGGGAATTGCTTTTTTTCTATCAGTTTACATTTTGTTAACCTTAGATTATTGAGCCTATGTCTATATTAAGTATACAACAATTCAAGTAGTAATCCTTATGCCCCAAAATATGATCAGTTTATGGGTTTGTACCATCACTACTGTTCATATTTGTAATGTTATCTTACAGTTTTTGTTTTTAAGACAAAGCAAACCAAGTATATATGCAATCAATGCATTATTTGTTCAACGAGTCTTTCACGCTTTTATTTGACTGTTACACAGAATTTAGGAATTTGCTTATCTAATGAACACATTTACTGGTTTGAACCAGAAGTGGAGGATGAAGTATTCAGATCCTCTACTATAGTAAAAGTAGTAATACCACAGTATAGAAATACTTTGTTACAAGTAAAGGTCCTTCACTTAAAATGTAATTAAGTAAAAGTGTAAAAGTATTAGCATTAAAATGTACTAAGAGTACTCATTCTGCACAACAGCCCATTTCAGCATCACTTTAAAGATGCAGCAGGTAAAGTTGGAGCTTTAGTTTTTCACTATATACTGCTTGGTAGCTTGTGAATTTCACCAAGAGATCAATAACGTTTTTTAAATAATATAATAACACATGATACATGTGTTAATTATATTTAAAAAGATTAATATGAATCCTAGAAGTAAATAAAGCTAGATAAAGTCAGATAAACGTAGTGCAGTAAAAAGTACAATATTTGACTAGGAAAGGAGTAGGAAATGGAAATTCAAAATAAAAAAATAGATACATTATAAATGGCTTCATGTTATGTTCTATCAGAGTGGAACTTTGACAAAAAAAACTAAACAATGCAAAAGTTTTTTAACCGACTTTAGCCGGACGTGCTCTCCATTATACGGTGGCGAATAGGAATGTGGCAACCGCCGTCATTACGTTGGACTACGACGTCACGTATGACGCGTTTAAAGATGGCAGCTTACAGTGACAGGTCGTGTGTTTTGAAACACAGCTAGTTATTCCAACAGTAACAGTATGTTTTATCTGTCAGAATAGCAAATTATACGTTTTAATAAATAATACAAATGCGGTACTGTTTAAGAACATGTCATTACTTTAGCAGTTTATCTGGCGATATCATTTAAAGATGATGGTAGGTACCTGAATTGCCCTGTAAGCGACTGTCCCACACTACCGAAAACATTACATTCAGAGAGAAAATGCTTCCCGCTACATGGTCACGACTGTCCCGCAAAGCTTTGTCCTGCCGAGGACAGAGGACGCTGAGCCTGTTCTCCAACTCGGGACCTTCAAACTGGAGTAAAGTGGTCGCTGACGCAGAGAAGATCGTCGGATATCCAACCTCCTTCATGAGCCTGCGCTGCCTGCTCAGTGATGAACTCAGTAATGTTGCCATCCAAGTCAGGAAGCTGGTCGGGACTCAACACCCTTTACTCAACACTGCAAGGTAACGCTGCTCTCACGACCCTGCCTCCATCTCAGGTCACTGTTTCCTCCATGTAGTAAACGCCAAACCGAACTACGCACACGGTCTGTCAGCAAAGCTTTAAAGATAGATGATGGACTTAAAAAAGAGTCCATTATTAAAATGACTCTGTTTCGGCATGAATATAATCCACCAAACTACAACAAACGGCACATGATCAAAGTGCATGAGTGCAGTGTGCCATTATTGCTAGAGCTCACTCTTATGTGTGTGTCTTATTAAATCATAATTTTTACTTAATGAGAATTTTGCACAGATGATTCGTCAACTCACTGATTATTATTATTGGGTTTTTTTAAAACAATACATTTGGTAGCACTCCTATTATTGCGGGTTCATATTTTATGTTTGTGTTTTACAAGAATCGCACACAAACATAAACACACATGACCTCACCTGCAGATCCATGCATAGTATCCCGTTTCATCATTCCATAGACATGTTGGTAAACAACAATTGTTTGTAATCAATAAATCAATACTTTTTTTTTTCAACAGCCATTGTCAGGTATTGGTGTCTCTTATGATAGCTATCAAATGCTATATTGTGTAATGCTATCAAATTCATATTTAACTTTGGTTTATTGTACGTTTTGCTGAATTGTTTACACAATATGTGTATTATAAACACACTATCGGTTGGATTTAAAAACAGGCAATGTACCCTAACATCCAAACACTCCAGAGTTTGGGGGCTCCAACTGCAAAGATCTCCGCTGTGCTTCAAGCTTCATTTTGGGACCAGAATCACCTGGTCAGCGGGATTTAGTGACTTAGTGTGTGATTGTTAAAGGTTAGGCAGATAGGTTGGAGCAAGCCCATTTAATGATTTGTAGGCAAACAACTAAATATTAAAACGTGGTTGTGACTAATATATTGTTATAGATGACATTTTTAGATTCCTTAAAATGACGACTCAATGTGTAGGAACCATTTGACTGTTGTAGCTGTTACAGGGGAAGCTAGTTCTAACTACTTAATTGACGGTTGGCTACTTGCGTCCAGTAGCTCCCAGCAGTCCCTCCAAAGGGTCACAAGATAAATCTGAGGGTTTATGAGATGATTAATGGGAGCGAATAGAAGAAAAAAAAAAAAACGTTTTGATACACTCATTTTTATTTCTAAATGTTTTTGCTTTTTTCAAATATTTTCTCGTTTTTTTTTTTTTTTAACATACTATCACTTGTATAATGTTTTTTTTATTTTTTTTTATCTAAAAGTAACTAGTAAGTACAGCTGCTGAATAAATGTAGTTTAGTAAAAAAGTACAATATTTCTTTCTGAAATGTATTGAAGTAGAAGCAATGAAAAGTCCCTGTAGATAGAAACAAAGTAAAACAACTGATAACAATTCAACTGATAATATACAGTATTTCAATGAAAATAAAAGAGGCATGACTGAGCTTAAACTGTTAAGCATTCACTGATTGTCAAGTTCTGGGTTGAAAATAACAGTAACAATGATTTTGTTGTTGTTGTTTATTTGTGTATTGCTGTTATTTATTCCTCTTTTGTTGCCAGGGAAACCAGAGACAAATCTTCTCTATAAAAAAAAAATAACTGGACTTTTTAAAGTCATTCAGGATTTTCTCTTTGAATGAGCACAAATTCAATCATAGAAATGTATGAAAGAGACTTTAATATAACCTTCTTTCACATGAAAAAGATTCTTAAATAACTGCTTCAAAAGCCTTTTTAACCGGCTGTACAACTGCCCACTCACTGAGAAGAATTTTTCAATCAATCTATAGTTGCATAGACCAACAAAAACATTATTTGTGTGAAACATAAATTCAATGTAGTTAAATGTAAATGTAGAAACGATTAGAAACATAAACAGTGGCTTCTTCTCCGAATCAGCAGCTGCAGTAGCAGCATATGCTAGATTCTGTTGTTCGAGCCAGCTCAAAAGTGATGCAACACAACCGATAAACATCGGCTCCCACCATGTGGGAATGACATCTTATTTGCCGATAGGCCGATGGCAGTGAACAGGGTGAATATCGGCCGATGTTTTCGACCAATGAATTGGTGCGTCCCTATAAACGATGCCATTACAACTCTTGGCATATGTTTTTTATATCCAGTTTTTAGCTATATTTGCACAAAGCTAGAGCGCATTTGTGATGAATATGCAAAAGCATGATTGTGTATTGATGAAGGAGGAGCTAGGACAGGTCACATCCTCCAAATATTATCCAATCACTTGCCCGAGCTTTCTTTTGTTTTACCAAAGAAATCAGGAACTTCCAGAACATAGGAAACAGAACCAGAAGAGAGAGTCCTCAAACTCAATCCCGCCATGCAGACGGGTGTGTTGGAAACAGGAGCCCAAGGGTGTAATAACCTATACACCTAAATCTGATATGACAATCCATTTGGGTGTTGTAGCAGGGGGTGGAGGTGGGGAGGGGGGAAAGCAGACCTCTTGACAGTCTGACTCCTCACTGTCAGCTTGGGTTGGCTGGTTCGTATTTCCCACTGTGTCTCCGCCTTAGACGCGCAGCAGATAAAAATATCCACAATAGCAGACAGGCAGACCCTCGTGGAGTTGGGTTTCGGTTTTTCCTTTCCTTTCATTCTCAAAAACTGCAGCTCAGCTAACTTTGCCCCAAAGTCTGGAGTTACAGCGAGGGGACTGCGGCCCAGGAGAAGAAACTTAACTTGCTTTAAGGACAGTCCTTGAGAGTTTGCCTTCGACTAGTATTTCCCTCTAGTGTTTTCTCGCCTTTTCTTTTGGAATCTCAAGCTTGATCTTCAATATCTTGATCAATGCAATGACTCTTAAATTGAGTATAAATGGTGCCTCATTAGCCTGCATATTTCAGCTACATTGCGGACATGAAGGAAGACTTCTCCAGTCTGTTTTAAGACATATGAAAATACTCTGTATGGAATAATGATTGGTGTTTTTATATGGGTTTTCCTCAAAAATAAAATTCAGTTAGCCCATTAATATTTTACTCATTTTACCCATTCTCAGTGCACTGGAGGTTTCAAATTTCCACATCACAGTTGTGTAAATTGCATATTGGAACACAACTGGCCTCCAAATGAGTTGTGATGTCACAAAGTCCTGCTCGTACACGTGTTAAACTCAGTGTTTCCCACTTCAGCAGATGAATGTGAAAACAGCCTTCTAGTGTCAAACTAAGGGTACAATATGGGAGAAAGAGTTGGTGAGACTCAATCCAAGCTTTGATTGATGCCAGACCAGGTCAAGAAATAGAAGCACCTGCAACACTAAGCTTCTTTAAGATATTAAAACTAGTTGTTGCCAATGGACAGCATTGACAAATCTTAACATGCTGTCAATGTTAACACGTTAACGTTAATCTGGACACTTTAACGCCTTCATAAATTTATTATTTTTTTATTCTTAATTAATGAATTACTCACATTACCAAATGTGATCCCATCTTCTCCAGTAATTCCAGCGCAGATGTTTACCTGTTTGAATTATTGAAAGGCGTGGTAAACACAGATAACACGATGACTTAGGAGGCATACACCGGTGAGCTGAATGGCAAATTTCATTAAAAAAAAAAAAATTCCAGATGGAGATCTTTCAACCGAAGCACAACAAGTCTGAAGTATAATTTTTGGGCAAAGCACATCTTGCAAGATGCTAGCAAAGGATCAAACCATGTTCGTCAAACTACACAACAAAGCGGCAACAGATATGCTAATCAATGCAATCACTAAGTCTAGATCGCCTCAGACATTTAATTCATGAATTGTATGGCAGTGAAAAAGCAACATAAGCCGAGCAGTTGGCAAAAGCTACATTTATTGCACTGACTGGAGACCACTGGACATCAGTAAGCAACCGTAACCACCTCTTTGTAACCACACACCTAATCACTGACGAATGGCAACTGTACTCGTTCGCTTCAGGTTTGGTGAAAACAGAGGAAAGACATGTAGCTGAAGCATATGCTAGCCAGTTTCTTGGAGTTGCAAAGGAGTGGAAGGTAACGGACAAGGTCACCACTATTGGAACAGATAGCGCTCGCAATAGGATCGCAGCAGCATATACCCTGTTTAGCGCGTGTTATACAGAGGGTAATCACTCTGGCTCTTTGTGACTGCGGGTTTGAAGGTGCCTTTAGCCGAGTGCCGTTAAGTAGCTGGACATTTCAAACACAGTCCTGCAAACACAGCAGAGCTGAAAGTTCAGCGAGCCTCTCATGGGCAGGAAGAGGATTCACTTGTCCAAGGTGTAAATCCATGCTGGAATTCAACTCTGGACATGATAAAGCGGGTCCAACACAAGAAAGGACCCCTGAAGGCAACTCTGGCACAGCATAAGCACAACTTAGCCATGGTAATGCACCAAACGCGCGTCAAACTGCTTTGACACCCCTACTCCGACCTTGTTACGATTTTCGAGCGTCAGATGAGGAACCAGCCTCCAAAACTTTTCTTTTTTTTTTTTTCCTGCAACCGCAATACCCGTTCAGAGAGAGCTAAAAGGAATAAAAAGCGAACAATTCTTTTTTCCCAGGGGACGGTATTTTAAAAATGTAGAATAATAATAATAATACTGTTTCATTCACTGGTTTAAATGACTTGGTATGTCACATCAGCAACTACTGAACAAAAATTCCATTTGTAACTTGTAACCAAAATAAAACGTGATTGTTGGGTTGTGTGCTCTCTTGTCTGTACTCAGCCAAAGATTGTTTATGACGTAAGAGAGACATCGCTCCGTAACACCACTGTAGCCAACAACTGCGAGTTGACTGGGTGTTTTGTAGTCCCAACAAGTGGATCGTGCAACGTCAATTTCACATTATCTAATTAAACTTTCATCCATATCATATCGATAATTTCATTATCCTCTTTTAAAAAATGTTTTTAACCAGGACCATCATTATTTAGATCAAGTATCTAAAAGATAAATCGTTAATCTGTAATAACGACCATTTCCTAAAATACGGCTGGCTCTGTAGAGTTGGCACTTCAAATCTGATGCCTGCAGTGCGCCATCGGAGCATCAATTCAACGTCAATTATCGCTTTCAGTAAGTTTGGGCCTTAAGAGTGTAAAAAGGGACTGTTCACTTTGTCTCTTCAAAGACACCTCAGCATTCAGTTTCTGAAATGGGCCTTCTCTCTGTAGCATTCATTTGGCTGAGATGTTACCTTGCAAACAATTTACAGGCAAGCTGTGTATATTGCCTTTGCAGCAGACGTTACTATATAGTTGTTCCTTATGTGGATGTTGGCTGAATAAGTCTGCAATTCATTATGGATGCAGTCCCAGAGATGCTTATTCTAATTCAGAAATCATCAAAACTAAGCTGAGATAATTGGGTGAAAAGAAAAACTCTGATTCCTCTAACCAGTTTGTAATGCATTTCTTTATTCCAAAAAGCATGTGTATTTATTTTATCCACCCCAAAAAATACAAGTAAATACTAGTATTTTAAACTTAATCACTATGAATCACCTCCTATTATTGTGATTGACTCAATTGACGGCACTAAAAAAAATGTTTCCTCTTGCGTTACCATCAACTTCTTTGATTAAAGCCTCTAAAACCTGATTTCAAATCTGCAACATTAACTTTTATTGTGGAATATTTAATTATAAATATTTAAAGTTTTGGGAAATCAATCATCCATCCATAAAGGTATCCTGTGGAGTTTGTACTGTGCACAAGCAGGAAGGATCATGTGAATGCGCCCGCGGGTGATGTCATACACTTTTCCTCCAACAGATTCACATTATTTCACTGATTGACAGGTCGTAATGTGCTAAGAAATGCAGCAATGGATCAGCAAAAGACAGAGAAGAAGAAGAAGAAGACTGCAAACAAGCCATTCAAGTTTAAAAATAGAATAGATTATAAAACAATAAAACTGAATGCTGAAAGACATTTTTAGGCGACTAAAACAATGCTACTTTTACTATTACCATAACGTTCATGAACTAAACACACAGACTGGACAACACTGTGATAGCGCCCTGTCAATCACAAGGTAGCCACGGCCAAAAGCATACGCTGCTTTATCGTGAAATGTTCCCAAAATGAGACCATCATTTCACAATATGAACATCTTGCTGTATTGAGGAAGACTTGAAGCTAGCGATTGAGACCATAAACCGTCAAGAAAATGTTTACTGAGGTAATAAATCAAGTGTAGTAGAAGGGTCATTTCTTTCATAGACTTCAATACAATCTGACTTCTTTTTTGCAACAAATGGAGTTGTCCCCTTTTAGCTATTAGAGACAATAGCTAAAATATGTTTTCGTTAAAACCGACTTCATGTTTTATCAGGACCTTTTTTCAAAATGTTTTCAAGGCAAGAGTCCACACATTTCCACACTATACAGAACCACCTGCTGTACTCCAGGCTTTTTGGAATTGTGAGAATCAAGTCCTGGAAATTGGAATAAACTGTTGAGCGATTTTCTAAACATACGATTATAATCTTTAAAGATATCTGCTTTGCGCAGTAGAGACGGATGCATTGCCTAAATTCTGCCCTTAAGAAAAGTACAGGCGTATTGGGCATTTATTCATTATTTCAATACTCAGGGGAAAAAAAGGCAGACAGAGGATCAATATGCCACCACACATGTGAGATCATACATTTGCATACATTACTTCCAGCCCCTGCATACAGCGACTAAAGTTCCAGAATTCCTGCGCTGCAGTTGCGGAGCAGAAGGCGTGGTGACCTGTTCACAACCCTTTAAAATGACAGCAGCCCATTTCTCTCTTTCCACTCCCTCTCTCCCGCTCTGTAGCCCTCACTATCTCTTCTTTTCCACATCATCCTTGCCACACCCCTTTGCGGGAGGGCGGTTGTGATTGATTGATGTATGCTGGTGTGTATAGTGACATAAATATTAATCATCTGCCACCCTCAGGCCACTGGCTTAACCGGACTCCCCAAGAGGAGAGCAGCTTCATCATTTCTGCTCTCTAGCCATTTTTCTGTTCACCGGGCGACGCTTCTGCATTCATCAATGCACCAGACTAGTCCCTATTTTCCAATTGAGTAAAAATTTAGAGTGCCCATAAATAAATCCCATGAGCTGCGATGAAAGACAGCCCTACATAATGTCAGCTGTATCGTAAATATTTTGGGAAAAGCAGCATGAGGTGTTTTTATGGGATCGAACAAAGCTTCAGGGTTTGTGTTTCCCCCCTTTCAGCACCAGAACGCTTCACCACCAGTGTATTTCTTCTGTCATCTTTTCTGGCATCCTCATTTCTGTCTGGCCTCTATTCCCTCCATCTCTCTCCGTCCCCTCCCTCTCTTCATGCTTTATCTCTCACATCCATTCTCTGTCTCGGGTTCCTCCACCTCCCCCTGTGGTGCAGGGGTGGGTCAGAGAGGGTGGGGGTGGAGGTGGGGTGGTGAGGCCGGTGTCTGGGCATCGAGCGGAGGGGGGCGTGGTAGCTTGTCTGCCTCGGAGCCCCTAACGAGAGCGTGATTCATGGCACAAGGGGCTCCCATAGGGACAGGATTAGAGGTGCTCTGTCTAACCGCTCCCCAGAGAGAGTAAAAAGATATTTAATCTGCCCACCACGCAGGCAGCTACCTCTGAGCTCCATGGGTGTGTTTCTGTGCCCCCCTCCTTGAAAAAAAGAAAGAAGAAAAACTCTACAGTCTTACAGCGAAACTCAACTGCTCAATTAATTTCATGTTATTTTTTTCTACCCATGCTCGATAAATTTAGTTCAATCCACATTTTGTTGTACAGTGGAAATGGTCTATAATGAAAGGCCAAGACCTGAAGTCCATTTCAAATGGCATCAGACTAATGTGCAGGACTAAGCTCCTACTGTAGGAAACTGTATATAACATGTTTCAAAATGTCCTGTGTAAATTGGCAATTTCTTTTTTCCTCATTGTGCCTTCATATGCCTTTCAAACAAGATTATGGAAACAGAAGTAATACAAATGCCTTTTTTGTTTTATTTATTATTGTGTTTATTGGTTTTCTAAGTTCAATGCAAATGAAAAAAAAACAAAACAAAAAGAAAATGATTAAATATAATAAAAAAAATTTAAAATAATAAAAGGGGGGCGGGATTCAAGTTGCTTACGAATTAAATATGAGTAATACAAAACACCTTTTAAAGCTGCTATAATCAATATTCTTATATTAACAATGAGTAATTGTAATGTGAAAGGGATTGTTCACAGTGACGAACCCACAGGAGAATGTTGGCCCAGCTATCAGCTCCCCTCAGCTCTATGTAGCATTTCAGAATCTTCTAACTCATTGTTTTGGTTTTGTCACCCGTTAACTTTACTGTTTTGGTTCAGTCTCACCGCTCTGAATAATAATTCTTTTGCATTTTATTTGTCAAATACTATTGTAACCAGCCATGATGATTAGCAGCCTTTACATAGCATTTCACACTGAGTACCTTCCTTTAGAATCAACAGGACTGCTTTTTCAGCACAAAGAAGAAAGAGCCTTACTCTGGAAATAATGTTACCAAACATTATTTCCCTTCCACTTTTTTAACCACATAGTTTCAACTATGCATGTTGGATGTTTTCAAGCTGTTACTGATTTCTTAACATGATCATTGCTCATTAAAAACAGGGTGAAGCAGTGGGAGCAGGTGTAACTGAAATCAGGCTCTTCACAACAGATGGCAGCAGGGTGTAGGGAGAGATGTTAGAAACATAAATGCTACATGTTGTTCCCTTTTTTAAAAAGCCTTTGCTGCTTAGCAAGATTTGACTATATACTGTATTGTGGCAATGTGTAAATGGTGACACTGTTTACTAACTTGGCATTCAGTTTTCTTTTCAGTAAAGTGTGTCTGCCTTTTGTGTCAAGGACTACGAAGAGAAAGTTTTTCCTACCAAAACCAACGGGCCACGTATCCTTATTACTTACAGTTTCTCCTCATTTACTTGAACACATTTGTCCATTCAGAAGTTGCGTTTTCAAAACGAAACTGAAAGTCTTTGGCCAAAATGACACATTTTGTTTGCAAAGTGCTGTAACACTCACGCAACTTTAAAACATTCGACAAAGGCAAATATTTCCATCAATCAACACATCTTGTGGTCAAATCAATATGTTCTTAAATCAATCATTACGCACTGGACAGCAAAAATACAAAAGTACAGCTTCTATGAGATCTGTGTTAACGGTTGTGAAAAAGAGTGGGGAAATTTAATGAAACCAAGTAGAAGAGAAGACTGAAGGTGATGAAGGTGATGATGAAGATCAAGCGGATCCCAGTTTCATGACTAGAGTATACAGTCTGCTGTTGGTGTATTTTTAGGTTTTAATCTTCTGATGGTATTTCTTCGCAGGGGCTTTGTCTACGACAGCGGAAACCACCTCCCGACGAGGGGACTGATCGTACTGCTGTTGTCGAAAGCCGCGGGGCCGAGCCACGCAGCCTCCGATCTTCTGGCTCAGGACATGGTCAGCGGCATTTACCCAAGGTAGATAAGCTGAAGCTACTGACACCAGGTTGGATATTCAGGAAATCTGTTCGCATTATTATCCCTCCACGCCGGGGACAGACGATATGTTTTTGAGCTGTCTGGCCATCCGTCCGTCGAATTCTCGTGAAGTCTCTGGAATGCCTTGAGGGAATTCCTTTCAAAATTGGCACAAACGTCCATTTGGACACAAGGATCAACCGATTAGAATTTGGTCGTCAAAGGCCAAGGTCCCTGTGACCTTCCAAAACACGTTTTTGGCCATAACTCAAGAATTCATATTCTAATCATGACAATTTCACACACATACCCAGTAGGATAAAGTGATGAAGTACTGACATTTTGGACAGACATGGATGTAACTATAACTTGACAGGTTGGCGTAGGCATACAGAAGCGAGGCGATAATTCTAGTTTTACATTATTTTGAGTCACAACATGACAAGTTGGGGACTACAGGTTCTGTGCATGTACGGCAGCTTTGCCCATTACTTATGGATCCAATAAATGTCCATCAAAGCATCGACTATCCAGTCAGCTGTTCTTCTGGCTTTGTGTTTGGTTTGTTGATGTTCCTCACACTTCCATCTGCTACACTCCCTGAACACTTCTGCATGTTTGACTTTACAGCTCTACATGGTACAAATATCAACATCAGCAGGATGCACTGATGAATCTTCCTCCTCTGCAGGAAATTCCCTAAAGCCTGGCTAACTGTGAAAAATGTAATTGGTTGTTATTGCATAAAATAAACATTGCATAGAAACATTATGCCCTTGAGGATTTTTCTCAAATGTTAAATGGTGTCTACCAACCTTAATCACAGTCGTAGAGTGTCTTAGGAAGTATGGCCATTATCATACCACAGCTAGTTTCCACCAAGAAACTTCTTTGGTTCAATAGTTTAAAACCAAGATGGTAATTCAAATCCCCAGCATTTCTGTAGACATGCATTAGAAAACAATCTTTCTGGCTTCCACATATGTACTATATGTATGCGCTGTGGGCAGTATACATGTGTAACATTGCATTCTAGAGCCATAAATGTGCATGGCAAGCAGACCAAGAAAGGCGATGCCACTTTTGTCCCTGTTACATGGCTGCTGAAGGATAAATAGTGAAATAAAACCCTCGTGTCAGGTAATTCTATCTTGTCCTCTGTGGTTATCGTCCATATAAATTCCTGTAAATGAAGCACTACATCACATTGCGAATTTGATGGAATGTGGTGGCAATATACCCACAGTACAAACATGGGATGTGTTTTTTTTGGTTATATTTATTTTGCAGCCAATTAGGGGGGGGGGGGACTTTTCAAAAAGTCATGTCAGTTGCTCCCTTTTTGACCACCCTGCAGTTGCTGCTTTGTATAGCAGATAATATTGATAATAGGCTGATAACATTCGAAATGGGCGCAGAGAATAGATATGCTCTGAATTCCTTGTATCGCTTCTTTAAAGGTAAAGTGTTAAATGAGGTATTAATGTACTGCTGTTAAAATGCTTCAGGTAGCACCCCTGGCTTTTTCACACACATTGACTCCCAGCATGCAGCTCAGAAAAGGGATGTGTGCCAAGTGGTTTTCCAGAAGTGACTGCTGTGTTTGGCGTGGCTGTGCGCTGGGTGCCTGAAAGGCTTCTTTCTTACTGCTAGCTGGCACAAGGCACACGATGTGTTTAGTGGAGCTGCGTCTGTGCAGAAACATCCTAATATTAGACTTAATTGGACTAACCCGGGCGCCATGGAAGCGCTTAAGTCCGCTCTTTTTTTAGGCTGTGATTCCGAGCCGTGTCGGCAGGTTGTGTCTCACTACAGGACAGGTTATCTCGCGCACACACGCGCACACACACACACACACACACACACACACACACACACACACACAC
>CALSBV010011913.1:1155914-1167694 GCA_943590825.1 Bovichtus diacanthus
GGAAGGGGTTGGAGCGCAAGGCAGACGACTGGCTCATCAGGTTCTCACAGCGGCTGAAAGAAGGTCGTAAGTGGCTATCAGCGCTTCCAACCCTGTCTGGATAGATCCCTCCTGTCGCAGTGTGGCGAGCTCCTTCCATATGGAGAGGGGCCTAATTACCCCCCACCAATGGCTGAATCAACATTTGATTATATCCTCCCCAAGGCTGCTCTGAAAGGCTCTATTCAATGTCTTTTCTCTCATAATCAAGAATGGCTGTTATTTGCTATGATAAGTTTAATATCTTTTTTTAACACAACCCCTGACACGCCAGTGCAGTGAGAGGGCTGACATGTGTGCCGGTGTATGCCCTTGAGTACGCTGATTTTGACTTGAAAGGTTTATAATCCCAACTGTAGTTGTAGACAACTCTCTTATTTTTAAAGATACACAGTCATTTATTCTTTAGTTGTCTAGTAAGTAAATGTTTCAGATAGCAGTGGGATGAACCGTGATGATCCCAACAGTCTTTGTTTTGAGCAGTGTTGTATATTTTAGTCAAATTAAAAACAAGACTTCACAACCTGATTATTGCCGTTTTATTGACTAAATAGATGTTTTCTCTTTTTGCTAGAAGGATAAAAGGAAACCCACCAATCCCTTTGTGTTGATTGATTCCTTTGTGGTCAGCACACCTGTATGTGATGCTGGGAATGAGTTTTCTAACCTGCATATTTCACCAGCATAAAGACAATGAAAAGGTTTCTGTCAAAAAGCTCTCTAACTGTCAAGCCTCCGTAACGCCTCTCTTAAAAGCTGTTGACAAAAAAAGCTGTGATTTAAAAAAAAATAAATAAATAAAAGATGTATTTTTTTCTGTTTCATAGCCAGCGGAACTTGGCGGAAATCACTGAGTTGATCCACACAGCGTTCCTGGTGCATCGTGGGATAGTCGATCTGAAGGAGTGGACAGTTAAAGACGGTCCGCTGAAGGACATGGAGTTTGGGAATAAGATGGCTGTCCTCAGCGGCGACTTCCTGCTAGCGAGCGCCTGTACTGGACTTGCCCGACTGAATAACACTCAGGTACCCTGTCTGTTGGTAACAAACTGTAGCCCAGCTGTGAAATCAGTGATATTATCGAGAAACATTGTCTTAATATGAGCTCCCAGCGGGCCTTGCAGCTCCACATATCAGTGTCGGCCTTCATCCCTACATCTTTTCTCCCCCTCATACCACATCCAAACTCAACATCCCACGCCTGCAATCATTCTGTATTGCACGGATCATGGAATTTATGGAATATTATTGATTTTCGAGAGGTATTTTTCTTCTTTTTCCACAGCTGCGTGCAAACGCCCTACGAGCTTGAACCGGTTAGATTTTATGCAAACCGTCTGAACCGGCATTTAGCTTTATGACACGTTCTGGCAAATAACAACACCGCTAATGACGCCGTCACGGCGCCAACCACGGCGCCACGGTGCTACATCCAACTTGTATTGCATCAGCAATAAGCAATATGACAACGTGATTCAAATAATATTGTGTTGGTTTATAAACGGACTAACGGAGCTGCTAGTGTCTGACAGGACGTTCGCAATTTGCTGCCAGCAATAATGTTGGTCGAGCTGGGAGGCTGGCACAGTGTTGGTTTCCCTGAAGGCCTATGTGTTTTTTGGGGTGACTAGATGAGACATGGCACTTAGTCTCAAAGAAAACTGAACCTACAGTAAAGCACCAGGCCGCTCCGTCTGTGCTCGCTGCCATCTTGGATCATCACATCAAAACTGGCAAGTGTGACACCTAGCGGAGGAATTCGGTATTACAGGCAGGGCCGGTGATTTCCAGTTTGCCATTTTTTTACATGCATCCAAGTCATCTTTAGTGTTTCACACAGTATTAAACACATCACTCCTCCAAAAACAGGTCTTTCTACCAGCATATGGTAGAGAAAGTGGTCAGGAGACACCATGGACATGCACACCATGGGAATGCTTCTTATTGAGTTTTCAGTTCTGGACGTGTGTGGCGGTGGTGGTCTTGTAAGTGCACCACAGATCATATCTGCTACGTAGCCTGGTAACCTCTCGCTGACAGATCCTGTCACCACGCTGCTCTGTCAGAATGTGGTTGCCTGAGTGGATCAAAATAACCCCCCCCCCCTCGTGCTATCAGCCGGACCCAAGCCTTATCACCTTCCCTGCCGCCTCTTATTGAGCACAAACAGTCTGGGTTTATGTCTGCTCTATGGTAAGCGGTATCCATGGGGCTTCTTGTACGGAAAAACACATCAGGAGTTACAAGGAACCAACTGTTCCTTTAATAATTAAAGATCATTTTAAAGGTGTGGCATTTCCTCTCCAGTGCTAATTGGCTTTCATTTGGATTTGTCACTGCAACGGTACTGTGAGAGATAATTGTCACTCTGGAATTACAGTAATGGAATTGATTTCTCTGGAAGATGGAGAAAAAACCAGACTGAGAATAAAATAATGGCAGATCTCCTGATGACTTGAGCTAATGACGATGTAATCACATTGACATCCACACCACGCATGTTGGCATTGGTGGAATTGAAGTTTTGGAGCATCTGTCCCTTTTTTAGTGGAGTTCGAGGTGATAGCAATGCCAATCAAACTCAAGTGGCACCAAATTACCATAGAAACTATAAGTCAAAAACAAACCTGCAGTGCTGTTTATAAGGAGTGTGGCTGTAATCTGAAGCGACCACAGGAAACGTCCCCAAAGTGGAAGTTTTTAAAGGTAATGAGGAGATGGACATCTGATAGCCAGCAGTTGCTCATGTTTGAAAAGGTTAGCAAAACAAAGTGAACTGAGTGCAAACCACAGTATGCACTGATGCTCACATTCAGCTGTGTTTTTGTGAAGCTGTTCTTCACTGCTTGATGAACAGGGGGGAAATTAGGTTACTGCAAACAGAAACAGTCCATCATCCTGAGCTAAAGTTACAGGAATGGGATTTGTTTTGACCAAAGTGTTTTTAAGCTGGTGGGATGATGGGTTGCCAAGATCCTCTTCACGTCACCTCCTATTTGTGAGTTCATGTTGACTTTTGTCCATGATTTGTAATTGAGCCTAAACAAAATATGTCGCAGTTCCTTTTACTTTGGTGGGTGGGCGGGGGGGGGGGGGGGGGATGGTCTGTGCCTGTGATTTTACCTCAAATAGTCTTGGAAATGAGGGTCTTGAGTAGATTCACACAACATCATCAACCGTTCGTGTCAGAATAGTGTGTGCCAGTAAACTCTCCATTACTGGCACATACTATTAAAATTAAGTAGTACATACTGTAACCAGCATGGGAACTAAGGCCACACTCAGCTGGGAGCTATCAAGTTGTCAGTTAAAGAGGCAGGGTTAACAGATATTTCAAAAGAATGTTCAAAATCCAAACACCAGGGGGCCGAGACATCCTCACTTCTGGTCTTTAGTTTGGGTTTGGGTCCAAAAACACTACATTTCCCATTATGCAAGTGGAAATCAAACACTCATTTCAAACATCACACCTCCAATTCATAAAAAATACCCAGATTACACCATCAGGTTTATTTAAAAATATATATTTTTCGAGGTTCCAGAGCCACAAAGATACTTTTTTAATCATCAAAATCTGCTAATTGTCACATATTTATAACTCTGCATCAGCTCCAAAGTGTGTTAAACTGAGTGCAGTTTAAGTCTAATATGAAAAACAACTTGCGTGTGGTCATTGTCCCTCATCTTTTTAATACACAGGGTGACGGATGAGTAGTTCTTGCAGCTTTCGAAGTTTTTCTCATAAACCAGCCTTTTTTCTTCTTCTTTTAAGGCATTGAGAGCGACGGAGATTATGTGTCGTGGCCTTGAGAGGAAACCTATGCCGCTACTTGTATAAACTGTAAAGTAATCTCACCGCGGGGCTCCGGTTTCTCCCCCCTCGCAGACCTGTCGGCAAAACACGATCTGGCTGGATTTGGGAATGGAGTAAGGGGGAGCCAGGGGGAGAGCTTATCTGATACTTTCCAAAAAAAGACCCCCACTGGCCCCCACTTCCCAAGGCAGGCAGAGACACCACATCTGGTAATACTGTAGGCACATTGTCCTTCCAGGTCTGTGGGTGAAGCTCGGGTTTCCTCAATATTTTCCCCCGGTGGATTCAGTTACCCAAAGGGCACGGCGGGGCTGACGGAGCAGCCAGCGTCACCAGACTTTTCAGATGAACCAAGGATGTCTGGGATGGGATGAAGGAGCTCTAAATTTAACCTCATTCATCTGAACTGTACAGGCGTGGCCTCCAATCCTCCGTCCACACAGGTCGGTGGCTGTGAATGGAGGACGGAGAGATCGACTTTTACATTTTTGCTCATTCATTAGATCCAGACTTGAAAAGATGCAGCCTCTCATCTGGCGGTTGATACGGGGCCGGTAGTGTTTCTGTGAGCTAAAATGTAGTCATGCATGCCCCCTGTAAGAGGAAATGGGCAACTGCAGCAGGCACTCGCACATCGACAAGACCCTATGTGACAACTTTTAGCTTCTTGTTGTTTGTTGTTGCCTCTTTTTAAATGTTTTCTAAGGTAGGAAGTTCAATTCGCTAATGTTTTCCCTCGTACAGCATATTGATTAGCTTGTACTGGAAAGAGTGTGTTGGGCACAGAAGAAGTGGTTCTTTTAAAAAATATATATATATTAACAAAAACATGACATAAGTCACCAAAAACCAAACAATAAAAAAATACTAAAATGACACTGAAACCAAAAGAATCAAAAAATCAAACGGATGCATCCTGATAAACAAATAATCAATAATTGATTTTGTTTTAGTAAAGTAAAACAAGTGGTTCTTTCTCGTTTACCAATTTAAATACATTTTTGCTTTTAATCATTCTGTGCCTCTTCAGACAATGTATAAATACTGTTAGTAGGGCTGCCCCCTCGATGTCGATACGCCGACTAATCAGTTGTTTTTGGTCTTAATACTTTTTTTCATGCTGATTAACTTATTTCCAATAAACTTATGAGCACATCGCTGGCAAACACAAGATTGAAAGTTTCTGCTTTGTGCAGAAACTCCACAGATCTGTAAATACAAAGTCTAATGAATGAAGATCTGCCTTTATGAAATCAACAAGATACCACACACACACACACACACGCACACACACGCACACGCCCCCCTCTGGCCTGATAATGAGCAGCTGAGTTTCCAACCCTCATCTCACCTCTTGATTTCTTCACCAAACCAGCTGTTGAGACGAGAGCGCTGTTAGCTGGTGCTTCAGTCGGGGGGGAAACTGTGGTTTTTAATTACAAATGTCACAGATGAGCTGAATAGTCAGTTTTGATCGACCTCATCTAAGCTTTAGGAGTTTAGCCGATGCTGTGAGAGTCCCACTGCCGGAGTGACGTGTAATGAGGGAGCACTTCAACGTGGCTGTTGATGGACGTGTTGACTGCTGTGCAAACACACACTGCGGAGAGACAAATCCAATTCAGACGAAATATCTTAAATCAAGGAAATATATGTTGGTTTTTGGGGCTTGTTTCAAGATTTTTTGCCTATAATTATCTAAGATATTATAACTTGTTACTGAGATTGTATAACTGGTTCTGAGTGACTTAATGCTTGAAATTAGAATTAGAATTACCAGATTTATAAAACTGCGTGTTCAACACTGACAAGTACAAAACTGCTTGGTCAAAGTCATAACTTCTTATTTCAAGCATCTTATCCTTTTCATCTCTTCACATATTATGAACAGATAATGACCAAATATAATTCTCAGTTTTACATCGCAGCTCAGCAATCATGTATTCCTATAGACAAAATGCAGTACAGAACAAAGACGGTACACTTTTCATATCTGGGGAGTCATTTGAACTGCTGTATAATGGCTGTATAAATATGACCTATCATAGCCCAGATATAATTTCTAAACATAAGCATTATTTCAAGTTGGCACTAATATTTGCTAAATCCCAAAAAAATCTTAAATCTTTTCTATGTATCTAGACAAATTTACTTGTTTTTAGTATGGCCGCAATAGTTTTAAGATATTTGTGGGTTCTTTGAAATATTTCCCCCATTTTATTGCTTTTTCTTTCTCTTGTTTTTGAGGGTCGACTTTTCGCAGTGCACTATTTAGCTTCGTCTTGCACATAACAGATGAGGGTGTTTTCACATCTTGTATTTTCATGTTCTGACAAAGATTGAAATTTGAACCCAAACGTCTCGTGTTTTTTATCTGCCTGACAGGTTGTTGAACTGATCTCGAGTGCCATCGGTGATGTGGTTCAAGGAATCTACAATGAGAATTACAATAATTCTGAGGTAAAGCATCTTTTCTAAGCGTTTCTGTAAGGACGAAGCAAAATTGTCCCTTAATACTGTAGATCCTGGAGTCATTTTCAATACAACAATACACAATTAGTGACTTAAGACTAAAAGTAAATGCAAGGCTAATTCATTTGTAAAGCACATTTCATAAATAATGGCAATTGAAAGCACTCTACCTACAAATATACAGCATTAAAAGATCAATTCAAAGCACAGAAATGTGGATCTTTTTTTCTTTCTTTTTTAAATGACAGAAAAAGGCTAGTGATATTCAATATTTTTGCTGTTGTCTATAACGCCCAGGAAAAGACCAAAACCAACAATAAATGTATCCTACTAACACGTTTTGTGTGCGTATCCAAAGCGGTTGTTGCCATTTCTTAAAATGATGCTGTAGATATTTGTGAGAGGTTTTTAAAAATTGTGGTTGGGGCTCAGTGCCACAGACCGGGTGGGGACGAACAAATTAATTGTTGGTTTTTGTCTTTAACTACAAGAAGAAAAATATAAATACAGCAACACTACCCCAGTTAACAGTTAAAGGAAACAATAGTGCAGTCGAATTAATCCAAAAGCCACAAGAAAAGTGTTTTTTTTTTTTTTTATTATTTCAAAGTGCCTTTAGAACATCGGGAAGAGTATTAGGTCCAGGGATAAGGAGGAAGATTTTTTAAATTTGGCATTTTAAGAATAAAGTTGAAATGTTGAGAATAAAGTTGAACATTCAGTACATGTAAAAACGCTATCAGTTTAAAAAGCTATTAGTTTGATTTATTCTCAGAAGTTTGACGTTTATGCTCGACATTTTGAGTATTATCAAAATGCAAAAAAAAAATAAAACCTCCTCCTATTTTTTTTATGCCTGGCATTATTACTGAAAGTTCGACTTTATTCTCGAAATTCAAAGCAAACGAAAGAATCTTCCTTCTCTCATTTTTTTCCTTATTCCTGGCCTTAAACCTCTTCCTTAGATTCAAGCTGTGTACAGCATACAAGTTAAATACTGTTCTGTAAATGGTTTTGAATCTAGTCGCTACTGGCTGCTCGTAATAAGAGAAAAAACCCACATCTTGATAAATAATGAATTAAAAAGAGTCTTTCTGAAGGTGAGCAGGAGTTCTCTGCTTTTTAGGTTCAGCAGTAGATCACTTTTCAACAGAAGTGCCATCACTGTGTACCTCAGACAAAGTTTCAGTTCTGACCTCATCGTCTTCTATATTGTTCTAGAAAATTCTTGAGGATTAATCAACATTTTTGAATGGAGATTCAAGATACTTTTTCTCTATAACCAAGTATTTTCCATATTATTAACAGACGGACGTCTAACAGTTAAATCGCTGTCACTCTCTGGTGCACAACCAGTTCCATACTGAAAGCTAAAGTTGTTTTGATTGAGGAGTTCTGATGTGCTCTGTGGGAACTTTGAAGTCGTACAGTAGGAGCAGTGAGAGCTCAGGTGTCTCTGCCTCTATTTGCTCTGCAGGAGAGCAGTCTCACTGACGGCGTGGTGGCGTGGGAGGAGCACACGTTCCTGTCCCACGGGGCACTGCTGGCCAAGAGCTGTCAAGCTGCGATGGAGCTAGCCAAACACGACAAGGAGTCCCAGAGATTGGCGTACAAGTACGGCAAGCACCTATCAATGGGTCACAAGGTGAGTGTAATGTGATCATCCCTCCCGCCACTCAGAAAATACCAGGAAAGTTGGTCTTTGGAGGATAAAGGAATAAGGGTCAGTCAGCTTCTTACTATGAGTGATGGGGAACTAAAAGAACACACATTGGGCATAATGCAGGAAGTGATAAAGGAACACATTTCCTCTTATTTTTGGTCGTATCCACAATTATTTATTTTTTTTAGTACCCATTGATTTCTACTCTTCTATGTTTTCTTATTTTTGCTCTTCTCTTAGGTAAGAGAGCATTTGACGAGCGGTCAAGAGCACAGATATAAAAAAAACATGAATATCTTATAATCAAATTTTGATTATTTTATGTTTTAGAGTAATTATAATGATTGGATTATTGAAGAAATGCATTGATCCCAATTAAGGCTAAAAAAAAAAGGAGGAGGATATTGCATGCGTTCAGCTTCTGCATGGCTTACATATTGTTCTTAGATGCCTTTTGATTTCTTTTCTGTAACACCAGTACTGACGCTCTGAGGAATCATGTTTGCATTGTTTTAAGTTTATTTAACAGCACCTCGATTTCACTACTGCTGAACTTCTTCTTCTCGCAGCCTTTTTTTGATGGCATCTCTCCAATTCTTGGCCATGTGCCAGAGTATTCGCTCACGGCAAAACACCTGCCCTTAAATATTGCGTAGGGGGCGTTACCTATGCTAATAATAAACAATCTGACACACCACTCCAATTTCTGATCAAGTGGGATTCATCATTCAGCACAGCTGGGTCAGAGCAGAATTGGATGGTTAAGAACGTTTGGTGCGTCTGGAGTTGACTTCTCTTAGTTTTTTTCTTAACAGAGAATTAAGAGGAAATATAACTAATTTAAGATAATGTTGTTGTTGTTGTTGTAATTTAAGATAATTCTGCTTCAAACAGGCTGTTGAAGAAAAATTCAGATAAATTATGTTGACCGGTGAAATCTGACAGCTCTTTTTAAATGTTTACGTTTCTTTGTAGATGGAGCAGTATTTTGATACAATCCTGCCAGTACAATAAATGTAAGTGCCGGTGTGTCCTATTATCCTCACGCCAGAGACAAACACATGTATGTAATGTTAGTGCACGAGATAATGCCGATGCTCAAATATCTTTCAAGCTTCAGCAGCTGGATCTTATTGGTGCTAGACAAAAAAATCCCTCATAACCATCCCCCTCACAGGGCTGTGTTGGCGCGTCCTCTCCTGCTGCGGCTCCCTGTCGCTGCCTGTCTGCAGGCCTCAGTGGCTACAGGGAATCTCAGCATGGGAGGAAACAGAAATGAGGTGTTTGAAGGACAACCGTCAGGCTAACTGTGTCTTTCGCCGGACTGTTCATCACGCTGCTCATTAACAGGGTCACTCAGAGTGTGGGCAGGCAGAGTGCACGCTCAGTTGTTCACGTTCTCACCAGTGGGTTGCTTTTAATTGGTGCCTGGAAGTTCCGAAGTATAATCTCAGCCTGAATGTGCTCTGTCTTCTGTAGCTGAACTCTGACCTGCAGCCGTTTGTGAAGAGCAGCGCGGGAGAGCCGGTGTCGTTCAGTTTGAGCTCCGCCCCCGTGGTTTTCCACCGTCAGATCGTCGGCCAGGAGAGATGGAGTCAGCAGCTGCAGCAGGTATGAGCGGGTCTGTGACACCACTACAGCCGCTACGTGAGATTTGGTTTGTTTATTTGAATGAAGTCTTTCATTCGCTGGTGGCCGTGTTGACATGCATAAAACAAACAGATGTCTGAGCTACTTGTTCAATCTCTGAAGTGCTGTTGGTGTGGATCATCCACTCTGAATCTGGAGGGCTTGGTCCAGAAATATCCCAACACTTACTGCAGGGATGTTTGTGAAATTGCAGACACCCATGTTCTTCAGAGCAGTGTTTCTGAAATGGGGGTCTAGTTCCCCTAGGGTTACTTTGGAGTATTGCAGTGGGTACGTGAGATTTTCTTAAAATGTATGTAAGAGAATGTAAGTTTGATAAACCACATTTTATATTAATTATTCCTATTGTCAAGGCAATTGTTACCTGCCGTAAACTGTCAACTGCCGCAACAAACGCAATCTCCAAATGAAATAAGCTAACTAACCCTCTGCTTAGAAGGTTTAAAGGTAAAGCTGATTTACCCCAAAAATTTGACTTCAGTTTCAGTTTTCTTTTTTTTTTTTTTTTTAAGTTGTCGATCATAATGTTAGCATAGCATAGCAATGTTATCATAATGTAACCTTGGAAACCTGGGCAATGTGACTGATAATCCCTCTCTTCTCTGCAAGGTAAAAACACGGAGAAACGAACTGGATTACTCAAAGGTAAGCCCGCTGGTTTATGTATTCCTCCATACAGAATCTGCCTCTTCAGTGATCTCTGAACTCTGTACTTCACAATGTTGCACACATGTGGTGCTCTTACCCAGTGCAGCAGCCTCGGCTGCCTCTGTGTTGCATTGCAGTGAGACGGCTCCATCTTTCCTCATTTTATCTTCATATATTCACCTGTTTACTTATCAGCCCGGCATCTGACAGAGCCGTCAAAGAGAAACAGGACGTCTCACTGTAACCTATATCCAAGTTGAGAAATGAGCTTCCCAAAGTCAACGTGTGAGGGAAGAGGGGGGCCGATAGGGGTGCAAGAAGAGACCGAAGCTACAGAGGAGGGGTCTGATGGTGTTGCGGGGGCTATCTAGTCCCGTCTAAAACCAGAGCAGGAAGGATTAGTTACCGAGGCCTATTTGCGGAGGAGACACCGAGGCTCTGAGACAGTGGCATTGTGAGAGAATCTCCTTCAGCAGACCTGTCGAAAAGGGGACATAGGGAGAAGTTTGAAGGGGAGGAGAGATGATGGGGACACGAGGAGGAAAGCTGAGAGCAGGACAGAGGGAAGGATGCAATTTTGGGGAGGAAAAAGAAAGACCTTGGGCCCACGAGCGTAAAACTTTGCTTCGATTCAGCACAATGATGGGGACGCATAATTAGAGGAACTTTGTTTACATCTCTGGTATCTACAAAGTGTCGACAGGATTTACCAGGTGGTTTTAACCTAGAAGAAGAAGGTGTTTTTCCAGCTTCCGATTTGAGGGCTGCGGTTGAAAAAAAAAAAATATATATATATATATATATATATTTTTATTTATATTTTTATATATTATTTTTTTTTTTTTTTTTTTAAAGACGAGAACTGGAAGCTGCACGCAAGCAACGCAGGCTCAGCCATGGGTAAATGCAACTTTAATGAGAAATGGTTGGAGGACGTCAAATATCGTGGAATCCATCCAGCGATTTATATGAGGCCCGATGTGAACTTCGTCCTAAAACATTTTAACTTTGGTGTTGTAAAGCACTGGATTCGCACATCGCACAAATCTGAAAAGCACAAGCGCTATGCTAGCCCTAGAAAAAGGAAAGGAACGGAAAACGAGAAAACAAGAACCTGCTTTAACATGACTCATTATTTTTACATGCATACAAGTTCAAGCAAAGTAATGTCACAGCTAGAAAACGTATATATATATATATATATATATATATATATATATATACTGTAAATTGTTCTGATAAGCTACACCTGAATACACCTGCAGGTTTTTTTTTTTTTAAAGAGGGAAGGCCTTAAGGGATTTCCACCTCCAAAATTCATGAGGTAAAACGCCCTCAGCAAAAAGATGTCCCAACACACCAGCAGTGAGGCACAAGGAGACGCCCAAATTCACTCTGAATACTTAAGCTGTTTGTTGGGGCTGATCTGACTTGATGTTTTCCACTGTGTGTGTGTGTGTGTGTGTGTGTGTGTGTGTGTGTGTGTGTGTGTGT